>CM053622.1:534351817-534387910 GCA_028646595.1 Phalanger gymnotis | reverse complement strand
GTTCCAAGCTGGGGCGGATGCCCTGCGTTACCAGCACTCCTCCTTCCCCAAAAGCCCCTACCCAGACTGGGCTTAAATCTTCAGCAGGCTCTTCACTCCTGCTCTGATCAGCCACTTAATTCCTCCCACCAGGTGGGCCTGGGGCCAAAAGCAACTGCAGCCTACTTCTAAAGCTGCCCCACCTCCCGCTGCCCCAGGGGCAAGTGGCCGGAACCGCTAACTCAGTCACGCAGCTTTTCCCACTAACCTTCTCTGAAGTCTTTGCTCTTTGTGGGTTGAGAGGTCTGGTACATGCCACAGCTCAGTATTTCAGGATGCCAGGGCACTCTCCACTCGTCTCCTGGTCTGGTAGGTCCGCGTCTGGTCTGTTCGCCCTGTGCGCGCTGGGCTCAGCTCCGCTCCCCTTGGCTGGGGGCTGGGAGGTCCGTGTGGGACCGACCTTACCCAGAGACCATCCAGGCTGTCCTGGGGTGGGGCCCTGCTTCCCTCTGCCACTTTGTGGGTTCTGCAGCTCTAGAATTGGTTCAGAGCCATTGTTTTATAGGTTTTTGGAGGGACTAGGTGGTGAGCTCACGCCAGTCACTGCTTCCCAGCTGCCATCTTGGCTCCGCCCCCGATTTTAAGCATTTTTCAGAGGCCAGTATCCTTCCCAAATCTTGTCCTAAAGACCTTCTGTCCTTCCTGGAAGGGAATATGGCTTTCACCAGAAATGTGAAGAGTCACTTCACGTCACTGGCACTCACTGAGTATGAAGAGAAGTAGGGGAAATGAAGGATGAAAGCATAATCTAATGTGAGTCAAAGGGAGCTCTGAGGCAACAAGATATGATCTGGGTCATCAGCAAATGATGAGGCTGACACAACCAATGTCTGACAGCCAACATTCAGCACACAAGAGCCTGGATAATGGCATAAATGGCCAAATTAAATCAACTATTTTAATGGATCTTAGTCAAACAATCCACATTGTACAGGGAGGGGAGAAGTTGTGTTGGTTGACCAATTTCGTTCAGAGGTTGAAATTCAATAGTGACAGAGGTTCTTATGATGCCCAAGGGTCAAATGAATGGACTGGTTTAAACTTTAATTTAATTTGTTTCTGTGGTTGTTCTCATGGTGTTACAAAGACTGGACTTGATTCTTTAACGGAGTTATAGATTTTGCTATGGAGACTGAAATCCTCATGCCACGTACATTAAACACAAGGCAATACTACCAGTTATGAAGCAATTGAATTTGACTTTCACAATTTCACTTGAAACCTGCAGAATGATTTTAACTGATTTTTATTTGTGTCTAAATTATTTCAGATTTTTCTTTCTTTGTGAACTAGAATTGAGCAAAGAGATGAAAAAATTTTAATCCTCTTTGAAGATTCTGAGATACAATGTAAATTTTACTGTATCTGGATTCAGAGGACCTGGTTTCAAATCGTGGCTCTGACACATACTCATTTTGAGAACCATTGATAGGGTCACTTAGCCTCTCTGGACCTCAATTTCCTCATCTGTTATAGGAGTGGTATGGACTTGATCATCTCTGAAGTCCTCTAGCTCTATGTGTATGGCCTATGAAGTTTTCTAGCACAGTACCTTGCATATAGTAAATTATGATAAGAACTTTTTAGAATTGAATTTTCAAATTGAAAAGCCATACTTCAGATTTGAATCTCCTGTCTATAGGAAGAAACCACTAATCTTTATGAACATCAACCACATTTGAAGAAATAATCCCAGTGATAATGTTGGATGGGATGTTTATAATGTGGTTTTGTTTAATGAATGTAAAAACATTTATTAAATGCTTACTCTGGTTCCAAGCACTGTGATATTTTCTCTGTACAAAAAACGGGATGCACATTTTGAATCAGGCCGTGCCTACTTTCAAACTCCTTTTCTTCTCTCATGCCAGATTTTCTACATAGGGAGTCTTATGAAACTTTGTTTTTTTTTAAAGTGAATGTCTAGTTTTCACAGATTTTGAGGTCAGTTTTAAAATATGAAATTTTAGGGACATAGCAATGAGGCAGACTTTTGAAAAATTTGAAAAAAATATTACTATTATTATTATTAATCCCTACCTTTGTGCCTGGAGAGTGATTTTGATTTTTTAAAAATGTGGTAATTCCAGTTAAAATTCTAGTTTTAAAAAAATCTAGTTCAGAGAGCCTAGGTGTTGAGCTATCCTCTTAATGATTGATCTGCTTTTTTTGTGTGGTATCCCCAGATCTAGAGAGCTTCTAAAGTTGGTATTGTAGGTCCCATGTGGGCAGTATACATGTAGATCTCTTGGTACAGTGAAATAAGTGTTGACTTTAAGGTCAGAGGAAGCTTTTTTTGAATCCCAGCCCTGGATGAAATTGGGCAAATTACTAAACTCTGTAGATCTTATTCAGTCAATTGTTAACCATGTGCCATGTTTCAGGCATTGTACTAAGTGCTCAGTATATGAAGAAAGACAAAAGGAAGTCTGCTCTCAAGGAGCTCAATTTTCACATCTGTAGAAATCTGTAGGTTGGATTGATTGAAATCTTGGGTCATTTCCATCTCTAAAGCAACTATATACCATCATCTCTTTTAAGTTGCAGAGCTGAAATTCCTCTTGTCCCCCATAAGTGATGGCCGAGATAGAGGAAGAGGCTGATCTAGGTGGGGAAAAAAAACAACTATGTTTGCCTTCACTGCTAAAACATATGAAGTATAAGGATAATACTAATACTCTGACTCAATACTAGCCTTATGGGGCCTTTCCTGGTCGTTGCACGAAGAAATACATTGAATCTAAGGCCCTGAGATGGAGGTCTTGTTACTCTGAAGTGATCCATTGTTAAGGTCAAGATTCACTGAAGACTGTTTTTTTCTTAGCCTTTTCCCTCTTTCTTTATACCTATACAGATTGGATCTGAGGACTTTGACACGAATGGGAACAGTCAAGGAGTCTTCTGGTGTGTGGAATCAACCCAGGAGTTGGTTTGGAGTTTATGACACAAGTTGTCCTTTGTGAATTTTCTCCATTCTATCACATTATGAGAACAAGAATTAGCCTCATGTTCACTCTCTCACCATTGAAGTGCCCCCACAATGGTAGTTATGAAAACAGCACTACTTAATATTTTCTTTGATCGAGTGATCCAAGGGGAGCCCTGAGTCTGCCTTGCTTGACTTTGTTGTTTTCAAACCCTTAGGCAAAAAGCCTTTCTGTTTAAAATTTAGGAAAGGCTGTGCTAAATGTCTATGTCACAGCCAAAATTCCAATTTGTCAATTCAAAAGGCACATACCTAGTGAAAATATTGGAATATTTTAATCAATGCCAAGACATTTAAGCAAAGCACATACATTGTAGTGACATTTTTACATTTCTTCTCTAGAAAATCTTGATATTCTTTGGAATCTCTTAATTTGGTCCATACCCTTTTAAAAGAGGGAAACTAAAGAGATGATGGTGAGTAAATGAATACAACCAAGTATGGGAGAAGAGCAAAGGAAAAATAAATCTTGCAGGTTTTTGGCTGTATTGCGATTGTTGAAAGAAAGCTGTATTTATCCAAAACATCCTCATTCCTACCCTATTGCTTTTGGAATCACCAATACAGAATTGCTATGGCTTCAAGCAATTGTTGCTGAGGAAAACTAACCTCTAATACTCCCTCTCCCTCCAAAAAAATGCAAGTTCCTTAGCATCCTAGTGTCAGGACTCTGATGACTTGTACACCTGTGATGAAACTAAATGATTAAAGAAGGGGAGGGCAATCTGGAACCAGGGGCAGGTAGGTGGCCCAGTAGATAGAGTGCTGGGACAGGAGTCAGGAACTCATCTTCCTAAGTTCAAATCTGGCCTCAGACACTTACAATATGTCTGACCTTGGGCAAGTCATTTAACCTCATTTGCCTCAGTTTCCTCATCTGTAAAATGAGCCAGAGAAGGAAATGAGAAACCACTTCAGTATCTTTGCCAAGAAAACCCCAAATGAAGTCACAAAATATCAAACACGACTGAAAAACAACTGAACAAAAAACCTGGAGCCAAGTGTTTCTGTGGTACTTGTACTTTTTTCTCTTACAAAATTTGTGTGTTTGAAGGGTGTTCCTATTGTGAGAATGAAAGAATTGCATAACTTGGACATCAGGATCATTTGAAAGATCCGGCAATGTCTAAGCTGAAGAAAAGAAGACACATGGGGGCCATGGTTGATAGATACCATGATGAAAGGGGAAAAACTTGTTCTGCTTGACAGCAAAGGACAGCATTAGGAGCATTCAATAGAAATTTCAGAGACACAGATTTCAGAGGGGGAAAAACACAATCATAACTTATATGCACAAGTAGATAGGGGGACAGGGGTATACAGGATCAAATGAGTCCCCTCATTCTGAAGGTCTTCAGGTAGAGGTTAGATGTTGATATGTCGGGTATGTTGTAGTGGGTACTCCTTTTGGGGTATGGGTTTGAGTAGACAGTCTATGAGATTCCTTTCAACTATAAATTTCCATGACTTTGGGCAATTCATGACAGTTGAATTCTACACAAAAATCATTAATGTGGAAAAGAGTTTGCCACAGGTAGAAATAAGGAGATGCTACAGAGAATGACTATGCACCTATTTATTGGCCGTGAAAGGTTGCTTTAACAAGCAACAGATTTACCCTCCCTTTTGTGCACATTCATTCATTCATCTTTTTTATTTGTTTATTTATTTTAAATAGAGTACTAGGTTAAGTGTAAGAAACTGTTTCATAATCCATTGAGATGTTATGTGATTTCCAAGTCAGAAAATTAATTTATTCCTTCCCAATTATCCTTCTCTTGAGAGGCTGAATTAATGCTTTTAAATTGAGCTAAGAAGGAGGCATTCCCAGGGAAAGTGCTTTAGAAATGCAAAGTGCTATTGTTTCACTTTGTGCTTCCTTTTGAGTGCAGGGCCAGGATTGTTCAGGCATGGGTAAATTTCAGACCGAAAGTCTGGATAATTAGACTTGTTACTTTTAGAGTTTCTTTCATCTAAGAACCTCCAAATACTTAACCCAGAGAAGATACAAAGGGCACAAGAAATATGTTACTAGATTTGCGGAAGGAATACTGTGCCAGAGTGAGAAGACAGGGTTGTCTCTTCTGTTGGTTGGTTATTGGTGAGAGCATTGTCCACAAAAGCGAGATTCAGTGGCCAAAATCTTACAGATAGTCAGAATAATAAGGCAAATGTCCTCAAATCAAACTAATTACACTTTGGATAGGAAGTCTCACAATTATATCCTCATCTCAGAGAAGTAGAGTATAGAGAGGGCAGAGAGCTCTTCTTGGTGCCAAGAAGAGCTGCTTTCAAGTCCTGGACCCTACTCATAGAGGTTGGGTGACCCTGAGTACATCACTTAACATCTCAGTACTCTTGGCAACTTTCCAAGACTCTAAGTTGCTGAGAAAGTATGGTCCTGCATCAAGACGTTTTCTGCATCTAGGTGGCACAGTGGATAGCGCACTGGGCCTGGAGTTAGGAATACCTTAGTTCAAATCCTCCTCAGACTCTAGCTATTCGACCCTCGACAAGTCCCAACTTCTGTCTCAACTGCAAAATGGAGATAATAAAATTTACCTGCAGCGTTGTAAAGATAAAATGAGATAATATTTGTAGAGTGTTTGGCACAAGACCTGACACAGGAGGCATTTACTGAGCCTTTTTCTTCTAGCCCTGCTCCAATCCCCCCGATCTGAGAGTTCACTATAGCAACAGAATCACAGGGCTAGCCTCTGTCACTTTCCTCATCACTAATAATTCATTCCTAAAAGGTGATGAAGCCTGTTCTTCCCTTCCTCATTTGTATCCTAGGTCACTCACCATGTACAATAAGATTTAATAATATTGTTTACTCAGATTGTCAGTTATTTAATATATGTAAATCCTATTTCTCTAGTGCAGCTGTAAGCTCCTTGAGGGAATGTTAGATGTCCTATTCTCTTCTTGTGTACACCTCAGGGCCTAGTACATAGCTAGGCACACAACAGACACAATACACTTTGGTTGAATGAATTTTTGTAAAGAATTACTATTTAGAATAGCACTACCTTTAACCTTTTACATTTCAAAATAAACTGAACTAATCCTCATTAAACTCTGCATTTTGTTGTAGTTCAGTCATTTCAATTGAATCTGACTCTTTGTGACCCTATTTGGGTTTTCTTGCCAAAGATAGTGAAGTGGTTTTTCATTTCCTTCTCTGGCACATTTTACAGATGAGGAAACTGAGGCAAACAAAGTTAAGTGACTTTCCCAGGGTTACACATGTAGTAAGTGTCTGAAGCCAGATTTGAACTCAGGAAATTAAGGCTTCTTGACTCCAGGCCTGGCACTCTATCCACTGTGGCACCCAGCTAGCCCAAACTCTCCAAATATACTTTAAAATAAAATACGGTATGTACCACCAAGTGTGCAACCATTAATTTACATCACTTCCATACCTGTAGATCATGCTATTGTAATACCTGCTTAGCATCCGCTCTTTAGCTAGATATAATTACATTTCAGAAATGAAACACTGTTTCACAATGCCCTTGAGAATCATATGTCATCAACAATATTACGCAAATACCTTAAAAGAACATAGTTATTATAATAGATTTCTATAGTTGCAGGGCTAAAACTACATCAAAACATCATTTAGGTTTTGTTGTTTTCCAACAAAAAAGGCCCAGCTTGTCTACTTGTCATTTACCTCTGTCCTATAAAGGTTGAATGGGTAATGTGAGTTGTATGACCTCCCAGGCAGTATAATATGGTTGTTTTTCTACAAATGTGACGATTGCATCAAATGATACCTGGAGTAGCCCTTTCCTGTGTTGCTTTGCCCCCTTCATTGGCATTCTCCTATTCATGTGTGTCTTTGACATTTTTGTCATTTTTTTGTGTGTTTTTATCATTCAGAATCATTTTTATTATGTTTGCATTGGTAAAATTGTAACTCCTTTGTCAGTTTGAAACTACCCCTGATCTCATTTTTATTATGTGTTGATTGGATATTATACAGTGCACTATTTCACGATTTGTGCTGATGTCTTTATTCTTAAAACTTTTTTCCCCAATTGCTTCCAATTCTTCTGGCTTCGAAGATTACACTTCTGGGAACATAACATTAGGTCTCCATTTTTTCCCAGGTACTCTTTTATACTTTTAATGGTAATCTCTGTACATGCAACATTAAAAGCTTCATCTTTTATGCTATAATGAGATTAAAAGATCCTTTTATAGTGCTTGCATGATGGAGCCACACTTTCTCATGTAATCTCTTTTGTAATATCATTTTATCTTTGGAATAATACTGTGGTCTATAGATTGAATCATTGACATAACGTAGGCAGTCAGGGAAATGCTAAAATTTTTTGTAGACATTAACTCTGCTCCACAATTCCCTAGTAATAGAATATATTTGCTATCTTCAAGTATACCTGTGTTTCTATTTTTTTTTTCGCTGCCAGTATAGAAATATGATGGAAGCAATCAGTTGAAATTTCTCTGTCCACCTGGGCTTTTGGAAGCAACAAACTTCCTCTTGAAATCTGAAATCCAACATATCATGAGGTCTTCCCTAATTTTGTAACTAAACATGAATGTATCTCACTTTCGTCCTCTGTGCGTTACATCATAGGTATTTGTGTATATGCTTTATTTACTCCAATTAAAATTTTAAACTTTTTGAGCAGAGGTGCTGAATTATTTTTTCATCTTCATATCACCAGTGTCTAGCATACAATTTTGTCAATAGTAGATTATAGGAGCATAGAGTTAGTGCTAGAAAAGACCTCATTGCCCATTTATTCCAGCCCCTCATTTTAAACATGAGGAAGCTAAAGCCCAGAGAGGTTTAGGGATTTCCTCAAGGTCTTACAGGTAGCAAATGTTAGAGACAGGATTTGTCACCAAGTTGCCATACTCCAAATCCAGTCTCTTTTCCACTTTTGAGAGAATATTTAACAAATGTTCATAAGTGCCTAATGCCTTGAGTGGAACTTAAAATAGATACTTATATACTAGTTTCAGAAAATGACTCAGTCAGATAAAACCTAGTGGACACTGCCCCGAAAGGATCAAAGGTAGATTTAGGTAAACGCGACCAAAAGAGTGACATATCAGTGCCACAAAATTGTTTAGGGCTAGATTTCATTCATGAATTACATTTTAAAAAAATACCCACCCATTTTTCCCCCTGCAGACTACAAGTTAGTTGATAATTTTTCAGAGGACATATCTGGCCACCTACATACGTTTCATACTGAAATGCTCAAACCACTACCACTCTTCTCTCTTCCAAAAAGATTCATGTTATAATCAGTTGCATTCTGCTCTCTCTGTCTGTCTCTGTCTATCTCCATCTCTTTTTTAAGATTAATTTATTTATTTTTAGTTTTCAACATTCATTTCCACAATATTTTGAGTTACAAAATTTCCCCATCCCTCTCCTTGCTCCCCACTCCAAGATGGCGTGTATTCTGATTGCTCCCTTCCCCAGTTTTCCCACCCTTCTCTCACTCCACTCCCCACCTTATCTCCTCCTCCCTTACTTTCTTGTAGGCCTGTATAACTTATTTTCCAGTGGCATGTAAAAACCATTTTTAACATTTGGTTTTAGAATTGAGTTCCAAATTCTCTCCCTTCTTCTCTCCCCACCCACCCCACCTCGAGGAGGCAAACAATTCAATATAGGTTTTACATGTATCATTATGCAAAACACTTCCATAATAGTCATGTTGTGAATGACTAACTATATTTCCCTCCATCCTATCCTATCTCCCATTTATTTAATTTTCTCCTTTGACCCTATCCCTTTTCAAAAGTGTTTGCTTCTGACTACCCCTCCCCCAATCTATCCTCCCTTCTATCTTTACCCCCCCCCATCCCCTTCCCCCTACTTTCCTGTAGGGTAAGATGCCCACTTGAGTTTGTATATTATTCCTTCCTTAAGCCAAATCCTATAAGAGTAAGGGTCACTCATTCACTTTCACCTCCCTCCTCTTCCCTTCGATTAAACAGCTTTTTCTTGACTCTTTTACGTGAGATAATTTATCCCATTCTATATCTTCCTTTCTCCTTCTCCCAATATATCCCCTTCTCACACCTTAATTTTGTTTTTTAGATATGATCCCTTGATATTCAATCACCCTGTGCCCTCTGTCTATATATATGTATATTCCCTTCAACTACACTAATACTGAGAAAGGTCTTATGAGTTACAAATATCAACTTTCCATGTAGGAATTTAAACAGTTCAACTTTAATATGTACCTTATGATTTCTCTTTCCTGTTTACCTTTTCATGCTTCTTTTGATTCTTGTATTTGAAAGTCAAATTTTCTATTCAGCTTTGGTCTTTTCACTGAGAAAGCTTGAAAGCCCTCTATTTCAAGTCCATATTTCACCCTGAAGAATTATACTCAGTTTTGCTGGGTAGGTGATTCTTTGTTTTAATTCTAGCTTCTTTGACCTCTGGAATATCATATTCTAAGCCCTCCAGTCCCTTAATGTAGAAGCTGGTAGATCTTGTGTTATCCTGATTGTGTTTCCACAATCCTCGAATTGTTTCTTTCTAGCTGCTTGCAATATTTTATCCTTGACCTAGGAATTGGGCTACAATATTCCTAGTTTTCCTCTTGGGATCTTTTTCAAGAGGTAATTGGTAGATTCTTTCAATTTCTATTTTACCCTCCGGTTCTAGAATATCAGAGCAGTTTTCCTTGATAATTTCTTGAAAGATGATGTCTAGGCTGTTTTTTTTTTTTTATCACGGCTTTCAGGTAGTCCAATAATTTTTTAAATTATATCTCCTGGATCTATTTTCCAGGTCCATGGTTTTTCCAATAAGATATTTCACATTGTCTCCTATTTTTTCATGATCTTGGTTCTGTTTTTTTATAATTTTTTGATTTCTCATAAAGTCATTATCTTCCATTTGCTCCATTCTAATTTTTAAGGAATTATTTTCTTCAGTGAGCTTTTGGACCTACTTTTCCACTTGGCCAATTCTGTTGTTTAAGGCATTGTTGTCCTCATTGGCCTTTTGGACTGCTTTTGCAATTGGAGTTAGTCTATTTTTAAGGTGTTATTCTATTCTGTATTTTTAGCAAGCTGTTGACCCATTTTTCGTGATTTTCTTGCATCCCTCTCATTTCTTTTCCTAATTTTTCCTCTACTTCTCTTACTTGATTTTCCAAATCCTTTTTGAGCTCTTCTATGGCTTGAAACAAATTCATAGTTTTCTTGGAGACTTTTGAAGTAGGATCTTTGACTTTGTTGTCTTCTTCTGGCTGTATGTTTTAATCTTCTTTGTTACCAAAGTAAGATTCTATAGTCTTGAGTTTTTTTTACACTGTCTGTTCATCTTCCCAACCAATTACTTGACTTCTGAGCTCTTTGTCAAGGTCTGACTCTGCTTCCAGAGTAGAGAGTGCTCTGTTGCAAGCCTCAGGGATTTTGCACAGCTGTTTTCAGAGGTAATTTTAGGCATCTGTAAATTTTCCATTCTTCTGAGGTGGTATGATCCAGTGAGAGGTGTTTACTCCTCTTCTGGCCTGTGCTATGGCCTGTGAGTGATCTCAAGCACTCCTTTCTGCCATATAACTGCCAGGAGGACTCCCTCTCCACAGCCACCACAAGCTCTACCACCCCAGGTCCTCCCCCAAGGACTGCCAACCAGGACTGTGACCCAAATCCAAGCAGGGCAAAGCAAGAGAATCCTGCCTTAGTACCAGCAAAGAGATCCCTACACTCCCACTCTGATCAGCTGCTTGATGTCCCCCACTATCTGTGGGCCTGGAGCTCTGGAAGCAGCCACCACTGCTGCTACTGCCACTATGGCTGCAGTCACCTCCACCACCCTGGGGCTAGGGCCAGACCATACCCTTCTCTCACCCAGGCTCAACTGTTGGACTTTTGACTTGCTAAGTTGTCTTTAGCTTGAGAAGTCTGAAAACTGCCACACTTCAGTGATTCAGGGCCCTGAGGCCTGCTCTACCCTGTCTGCTCCTGTATGGTATGTACTGGCAGCCCATGCGGTGCTGTGCTCTGCTCCCAGCATGGTACAATAGACCTTTCCCAGTGACCATCCAGGCTGTCTTAGGCTGGAGACTTGTTTCACTCAGTTATTTCATGGGTTCTGTAGTTCTTAATTTGTTTAGAGTCATTTTTTACAGGTGTTTGGAAGGATTTGGAGGAGAGCTCAAACGAGTCCCTGCTTTTTCTCTGCCATCTTGGCTCCACCCCCATCTCTGTCTCTTTCTTTCTGTCTCTGCCTGTATTTCTCTCTCTGTCTCTTTCAATGTCTTTGTCTCTGTCTCTCCCTTTCCCTGACTCTTCCCCACAATCCTTCTCTCCCTGCTCTGTGTGAGTGTGTATGTTTGGTGAACATTAAGCTATAGATAGAAATAATTCATTGATTATTTTACTGTGGTTAGCTCATGGAAAAGTAGAATACGTGATCTATATTTTTTTGTTCAGCTATACGTATAATACTTTGCTCTTAACAGTTTCATTTCAATTAATCCTAGCAAAGAATTTGAGTTACTGTTCTATCTGCTTGAACTTAGACATCACAGAATATGAATTAGACAACAACATATATTTTCATCAAAACTTTCTTAATTAAAAAATAAAGAAGTCCACGATATTATTTACATTTTTACTAAAAATAGCAAGTAACTCTGGTATAAATAACCCAACTTATTCTTGTAAATTGGATAGCCCTTAGGATTCCAAATGAAGGTACTCTTTGGGCCATTCTGTTAGAAACATATTTAGTCTAGGAATAAACAATACTCATTGGAAAGGCAGGAAGGTTTTCATTATATTTTACATTTATTCATTCTAAATAAATGGATATGTCCCCTGAACGGGGTACAGGAGAGTACAAGGATTCAGACAAATGCCAGCCTTTTCATTGACTCCCAATTTGAATCTCCCCCTGCCTCTTCATTGGTCAGATACGATCCCCTGAACCGCCGATGTCATAGCTCCCTCAAACAGCTCATTAAGCATGTGCGCAAGCCTCTAACCTTTCACAAGATCCAAAGTCTGGTTTCTGCTAGATCACAGCTCTGATTAGAACCAGTCATCTGACTTACATTCTGCTGTAGTGGGAGAGGGGGGAGGTGCTTTTAATCTTGTGGAAACAAAAGTCCTTCCAGCTCTTTCCTATAATTCACTACTGCTAAAACTATAGATAAATCACTCCATCTCTAGGCTCTGGGAATTTTCTCTGACTGTCCTCCATGCCTGAAATTTTCTCTCCCCTCAACTTCACCTATTGATTTCTCTGGTTTCCTTTAAGTCCCTAATAAAAGCACATCTTTTACAGGAAGTCTTTTCTAACCCCTCTTAATTCTACTGCTTTCTCTCTGTTAATTATTTCCTATTTATCCTACACACAGCTTGCTTTGCATATATTTGCTTGCATGTTGTCTCCCTCATTAGATTGTAAGCTCCTTGTGGGTAGGGACAGCATTTTGCCTCTTTGCGTATTCCTGGTGCTTAGCACAGTGCTTGGCAATTACTAAATGTTTATTGATTGAGATTTTGAGAACCTATCCACATATACACAGAAGCTGGAAGACACAATTAGATTAGAACAAAGAAGACATTGACTGTATATGTGTAACAAGAGGATTTGCATTATGTCATTCTTCCCAAAATATCAAGTACATTCCTATAAATAAATATGTGAACCCTCAATTGTGAGAGTGAGCAAGTGTAGAGATAACACTTGAGGGCTTTTCTGGGGCTAATACTCTGGAGAAGCAACTTATACCTCTAGTATTTCTGGGTCTGATGTAACCTTGTCATGTCTTTGTGAGGCTCCTTTCTAGGCTGGGAGCATGGGTCTGCTGCTAGGCCATAATATTAAGCTCCTCTGGTCTCTGGCTCACCTAAATTTCTTATTTAAGGAACCATGAGGCTCTTTCAGGAAGAATCAACACCATTAGACTAGAACCAGAGGGAGCCTCACCACATCCTCTTCTGTGAAGTCTTAGAGTCATTCCTCCTCCGGGTGATGAGCTCTTTCTCTGACAAAGCAACAACAAGAACAAGACCAAGGGCAACCACCATGTCCTTGCACTCTCCTCTCATGTTCCATGAAAGCACTTGTCTAAGTAAGCCATATGCTTATGCTGTAAGACACTATTTTTGTTGAGCAGGGGGAGAAAAATCCCCTCCCTCATTTTCTAGACTTTGTAATGAAGCAAGTGAGGTTGGAAGAAATAAGACCAACTCGAGATCTGGATTCTTCCTTCAGAGATAGCTCTCTCCTTGATTGCCTTTCTGGACAGTTATCTTATTTTTAAACCCTCTATCTTCTGTTTGCACATGGAAATGAATGACCAGAGAAAAGGTATCAAAGGAAGCCAAAGTAAAGGTCAAGTCCCATCTTCAGCTAAATTTCTTTATCCTTTGATATGCAAGTGGACCATTGAAGGTCTAAAGGCTTTACAAACTGAGAACTGGCCATTCAAAATCTGAAAACCAATTTCATCAAGGAGATTTGGGGGCCCAATTAGGAGGCCCCGATAAAGCCTTTGTCAGCTATAAACATGCATATTAACTTCATGAAGATAGAAAGTAAAATGTTCTTGTTTTTGTTGTTTCTGTGTTCTTCTGAACTCTTTATTCCTGAGTGCATTTTTCTAAACTTTGAAATACTTTAAAGAGATTGGCAGCAATTTTTTCTACTTCATGGTTCGCATTCTCGTACTTCTGCTCTTTGGTTTTCAGTACACATTTTTGGTGAGCCACACAGCATTCTACTATAATTAAGAGAATGGTATCCTTTGCTGTATTCTTTACTTATGCACTAGTCTTATACTATATATACATATTTATATTTATTCATATATACACATATGTGTATATGTATTTATATGCATATATATGTATACATACGTATATAGTGTGTGTATATATAAATATAGACATATACTTTTTCCTACCTGTCTCCTTTCCTTTTTCTTTGCTTTTCTTCTTTCCTATTCTGTCCCTGGCGCAGCTAGATGGAAAAATGGAGAGAGTGTCAGACCTGAAGTCAGGAAGACTTCCTGAATTCAAATCTGGCCTCAAATCCTTACTAGCTGTGTGATCTTAGGCAAGTGGCTTAACCTGTTTGCTTCAGCCCTTCATCTATTAAAAATGAACTGGAGAAGGAAATGGCAAACCACACCAGTATCCTTGCTAAGAAAATCCCAAATGGGGTTACAGAGTCAAACAATACTGAACAACAACAAAAATTCCATCCCTCCGCTTTCCCTCTAGCAACTTTACCTTTCTCATTCTCTCAAAGTACAAAAGTGCTGCTATATTCTGTTGACCATAGGACTTAAAGGCACCAATTACATTATTACCTGGAACTTTTTTTTCCTTTTGTTGGGAAATGTTAAAATTGTACTTGTACATATTACTATGAAAAAAGACAGTATGAATGGGACTTCTGACTGAAATTTTATCATTGACTAGAGCAGCATGTCTGATGATCCATCATGCCCACAGCAATGACTTGACGGGAAAAAATAATACTTTATAAGGCTTTCTCTGATCCTCTTCCCAGCCCCCTAGTAGAAAGTTTTCACCTTCCTTAATCTCATTACACTTTTGCTATTCCCTTTACACTTATCGTTGTCTACCTTTTGTACACTTTTTTACTTGTGCTCTTTGGGGCAGGATCTCTCTGTCTGTTTGTATCTAATATTTGCACCACAAATGTGGAATTAATCATTTATGAAGTTCATCTTTATTTTTTCTTTTTCTGGACCTGCCATTCCATTGGTCCATGGAAATCTCAGTGAGAATACTCCTTTCATCAATGCAAAGCTGACTGGCTAGCTATTCAATTGTTTATAATCTTAGAACAGTAGGGCACTGAGAGATAAAGTGACTTGCCCAAGGTCCTATAGACATCGTGCATCAGAAGCCTTGAACATACGTCTTTTTGACTGGGAATTTCAGGCTATAGAAACCCTCTGTATCTATCTAGTAATGATTGCATAGTGTTTATGAAAGCACTTTATAACCAGCCACCACTCTGTAACATAAGATCACTCTCATATGATCATCATCATTATTATCATTCATTCTGGTGGGAAAAGAATAATCATGCCCATATGTAGAGGAGAAGAACTGGTGGAGTGTGCAAAGAATCAATGAGGAGAGTGTTATTTAACATTTTCATAAATAATCTGAAAGAGGGCGTTCGTTGTGCATTCTCCAAATTTGTAGATAACACTAAAAACCCTTCCAGGTAGTGAAATGCCAAGCAGATGGGAATAAACTGGAGGAAGATGTGCCAGGCCCTGTGAGTGAGCTGAAAAGTAGTATTTATTGTGAGCCAAGTATAAGGTACTTCATTTAGGGGAAAAAAAGTAATCTAAGCTATGGTAAGAAGATAATATGTTTTATACTATAAGTTAAGATTTAGGAAAGATTGTCAGTTGTTGAAGACAACTGAAGGTGTTAGAGGGAGGGTTGGATGGTTCTGTGGCTAGAGTGTTGGATCTGGTATCAGGAAGATTTGACTTCAAATTCAGCTTTAGCCATTTATTAGCTGTGTGATCATGGATAAGTCACTTAATCTCTGATTGCCTTAATTTCCTCAACTGTAAAAAGGGGGTAATAATAATACCTACTTTCCAGGGTTGTTGTGAGGATAAAATGACATAATATTTATAAAGTGTTTTATAAACCATAAAGAGATGTATAAATGGTAGCTAATATTATTGGAGACTATTCCTCGAAGGCATTGGCTTAATATACTTCTGTGCCCCCAAGCAACTCCTGCTTCATAAAAAAAAAATGCTGAACATCATTCAAGAAGAATATTGAAAATAAACCCAATCACCTTATCCTATCCTCATATGAAATGATATCTTATAAAGATCTGTAATACTGCGGACAGGTTTGGTTGCTAAAAACATATATATATATACATATATATTATATATATAATATGTATATATATATGTGTGTGTGTGTGTGTGTGTGTGTGTGTGTGTGTGTGTGTGTGTGTAATGAAATGTCTAGGAAATGGCAAATGAAAACATCAAGGAGATAAAGGATCTTTCATATGAGTATAACCTAAAAAAATAAGACTCTTTAATGTGGAAAGGCAAAAGTTGAGAGGGTAATAATGGTATCCCTTGAAGCTTAGGAGGGATAATTTAGGAAACATAAAAGGAAGTACTGCTTTACACAGCAGCTTGCAAAGTAAGAGAACTTGAAAAAAATCAGCTTTACAAGTAAAAGATAGAAAAGAGATGGCTAGGTAGCAGTTGATCTGCAAATAATCTAATGATTTTAGTGGACTTTAAGTTCTATATGCATCAACAATGTGGTATAGTACCCAAGAAAATTAATGGGATCTGAATCTGCACTAACAGAGCCACAGAAATCCAAGAATAAGAAGACCATAGCCCCACTGTACTCTGACCTAGTTAAAAAAGCATCTGGAATATGGTACCCAGGTCTGGATACCAAATATTAGGAATTCCAAAAGTGGAATATGGTTCATTAGGTGATGCTGTGTTTCTCCTTACTATAGGCATTCAGACAAAGACTAGCTGGCCACTTGTTGGATGTGCTTTTTCAGGTATGGGTCAAATGAGACGGCTACAAAATTTCGTTCCTACTCTGAAATTATGCTTCCGTGAACCTCCAAGAGTTGGTCCTGGCCAAAAGCAAAAACGGTTCAAAAATAGTTTAAATAAGCTGGTAGATAATAGATCCATAATGCAAAACTGATGGGAAAGTGGAAATGATAAACATAAATCCCTAGCTACTTAAAGTTTGTGAGGTAAACATTCTTACTTAGAGACAAGATTTTTGGTGGCATCTTTCCTTTGTCTTTCTTATGAACTATTACCTGAAGAGTGACACCTCTAGGAAGGCAGCCACATATATTTGATAAAGTACAAAGGTGTGCTGTATCTCAAAGGACAGAGAAGTAAACAAGTGAGAGACACACAAGCTTTGCAGCATATGCCATAGAAATATCAACTTAGTGCAGAGATTCAGTATCCCACCCTGAATGGATGGATGTATATTCAAGGTTTGCTGACCTGGTATGCTGTGCCCAAGGTACTTGGCATTAATACTGAAGTTATGGGCTTGGATCACAGGTTAGGGTTGGGTCTCCACGTCAAAAGTCTCTGAGATTAGAGCCAAAGATATTAGGAGTCAAATTTCAGTAATGTGGAGCTGAATTATCTGGAGAAAGAATTCAGCAATCCAATTAAGACGATGCTTAGCTAGTGTCTAATCTTTTCTAGAGAAGATACTAGATATAGAGAAGCTTGATTATTGTTCTCAAGAAGCTCCCAGTTTAGTAGAAGTAGAAGATCAGAAAAGACAGTAATATGAATAGAGACAGCAGCAGAACCAAAGTAAAAATACTGTAAAAAGCTTTATGGCTGATGCCCAGAGAGAAATTCAAAGAGGCAAACATACAAGTCAATTAAGCACCTCCTATGTGCCAGGCATTGTGCTAAGTACTGGGGGTATAAAGGTAAAACAAAACAAAACAAACAAACTACAACAAAACCTAGTCCCTGCTCTCAAGGAGCTCACAGTATAATGTGGGAGACAATATGCAAAAAAAGATATGTATGGGATAAATTGGGGATAATAACAAAAGCAATGTGCTAAGATAAAATGATGACTGGGAAACACTACTTGAAGAGGTTGGGGCTATAAGTGAGACTTGAAGGGAAGCCAAAAGGCAGTGATGAGAAAGGAGGGCATTTCCAGCATAGGGGAGAATAGAAAATGCCTGGAATCAAGAATTTAGAACATCTTGTGTAAGAACAGTATCACTGGATTGCAGTGTATGTGAAGGGGAGGAAGAGGTAAGAAGACTGGAAAAGAAGGACCAGGTTATTATGAAACTTAACTTCTTGTGAAAACATGACTGGATTCTGGATTCGTCATGCTATGTTAACAGGTTAATTCTTTTTTTTCTTTTAGACATTAAATGGAAATGGAAATCACTTTAAGTAATTACATTAAATGGAGAAAAGAATAGTTCTATTTGTTCTCAGTAAGGCAGAATATCTTATCCATCCTAGGTCTGGTGTAAAAAGCTAATAGTGAGTAGTCGTGATCAGTAGTCGGAAATGTTTCCCTTCGTGCAGATCGGTTTCTGTTCCCAGTTCATAATAGTAGTGTCTGTTCATTCATTCTCCCCTTGCTGTGCAGCTGGGCTTCTTTCTGCCTTCTCAAGCCACACTCTCAGTGTCAGCCACTCCCCCAGCTTTCAGTCAAACAGATGTAGTACAGAATCTTGCTCCTGTTACCAGTCTCTCAGCTTGGATGTCTCTGAATCACAGGAGAGCTACTGGCTGTGCATAATAGGGACAGGCAAGCTAGAATATATCTCAGCATGGAGATGGGCTCCTGGCCTGGCCTGGCCTCTATTTCCTTCTTCGTCTTGGTTTAGTATGTACATATTATTCTCTTCTGTTGGTGTGAGTTGGAAAATTAGTGAAAAAGATTAGTTATGAGTTTCAATCTTGAGTGGCAAGTGGAGTTGATGAAGTACAGTTGAGAGGAAGAAAGAAAATGGTGTTTACCAGCAAATACTCTCTCAGACTGCACAACTCACAATTTGTGACCTTAGATTATAAAATCACATTCAGATTTCAAAGAGCAGCTGAGGTCATACTAACATAAAATCTTCCTCAAAACCACTACAGCGCATATAAGACACCCTTTTCTGAACTTCCATAGCTCTTAAACATTGAACCCATATTTTAGCACTTAATTATTCTCTCGTCATCCTGTTAATGTTAGTATTGTTTCCACTAAATTATAAACTCATTAAGGGCAGGACCAATGTGTTACATTTTTCTCCTTCTATTTTAGTGATGATGGTGATGATGATGACAATCTTGCAGGTCCAAACAAACAACAAAACTATACAAATATGAAACCTGTTGATGCCAGAAGCCATCAGCTGGGAAAGGAATAGACAGTAAATCAGCACTGATATTTTGGTTGCTTCATTAATTGATTGAAATTGTCAGTTCAAAGATTGATCATATTTGCCCCTTTCTCTGGAGGAGAAAATAACTACAACTTTGCATTATGCTGTTAAAAAGAAATAATGCAAAATTTTCTCATTCGCTTTGCCAGTGTAACTTTTCAAATTTCAGTAAATGGTGGCCCCGAAAAGGAACTTTCAAACAAATTTGATTGTGGTGTTGTCAGGTCTAGAAGAGTTTTACATCGAAGTTGCTATTTGGAATCCCATTCTTATACCCATTTACCATACCATGCACTGCATCTTCGAATTATTGTGGGTTTGCTTATTTTCCCTTTGCCATTTCTAACCATCTCATAAGTATTCTCTGTTTCCCTTGCCTTCCTCTCGGAGTCAGATAAATTTTTTTTCTGTAATTTATAACATATATATTTATATGTGTGTGTGCATATTTGTATGTGTACATACACATATATCTGTATTCATCTTTTTGTGTCTATATTTCTGTGTGTGTGTGTGTGTATGTGTGTGTGTGTGTGTGGCCCTACTCCACAGTGGGAAGTGTTTGTTTGTTCTGTTTTTCTAGCACTGATCATTTATAATTTATAACGACTAACCACGAGAGGTAGAGAGATCACTGGCTTTGAATTTGCGAGACCTATTTTTAAGTCCTGCATCTGACATACACTATTTTTGGGGCCATGGGCAAATAAATTAATATGGCACTGAGACAGCTCAAGACTGATATGTGGTATGGTGACAAGAGTGTTCGTCTTGGAATTAGGAAAACCTGAATTCTAACCCTACTTCAGACCTTTATTAACTGTGTGACACTATGCAAGCCACTTAGTCTCTATGCCTCAGTTTCCTAATCTGTAAAATGGAACTAATAATAGCACCTACTCCACAGGGCTTTTATGAAGATCAAATAAGATAATGTACAAAAATGATGTGAAATATTTTAAAAACACTATTTAAATGTTAATGATGATACTGATGATGAAGATGCATCCCAGATAAAATTTAAAAAATGTGAAACTTTTATGTCTGTCTCTTATTCCTTCGCGTACTTATTCATAAATAATACAATAGTATGAAGGAGAGATGATGTCAGACATTGGGAATTCTTATGAAATTGTAGGCATAGAAGAGTGAGTAGAGAATAGAAGATAAAAGCTAGGAACCAAGTGTAAAATGCTAACAATCTTGCAGGGATAAGAGAATGCAACAAATAGTTGCTTATTTTTCATATTGGTAATTCTTAATATGTAACCAGTGCTTGAAGTAGGATAGAATGACAACCTGTATTCATTCTATTACATTTTTACAGCTGCCTAAGCTGCGTTTGTGCCTTTGGATAAATCATTGCCTTACTTCTTTAACTGAATTGATTAAAAAGCCACTTAATTTTTTCCTACTTCTAACACTGGGCATAGCTATAAAACCTATCTTGTTCTTAAGTTGAAAAGAATAGTTTTAGATGGGTAGGGTGATGGGATCTTCATCTAAGGCTGGCCCTATTAAGGAGCCTGGGACGTCTGACACAATTATGATCCTGGAGGTGAGAAGACTCTGGTGCAGGTGTGTCCACACAAGGAGCCACAGCTGAGAATCTTTACAACCCAAATGAGTCCCACTGATTCCCTGTGCCAAGGGCTTCACAGCCCCAGTCAGACAAGATCAATGTTAGCTCCCAGCTGCCACTGCTCATGGATTAACACTGACACAGATGCACCTCCTGAAAGCATGAATCAGCCACTTGAGCCCCTCAAAGAGATACAGAAAACACATGAGAAAGTTGGTGCCTGAACACCCCAAGATACAGGGTATCCCGAAAGTCTGGACACATAGGCAAAAATGCACATTTTGAAATATTTGAAATGTTAATAGACCTTAGCCCCCTTGACTTCTTTTTCTGGGGTATGCTAAAGAAGGTGTACTCAATGAAAATCACAGATGCAACACGATTGAATGCATAAAGAGTGAATATGCCAAAATTGACAGCAATGTGGAGCTATTGCATCCAGTTCACATTAATCTTGCAAAGCGCATCACCCTTTGCATCACAAATGATTGAAATCATATTGAAGATGTTATTTGTTAATATTCCAAATAAGTAAAATGTAGAAAATTTCATTTATTTCATTTCTTGAAAACACGCATTTTTGCCGGTGCGTCCAGACTTTAGGAACACCCTGTAGTGGAACGAACCACTTCTATGGTATGACAAAAGAACGAAACTTTTTTAATCAACCACTTTCCTTCCTCCCTCTCTGATTATACTTTTTTTTCCTGCTCAAAGCTACTAGAAGCTGTGTTCTGCCACTACACCTTGATAGTGTCCAGTTTAATCATTAGCAGACCCTTACAGACATATCCCCTACGATGTGCCTTGTGTATAGCTTCAAGTCCAACTAGTAAGATTGTCTACAAGTGTCTTGAGCAATCAAATTCTGTGTATTGATACACATGGTTATAAGGCTGCAGACAACCCTCTTATTAGGCAGTGTGAATAGTGTAGTAACGTGATAAGGGCCTCTTCCAATATCTCCCCCATATGCCCTCTAAAATTTTTAAGTTTTTACCCTAAATTTTTTTTTCATTAGCTTAAGCTTTCGTATCTGGAAGCTCTCTATTGAAATGGCAAGGACATTTGAGAGTTTTAACACTTTAATATATAAGTTCACAACACATTAGTACAGATTTTCTTACATCAGCTGGCTGGTCACTTAAGACAGAAAGGACAAGAAGCTGAAGAATCAGCTTGTATATCCTTTAAGTTTGGCTTTTGCCCTATCAGTTGGCACCCTCTCATAGAAATAATTCAGTACAAGAAATGATACCAGTAAGGCAACCAAAATCTGGGAACATGGATAGGAAAGCTCTGGAAGGGGTATGGGAGAGGGAAAAGGGCATTTTTAGACAAAAAGAAAGCAGCATACATAATTCAAGTTCAATTCTAGTTGGTTTAAGTCAGAGAGAAAGGCAGGAATATAATTAAATGGGATACAGCAAGGTTTTTTTTTTTGCACTTTGAAAGGGCAGGAGGAGGAATTTACTAGAAAGGCTTCAGGCAACTGCAGGGGATGCAGATGAGGTCAGATGGGAGCCACTCATGACTACCAGTCAGTATGTCATAGATCAAAGCCAGGAAGAGGCATGCTACCAGAGAGGTGGAAATCCAGTCAGGAAAACGTCAGAATGAGTGTCAGTAGCTACAACTAGGGTCATGATAACACTGTGTTAAAGTCAGGTCAGAGGGAACGGAGCAGGGCATGGTTCTTGAAGAAAAGTGCTTGAATTAAGAACTTACTGTTCTTGCTACTTTTGAATGGTTTCAGCAATTTTGGCCTATGGACAATCAGGATTTAAAGGTCTCTTTAAATGGGTGGCTGTGTAGGATCCAATGGGGCTAACGAAAAGTATTTTGGGAGGAGGTGCATAAGGTGATCTTTGTCTAGTTCAACTTCCCCCATCCCAGTGCCAACTTAATCCTTCTACTTCCTTTTTAGCAAACATTCCAATCATTCTGTTTAAAAAATAATGGTCTTTTTATGATGTCCTAAAAGTTCCACTTAAAAAAAAATCTTCCAGTTATTTTCCCTAGATTTTCCCTTTGTCACATGTCCAATAATTCTGGCGGGGGACTACTTATTTATAAATGTTCAAACGTGCCAAGTGTTTTCATACCAGCCTTTTTATCCATAGCTATTTTAGAAGTATCTTCATTACTTCCTGAGTGTTCAGTGTACTTTTACTGCTTAAAAAATGAATTCAGTCTTTCAGCCATTGTCGAGTAGTCATTGATTCCATTCTTGTTCCATTTATTTAGAAAGTCTATTTTTGCTATCTTTTCTAACTTCCATATTTTACATATCCTTAGTTCTCATTACTTTTTAATCCCTCTGGCTAATACTAACTTCTCTTTCTTTTTGCCAGTAACTGCTTTCAGCTGTAAAAAACCAATGCATAGTCTAGTGAAACAAACACTTCTTTCTTAATAAATGCTAAACAATGGTGCAGGATATTAGCGAATAAAAAGAAAAGATGTGTTCCCTACCCTTGAGTTCATCACCATTTGAAAACAGATTGAGGAAAAATAAAATATATAAATGAATATATTTACAGATGTGTGTGTGACTAAAATCTGCAGGCTATCCATTACTATTTCCTAGAAATATGAACATAAAAATTCTAAATGCTGAAGTGACTCAAGGCAGGTGGCACTAAACTGTGATGATTTTTTTGATGGATTGAAAGGGGGTAAGACTTGAACAAAGCTAATGTGAAGTTAGCATGTATTACTCTTTTGTGGTAGAAGGAACACAGGAACTGAATAAGAGAATCTGGGTTCAAATCACACCTTTCATTTGTTGCCTGTATAAGTACGAGAAAGTCACAAACTCTATGGCCTTCTCTTATGTATAAAATAATAAGGTTCACATATCTTGTATTGTTTAATACTTTCAATGAATTAAATCAATAACCCAAATATTTATTCATACTCAGTAATGTGTTCATCCTAGTGCTAGATGGATAAATAATATAGTCTTGATGCAAAATATGGAACAACTCAGGAATAGGAGTGCTACCAGACAGAATGTATAGTCCTTTTTATCTCCAAGTCTATATTAACTGTGGATATTCTGATATGTGCTATATATGCCACTTAAATGAGGTGAATACTAAGGTAAAACACTGCATTTTAGTTATAGCTATATAATAGCAAAGACATTGGTGGTCACTGCTAGGTGGCAGAGTAGATAAAGCTCTGGGCCTAGAGTCAGAGAGAACTGAGTTCAAATCTCAGCTTTGGAAACTTACTGTGTGACCCTGGGCAAGTCACTTAAGCACTGACTGCCTCAGTTTCCTGAACTGTAAAATGAAGATGATAATAGTACCTACCTTCCAGGGTTGTCTTAAGGACCAAATGATGCATTTGCAAAGGATATAACAGTACAATTCCTGACACATTTTAGCTGGTTAACAAATGTTTGTATCTTTCCTTCCTTTCAAAACAACCAGATGGCTAAGTCCTTCCATTTTCTTCTGGACACTTTGTATTATACACTTGGGAATGGAAAAATTGGGGCAGATCATCAGATCATATATGCAGAATTCAGACTTAACTTTACCCACCCACCCAGGGTAAAGTTATCCTTATCTCCCACTACTTCATACTATGTACCCTCTTCTCCATTCAAAGTAATTTTGCTTCTTGTATACATTATGTTTATTCCTGCCTCCGTGCTTTTTGTTATATGTTTTCCTTCTTATAATAATTCTTTTTGTTTTGCCAATTTCGATCCTACCTTTGTTTTCAGTTCTAAATCAAATCCTATGTGCCTTCTGGTTGCTATCCTAAGCACTCCAACCACCATTAATTATTTACTTCTCTAAATTCTTATAGCTCTCATAATGACTACTATAGAATTTAGTACCTATTTGTCCTCTAATCATCAAATAATAGTTTCAGCACCTCAACTATGTTACCTATTCTTAGGGGAAGATGCCATATCTTCTACCTGTTCATCCATTCATCCATCCATTTAATAACTGAGAATTAAATGCCACCTATGTAAAGAGCATTGTTGTAGGCAATATACAAAATGAGATATAAATAAGATATGGATTTTACCCTAAAGGAATTTCTAGTCTAGCGAGGATTTTTTTTTAATTTTTTCTTACTTTGAACTCTATTTAACCTGGTAGCACTCCTATTCCTGAGTTGTTTCATATTTTGCTTCAAGACTATCTTATTTATCCATCTAGCACAAGGATGAACACATCAATGAGTATGAATAAATATTTGGGTTATTGATTTAATTCATTGAAAGTATTAAACAATACAAGATGTGCGAATGGAATATCTAAATGCAAAAGACTTAGCTTGTATTTTGTCTGGGTGAAGATATTTCTTAAATTTTAAGCAACAACAAAAAAAAAAAAAACAAACTCTAATATATAAGGTCATAAAACTACATTTTACCTAGTGTGAAAAGCTTCTTCACATCTAACATTTCTCCCCAAAGCTATTGCTCTATACCTAGAAAACTGTCATTTCCTTTCTGTTACGGCCTGTCATTACTTAGCACTACATAAAGCACTGGCAATGACAAATGCATTGCCTGTCATGCATGTCAATGTTGGACATATCCCAGAGGGGATTTTGGCCTTTGCCCAATGGCATATGGTGAAGTATGCACTTTGCTTATGGGGTTGTAGGCAAGGTCACTGAGATGGAAAGGGTGCTGTGTCTGGTTCTTAATTCTATCTCTACCTGAGTTGGCTTTTACTGAGCATAATCAGTCCTTGGGGGTCTCAACCCAGTAGATGGGTAATATGGAGCTTTGCCTAACTGTGGAGGTCAATGTTTATTTGCCTTGATTCATAATCCTGATAATTGAAGACTGCCCTCCCCCACCAATTATCAATTCAGGGACCCTTCCTTCTCTTCTTTTATTATTTTACACATTTTTATTAAAAATTCCATTAGTGGCATCCCTAACCACCTCGGCATCTTAATGTTTTTACTGTTGTGTTGGAATGTTGTTTGTAGACAGTTCGAAGATGAGTGCCTTGATATTCTAGGCACATAACATAAATAATACTGTTTTAAAGGATAACTAAGAAATATACTGTGATTGTGATTTTAAAGTGCTATGAAAACACTTGAAAATATTTTAAATTCATTTCAATTTGAACTATTATTGCAAGGGTGAATATAATATTGAAAATATGCTGATTTAAATAGTTATTTGCCAAGTGAGAATTTTTGGGGGGGAAGGGGAGATTTGCATTTATAATCCTGTTCTGTATCAGGAAGAGTATTACCTTTGTTCATCTGGCATAGAATTTATGGACATTTAGGCCTGTCACATAGCTATATAGACAATAAATATTCCTTCTATGTTCTTTATCAGAATGAAGAAAAAGAGAGAGCAAGGAGCTGGAGAATTTCCAAAACAAAAGCTTCTTCTGGAAATCTTCCAGACCCAAAAAAAGAATTGCTCAATTAAAATAAAATGAAATTGTTTAGTGCTGGAGAATCCTAAGGATCGGTGATAGAGCAATGTAGTATACTAAGGTAGTTTAATAAGTTTGGTGTTATAAGGTAAGATTAGCCTTGGAATCAGGAATGAAATAAGATCGAATCCTGCTTTAAATACTTGCTAGCTGTATGACTCCAGAGAAGTCACTTAACCTCCTAAAAGGAGAATGATAAGCTAACCTACTCCCTTGGCTACTGTGAGGATTAAATGGAATGACTTATGTAAAGTGCTTTGTAAATTTTAAAAGGTTATGTATATTTTAGCTATTCATCATCATCATCATCATCGTCATCATCATCAGGGAGGAGATAAAGGGTGTGTTTTATTATATAATTATATTTATATTTATTATATAATGTCACCTGGGATCATAAGCATATATTTTAGATCCCAAGAGCTGTTGGGTCCCTTAGAATTGGCTTAACCCTGTTGCTGTTTTTGTTTTTGTTGTTCAGTCATTTCAATTGTGTCTGACTCTGCATGACCACCATTTGGGGTTTTCTCGGTAAAGATACTAGAGCGATTTGTCATTTCCTTCTCCATCTCATTGTACAGATGAGGAAACTAAGGCAGATTGGGTTAAGTTACTTGCTCAGAGTACACAGCTATCAGGTGACAAGGCTGAATTTGAACTCAGGAAGATCACTCTTTCTGACTCAGGCCCAGCACTCTATTCACCGTGTCACCGATCTGCCTTTGCAGGCAAGAAAAATAAGGCCAAGAAAGAGAAATGGCTTGAGCAAGGTTACATAAACGTCAAAACTCCAACTCATGATTGCTGATCTAATATGCTTTCTATTATGCCATACTTGCATAGAATTCATAACAATCATAATTGTCACAGAAATATTTGGCGTGTAACTGGGCACCCTTTTTTCACTGCCACCTGACCTCTACCACCAATTTATGTCTGATATCAGATTAAATATAGTGTTTCCTTTATGGTCAATATGATCAACCGGATCACAACCAAATTCTTATTATTGTTGGCACATATTCATAATTGAGTGTGTCATTGACTTATGCAGACACTATAACAAATGGCCATTTTATTTAAACTGAGCATCTAGGGAAGGTTTGAGGCAATAACTTTTGTGAGAGGTCAGCTCTGCTTTGGTCTGCATCTTTGTATTAATATATTCTCAGAACATAAGAGGGAATAGCAGAAGAATTAAAAAGTTGACAAGATATGAAAGGTAGATAATTAACTATGGCAATAGTTACAATATTTCATTTAATGTGATATGGATTCCTGGCATGTGAGAGATATACAGACCCAAATATAAGAGCAAGATTTCTAAAGCCAAGGTTTAAAACAAAATCTTTTGTTGTTCAGTCATTCTGTTGTGTCTGACTCCATGTGACTCCTGGATCATGCTGCCCGTGGGGTTTTCTTGGCAAATGGCAAATGGTGGAATGGTTCATCATCGCCTTCTCTGGTGTGTCCCTATTTTTTATAGATGAAGAACTGAGGCAAATAGGGCCTAAGTGACTTGCCCAGGGTCACCCAGCTAGGAAGTATCTGAGGCCAGAATTGAATTCAGGTCTCCCTGACTCTGGGCACATTACTCTGTCCACTGTATCACCTAGCTGGCTCCAAATAAACTTAATTAAAGAGCAAAGCTGGGAAAGTTGTTATTGTTCAGTAACTCAGTTGTGCCTAATTCTTCCCAACCCCATATGGGGTTTTCTTGGCAAAGATACTGGAGTAGTTTGCCATTTTCTTCTATAGTGGATTAAGGCAAACAGAGGTTAAGTGACTTGCCCAGAGTAGTTCTGCTAGTAAATGTCTGGGGTCAAATTTGAATTCATGTCTTCCTGACTGATTATTTAATTTTAAAAATATTTATTTGATCTATTTCAATAGGCATATTTAAAAAAAATAGCATAGACCTAACTATATTACAGATGATGATAGAAACAGGCAACAAACAGAAAAACTGTTTCAAATACAAACAAACTATATCTACATTTAATTGATACCTTTGTTTTTATATTTTATATTTCTTACCTTCCCTTTCTCTTTTTTTCTCCCAGAAAATTATTCCATATAACTAAGCATAAAAAGGACAAATAAAAACTTAGCAAAACTAACATATTGAAAGAGTCTGACATTAGATATGGCATTCCACACTTATAATTCCCTTTCTCTGAAAAACAGTAGTAGAAAAGGCCTACACCTATCTCTTTTGGGTGCTGAGTCACTATTAGCATTTTACAGGTTTCACAAGATGATGGCTTTAGAGTTGGAAGGTGTCTGAGAGATGATTGAGGTCAAAAGAGGTTTGCTAGGGTCACACAGCCAGTAAAGTGTCTGAGGCAGAATTCAAATCCAGCTCTTCCCACCTTCAAATCTAGCTCTCTACCCACCACATTGCAGCTTACATCATTTGGTCAAGGTGGTTCTTTCCGTTTACATTGTTGCGTCATTGTGTATACCTTTTTCCTGGTTCTCAGTTCATTTCAGGTCACTTCATATAAGTTTACCATACTTTTTTGTATTTATCACTTAGCACAGCGAAGTACTTATACTGTATTACATGGTACGCTGTATTACATTTTCGTACAACAATTTATTTATGGATTCCAAATCTATAAACAACTACTTCTTTGAAGTTATTTTTGTTGCTACAGGAGTTTCTGCTATAAATATTTTTTTATGTATGTAGGGCCTTTTTTTTTGGTCACTGACCTCCAAATATAAGCAATATATTTAAATTCAAATATGGCCAAGAAGTAGAGTATGGTGTTAGCAATCAGCTATAGTCATTCCATATTTACTTTGTATAAGTTTCAACAATTGCTTCATTATCATGCTCTCATTTTTTCCCTCAAAAGATCTGTGTGGCTTACAGATATTAGCTTGTCTGGAGACTAGCTGATTTTCACAAATCGTCATACCCAATCAAATTCATCACCTGGTGGCATCTCTTTCAGTGCTTCACACGTCTCTTTGCACTCAGGTAGGCTAGTCCTTAGACAACAGACAGAGTCCATGTATAAAGTCTTTTCAATTTACAGGAATCTGCCAGAATATGTGTTCCCCAGTACAGTCAATGAGAAACCAAGGTTTATGACATGATGAGCTAGCTCTTTAAAATTTGTAGTAAGGCATGGCGTCTCTACATGTAGAAGAATAAAATTCATTTCTTATTTTGTTTCTCAACAATTTTCCACTAGTAATGAGAATGTTAAGGAACGCTATAAATGGCACCCTGTAATTAACAGGCAGTCACTTTATCTTCTGAATATTAAGTCGATACAGCTACCTATGCCCATGGAGAAGTGATTTTTCACTATTAAAAAAAAGAAATTCATTATCTTAGCTTTAGAATCATAGAATTTGAGAACTAGAAGGACCTCAGTGATGATTTAAGATTATTATTATTATTATTATTAACAACAATAATAAAATATATAATTCTTTTTTTAAAGTGATTTTCCTAGCACCTCTCACAAAATCCTAAACACACTTTACTTGGGATACTACTTCAGAGAATGGACTATTTTATGTTGTGCTGTATATCATGGTGAAAAAAATGGACTACTATATACCAGAGTCAAATATTATGTTGCATGAAAGGAAACGTTTATGTGAATTTAAGAATAGAGACACAGGTCAGATTCTCAGTAACTTCCAACTAGTTGTATTTTCTTGATGTTAAACATGAAGGCTATAGGGAACCCCAGTGCCGGTTAGTGATATAGCTTCCTGGGGTGTGTTCATCCTTCACAGGATCAGAGATATAGAGCTGGAATGAACCTTAGAGATCACGCAGTCCAGTGGTTTTCAAACTTTATGCTCAAGGTGTAGTAACATTATCTGCCTTGAGAAATCCTCACATAATATCAAATAGTGGAGAGGTTCATATTTCGACGTGAGATGAAAGTGTAAAAGTCATGAATTCATGGTACATCGAGGGAATGTACTTCTGAATACCTCTGAAGAACTATTGATATACCTCAACCCCATCATTTGAGAGATGACAAAAATTACCTTGGTGCTCATTGCTTGCACTTATGAATTTATGAGTTCTTTCTTTCCTCATTTCCTTCCTTTTCTCATTTTCTCTTTTTCTCTCTTTTGCCCTTTCCTTTCCTTTCTTTCCTCTCCTCTCCTCTCTTTTCCTTTCCTCACTCTCTTCTTCTCTCCTCTCTCTCTTCTCCTTTCCTTTCCTCATTCTTTTCTCCTCTCCTTTCTTCCCTCCCCTCCCTTCCTCTCCTCTCTTTCATTCTCCTCCCCTCCCCTCTCCTCCTTTCTCCTCTCCTTTCCTCTTCTCTTTCCTTTTCTGTTTCCTTTTCCCTCCCCTCTTTTTACCTTTCTCTCTCTCTCCCCTCCCCTCCCTTCTCCTCCCCTCTCCTTTCCTCTGCTTGACTCTTTTCTCCTCTGCCCTACTCTCCTCTTCTTCCCTTTCCATATAAGCTTCTAACCTGGCCCTACAAATATGTCCTTCTTAACATCTTTGTTTCCACACGTCTCCTTCCAAACACCTCTTTTTGCCTTAGGAACTTCTCAAACTTGGAGGATTGAAACTATTTTGCTCTCTGTACTCTCCACCTGAAAGCTGGTTCAATAGCATGAGCTGATCATTTTGCAGCATAAGCCTTCTACTGGTTCTCTTCCCAGTATGGGGTTTGTTCCATTGGCTTTGAAGTAGTGCAACAAAGCTCCATTGCCTGAGGCTCCTAGAAGTGCAGGGGGTGGTGGAAGTGGGCCAGCTTTTTTTTTCATTTACACTAGGACCAGAAAGGAGAATTGTTAATGTTTTGCCATATATGAAAGAAAGGTTTGAGAACTTCAAGTCTCAGCTCAAATGTCATCGTCTACACAAAGCCTTTCCTGAATTCCCTGGCTGCCAGTGCCTCCTATCCAAATTGTCTCATATTTATTTTTATTCTATTTTGTATATTGCTATGTACATAAGTATTGTCTCCCCCAGTTAAACTGTAAGGCATTTGAGAGCAGGGCATGTTTCTCTGTTATCTTGGAAACCCCAGTGCTTACATGGGACCTGGCAGAGAGAAGGAACTGAATAGGTTCTATTGATTGGTTGACTAGTTGCTTTGCTTGATTGAGAGACATAGTTCCTAGGATTTAGAGCTTAATAATAATCAAAATCATCACATTGATATAGCACTTACTATATACCAGACGCTATTCTAAGTGTCTTATAGTTATCCGGGAGTATTCTGGGAGTTACATACTATTATTATCACCATTTTATAAATGATAAAATTGAAGAAGATTGAGTTAAAGTCACATGGAGAGAAGGCGTTTGAGGATGGATTTGAACTGAAGCCTTCCTGATTTCAGGCCTGGTGCTCTATCCACTGTACCGCTGAGCTGCCCAAGAACTTAGAGATCATCTCCTCTGCCCCTCATTTTGCATATGAAGAAACTAAACCCAAAAGAATTTAAAGGAGTTGTTCAAGGCCATACATGTTAAATAGAAATTAAATATATTGTGGAAACCTTAAGAGTAATATCCTTTCCCCTTCTTCTTATTAAAGGTACACTGAGAAGACCAAGGATTACACATGTGGTGGTATACGGATGATTTTGCCTGAGTTCCTAATTAGACTGTAAGCTCTTTCAGACCAGGTTCTTTCTTTCTAACCCCAAGGTTCAGCACAGTACCTGGCATGTAGTAAGTGCTTAAGAGATGTTTATTTACTAATTGATTTCCTGGGATAAAACACAGAGGAGTGAAAACAATAAGAAAACTATGTAGTTCATATTCTGCTTTATATTTTAGTTATTTCTGCATATACTTTATTTTCTTTATTAGACTTCCAGTTCCTTCATGTCATGGACTATGTCTTATTCTTTGTTCCACTTCCCACAGCACATAGTATTTTATCTTACATATGGTAGATATTAAATTAGCTATAGTAGAATAAAATGAATTGTATGACTGAATGAATGGCTGTGGGTGGGGTGCCTAGAGGGATAAGACTACAGGAAGAAATACAATAAATACGATAAATTTTACCTATCTGTCAGTTTACTTAGAACCAGATTTTTTTCATAAATGACTACCATTTATAAAAAGAAAGAATAAAAAGAAACCAGCTCAAAACAACACTCAAATTATGCAGTACCTGGTACAAAGTAAAGAAGATACCTGAAAATTGTCCTTTGATAAAGGCAGGCAACTGAACTGACAAATTCAGACTTTTTCAACCCTAATTAGAGACCTCTCTCCCCTTTTTTGCATATGCCACGCCTTCTCTAGCAAATTGGGAAACTGAGGGTAAGCTCAGTTGATACTATTCAAAGAGAAAGTGTTAGGAAGGTTCTGACCATAGCTTCATTACCAATTACTCAAATTCTGATGAATGGTCTGTATGTATATAGTCAGGAGAAGCATGAGCCACAACCCCAGACCAACACAGATGTCACAAGGCATCCCTGCCTGCAATAATCATGACACAAGTGATGCAATGCCCAAGACTAAACACCACTCCTTTGTGTTTCAATTAGCCCCTTTCCCTGCACTCCATTCATTTGTTCTCTCCATACTCTCTCACCAACATGCATTCAAGATACACTAGACTCCTTCCCATTGTCTTCCTCTTACCCAAATAATCTAGGAGATCTGCTGGTACATCTAACTGCTATGTACATTATGCACCTCTGCTAATACTCCAGTTCTGAAAGAGCACTCACTCATAGTGCAAAGTGTTTGCGTCCTCTTTCATGTTTTTAAAATATTTGTTTTCAGTTTTCAACATTCATTTTCACAAGAGTTTGAGTTCCACATGTTCTCTTATATATATTTTTATTCTATTTTGTATAGTGACATAAGTATTGTTTCCCACAGTTAAACTGTAAGGCATTTGAGATCAGGCAATGTTTCTCTGTTATCTTGGAAACCCCAGTTTCTCTCTCATCCCCTACCCCAAGATGGCACACATTATGATTACCCCATTCCCCAGGCTACCCTCCCTTCTATGACCCCCTTCCCAATCCCCTTCCTCCTTACTTCATTGTAGGGCAAGATAGATTCCTATACCCCATTGCCTATATATATCTTATTTCCCAATTACATGTAAAAATAATTATTAACATTTGTTTTTAAAACTCTGAATTCCAAATTCTCTCTCCTCTTCCCTCTCCACTCACATTCATTGAGAAGGCAAGCAATTCAATATAGATTATACATGCATATTTATGCAAACACTTCCATAATAATCATGTTGTGAAAGACTAACTATATTTCCATTCATCCTATCCTGCCCCCATTTGTTCCGTTTTCTCCTTTGACCCTGTCCCGTTTCAAAAGTGTTTGTTTCTGACTATCCCCTCCCCCAATCTGCCCTCTCTTCTATCATCCTCCCCACTCCCACCTCCTTTGCCCCTACTTTCCTGTAGGGTAAGATGCCCACTTGAATGTGTATGTTACTCCCTCCTTAAGCCAAAGCCAATGAGAGTAAGGTTCACTCATTTCCCTCCCATCTCCTCTCTCTTTCCCTCCATTGTAACAGCTTTTTCCTGCCTCTTTCAGGTGAGATAATTTGCCTCATTCTATTTCTCCCTTTCTCTTTCTCCAAATATTCCTCTCTCACCTCTTAATTCCATTTTAGATATCATCCCTTCATTTTCAACTCATTCTGTGCCCACTGTCTATACATACTTGCATATATACATACATATATGTGTATACATACATACATACATACATACATACATACATACATACATATTTCCTTCAACTATCCCAATACTGAGAAAGGACTCATGAGTTACAAATATCATCTTTCCATGTAGGAATGTAAACAGTTCACCTTTAATACATCCCTTATGATTTATCTTTCCTGTTTACCTTTTCATGACTCTTTTATTCTTGTATTTAAAAGTCAAATTTTCTATTCAGCTCAGGTCTTTTTGTCAAGAATGACTGAAAGTCCTCTATTTCATTGGATATCCATTTTTCCCCTGAAGTATTATGCTAAGCTTTGCTTGGTAGGTGATTCTTGGTTTTAATCCTAGCTCCTTTGACCTCCAGAATATCATCATATTCTAAGCCCTTTGATACCTTAATGTAGAAGCTGCTAGATCTTGTGTTATCCTGATTGTGTTTCCACAATATTCAAATTGTTTCTTTCTGGCTGCTTGCAATGTCCTCATTTGCTTTTGTGGTCTATAGTGTATTATGTTCCCTATTATACTGATATTATTAAACAAGCCAAGTAAATGACTTTCTTCTCATTGTGATCTGTGGAAGTTCTTAAGTGCTGAATTTTGGAGCTTATCTAAGTTCTATAGAATGATCTATCCACAATACTCTACTCTGAAGTGAAATCTATTCTCTTCGCATGCTGAAAAGGAGCACCTGTCCCAGTCAAGCTTATCTTATGCTATATAGGAGTGATGGGAGATGGGATATGTATGAGTCATGAGATAAAGTTATGACGTGATTTTTATTTATTAAGCAGTTCGTGGATGTGAAACATGATAATTCAGCACCTCCCTTTTATTTCAGGAATATTGAGAGGTAGAGAATTATGTTGTTATAGAGGACTATCACTTCCCATATTTTGTCAAATAACTGATATGTATATGAGAGCCTTCTGCTTTCTGCCTAGTTCTTTTTTTATCATTTTGGCAAATAACCTCCTGCATATCTTTTTTTGTATGGTACTTTTAATAAGAATTCACTTTGCTATTTCGTGCTGAATGCTGTACAATTGATGAGAGAGGTGGGTAGATATGAAATCATTTGTAGATTCCCTAGTAATACCAAAATTTCCATTTTCCCCATACTCTGCTACTGACATGCCAAATACTCAATCTGTTATGCAAGGATCAATAGATCTTTGCCATGGATGGAGGGATGGAGGGAAGAAGAGAGGGAAGGAAGAAGTACTAGAAAAAAAAGAGAGAGAGAGAGAGCGCACCTTAGTCAACAAGTAGTTCTGGAGGGGATGTGAGACCCATTATTGATCCAGAGCTGAGAAATCAGTGACGGCTATATTATATAATTATTGATGTAGCCGGAAAATGCCACGGGCAAAGCACAGCTTACTGTTTGTTATGCTAGGTTGTTTCTCTAGTCTGTGTCAGGCTGCTGTGTTCTGCTCTCATGTTCCCATGCCATGTTTATTTATACTGTGTGCAGTTAGCTTTCATATTTCTCTTGTGAATCTAGCATGGAAAATGTACTTTAGTTCTGTTCAGGGCCTGTAAAAGAAATAAATTCCTCCAGACATTCCAACATGCCCATGCTGAATACCAAGGCAAGAAGAGTGGAGACAGGGAACACCAGGAAAGTGAGTAGAATGAAAGACATGAGGAAGATTCTTCCATTATGTGACCATCTCTCTCATCTGTCCCTACTCTCATAACATGTCATGCTTAGAAGCAAGGGAGTGTTATGATAGAGAGTGGACAAGAATGTTTATGGAGCACCTACTATGTACCACACCTTGTTCAACATCCTAGAGGAAGTGGTTGAGGGATGGTACATGAAAATATAAGATTGCTTCTACCCATAAGCTTCTCTAATTACGTTGTGTATTTTCCTTCCTTTGACTTCACTGACTATCCCCCCGCCCCCGCCACTTCTCCTATAGACTCTTCTCCCCCTTATCTCTTTGGATATTTTTCTACACATTTCAACCCAAACCACAGCTACAGCTCATGGATGAAGACACTAGCTGCTCCTCTGATTAATGTAGGTATCTGATTCTGTAATCACATATCAAGTGAATATACATACAAGAGGTGGCTACAGCAGACAAGAGGGCATATGAAGAAATGTTTTTTTTTTCTAAACTTTTTATCCGCATTTAAAAAATTTAATATATTTAGTTTTCAGCATTGATTTTCACAAGAGTTTGAATTACAAATTTTCTCCCCATTTCTACCCACCCCACTCCAAGATGGCATATATTCTGGTTGTCCTGTTCCCCAGTCTTCCCTCCCTTCTGTCACCCCACTCCCCTCCCATCCCCTTTTCCCTTCCTTTCTTGTAGGGCAAGATAAATTTCTATGCCCCATTGCCTGTGTATCTTATTTTCTAGTTGCATGCAAAAACTTTTTTTTT
>CM053622.1:534324229-534351317 GCA_028646595.1 Phalanger gymnotis | reverse complement strand
AAGGAGGTAGTAGAAAAGGGTAAATTACACCAAATGAAAAGGCACAAAAACACATTTTAGTAGAGGGGAAGAAGGGAAGGAAAAGAGCAATATTTGATCTTTACTGCCATCTGATTTGGTTCAAGAAGGGAATAATATGCCCTGATAAGTATAGAAATCTAACTTGTCCTACAGGAAGTAGGAGGTGAAAGAGGGAAAAAATGGAGGGGGTCAGAAGGGAGGGGAGAAGTAGCAAGTGGGAAACAGTAAGACAAGGGAGGGGAATCAAGAGAGAGGGTACACTGAGGAAGGTGGCAGTCAAAAGCAAAACTTTGTTGAGGAGTGGAAGGGGAAAGGGAGAAATAACGGCATAAACAGGCGGAAATAGGATGGAGAAAAAGACTGAGCTAGAAATCATAACTGTGAATGTGAATGGGGTGAATTCTCCCATAAAATGGAAGCAGATAGCAGAATGGATTAAAAACCATAATCCAACAATATGCTGTTTACAAGAAACACATTTATAACAGGGGGTTACACACAGGGTAAAGGTAAAAGGCTTGAGTAAAATATATCGTGCTTGAGCTAAAGTAAAAAAAAAAGCAGATGTAGCAAACCTAATCTCAGACAAAGCAAAAGTAAAGATAGATTTATTTAAAAGAGATAAGGAAGGACACTACATCCTGCTAAAAGTCACCATAAACAATGATGCAATATCAAAAATGAAAAGGTTAACAAGGAAGGAAGTCATATTTCTAAATAACCCTATCTCAGAAAAAAGAAATTGAGCAAGCCATCAATGAACTCCCTAGGAAAAAAATATCCAGGGCCAGATGGTTTTACATGTGAATTGTATCAAACATTTAAAGAACAAGGGGATGCCCATCAGTTGGGGAATGGCTGAACAAGCTGTGGTATATGAAGGTAATGAAATACTATTGTGCTGTAAGAAATTGGAATGATAAGGACTTCATAACAACCTGGAAAATCCTACACGACATAATGCTGAGTGAGCAGAGCAGAGCCAGGAGAACATTATACACAACCACAGATATATGGATTCTGTGAGGACTAACCCTGACAGACTTTGCTCTTCTCAGCAACACAATGTGCAGAGACAGCTCCAAGGGACTCATGATGGAGAGTGCTATCTACATCTAGAAAAAGAATATGAAGTATGAATGCAGATCGAGGCACACTTCATGCTTGCCTTTTTCTCCCCCTCCTTTTTTCCTCTCTTTTGTATTTCTTTTTGGATTGTGTTTTATTTTTTTAGTTCTGTTTCTTCTTTCTCATGATTCATTTCATTGGTCATAATTCTTCTCCACAACTTGACTAATGTGTAAATTAATTTAATGTGAAGTTATACATGGAAGTTTTGTGGGATTCCATGCTGTCTTGGGAAGGGAGGGAAGAAAATCTGGAACTCAAAATTACGTAGAACAGTCCAAAAACTAAAACTAAAAAAAAAAATAAAAATAAAAATATAGTCAAACAAAAACTAATTCTAATATTTTTAAACTATTTGAAATTTCTTTGATTTCTCCAATTGATTAAAATGAAGTCTTAATAATAAAATTGGGCAAAGCCAAGTCAAAAAGAAAAAGAAAAACAGATCTATTTTCCTAAAGAATGTCAAAACTATTTTTTTTAAATTAGCAATACACATACACATGTGTGTGTATGTGTGTATGATCTACTGGGACTAGTTTAGTTTATGTCAATAATTCAGGGTTGCATCAGTATTAGATAAATTATTAAAATTATATGTGACATTAATAATGAGAAAATCACATCATTATATTAATATATGCAAGAAATCCTTTTGAAAAAATACAAAATTCAGTTCTGTTATAAAAAAGGATAAGTCAAAATAAAAGGAAATTTCCTTAATAAATTGCATCTGCCTAAAACAAAAAATCTAGCCTTATACATAAAGAAGATAAACTAGAGATCTTTTTAGGAAGATCAGGAGTAAAGCGAGATCATCCATTATTACCACTATTGTTTTTTGTAGTACTTAAATTACAGTTATGGCAATAATAAAAATAAATTCAGTGAACAAATGAAGTAAGATTAAACCAAACCTTAATTTTATAGATTATATGATAGTCTGCATTAAAAACCTTAAGGGATTAATTGATATTAATTTAATTTGTTAATAATGTCTTAAAGTATAGGATATAAAATAAACCAACACAAATTATTAGATTTACTGTGTATTTCCAATAAAATCCAGCAGAATGAGATAAGGAAATTCAATTCATAATAGCTACCTAAAATATAAAATGTTTGAGAGTGCACCTACCAATGTACAAATGGGCAGTATATGAATATAACTACAACAAAATTGTGAAAATATTAATTGCTTATTGTAAGCTATCCCAATGTAATTAAAATCATAATGCTACTTTACTTTTTGGTTGCCATATCTAACTATCAAAGGATTATGTTATAGAAGGGAAAAGATCATCGCAAAATTCATCTTGAGGGGAAAAATTCTCCAGAATCAACAGCATAAAAGTAGAAGATGCTGCCACATGTAGGCTAAGTCTAGGCTATCTTGTACAACAACAAAATTTACTTTATTAATATAAGAAGTAGAGTAAGGAAGAAATAGATCTGCAGATGACTTATTGTTAGCAGATGACAAAGATAAATCTAGGTTATTCAGTTCCAATACTGTTTCTGTATTTTGTATAAAGAAGAACAGGAATTCAAGGGAAATATTGATGAAAAGTGGCATGGATGGAAGTCTAACAATACCAAATCTCAAACTATACTCTAAAAATGTCGTCACCAATATTTTTTTTATAGTGGTTGGTTGAAAATTGGAAAAAAAGCACATTCAACAGTATTGTGTTTGATGAAACCAAAGATCTGAACCTCTGATGAAGAACTCACTTTCTGAATCAGGAGAGCACTCTCAGGGAGATAGAAGAGAGGCATGTGCTGAGAGAGTTGAACCAACCAGGTTGAGGTTAAACTTCAACTAGGACCTTCTCCAAACCCAGATGTAGAGTTCCAGGTTTCTGAACCCAATACCTCTGGGAATAGCAATGTCAACCCACTTCATCCTGCAATGACGACTAGTCCTACTTCAAGCTTGGCCTTTAGTACTATGCTTCCTGTGAAGAAGAGGTCATATCCAACAAGTGCTAACTATTACCCCCCAAGGAAGACAAGCCAGGCTAGCTGAAGTTTATACAATGTTCCCTTTTTGCTTTTGGAATAACTGGGACATTATTTGCCCAATTTGTCTTTGGACACCTCTCACATTCTTCATGGGTTTATAAAAGTTAGCCATAGTCATTCATAAATTCCATTTTAAAATCTTTCAGTACTTAAGTAACTTAATAATTACATTTGCAAGTTCTTTCACTAATTCATTCATCAAGAAGAGCTGGATATTCTTATTGTCCTTCTGTTTCAATTTTCTCCTAACCAGTTGGGCTATGCTTTCTACTTTCTACTTTAAAGACTATTTTTCTCAGGGCAGCTAGGTGGCAGAGTGAGTAGAGCACTGGCTCTGGAGTTAGGAGCACCTGAGTTCAAATCCGACCTCAGACACTTGACATACTTGCTGCGTGACCGTGGGCAAGTCACTTAACCCCAATTGCCCTGCCTTACCCGTTCCCCCTCAAAAGGGAAAAAAGTCTATTCTTCTCTGTAGAGTCTATAGAAACAAAATTGGAATTTAGTAATTCACTTTTATCTTCCTCACCTGCTAACATTATCTCATCAACTTTACTCAGCAGATTTATTTCGTCCTCTACTTATACTGATAATGTTTTTTTTTTTTTTTGCAGTCATGAAAGACAGCCTAGACTTTACCTTTTTGCAAGTGGCAGTGTATTGCTGTATTCTTTCGGAGGTTTGTGGTTAGAGAATTTAATGTGGAATAGACAAATGATGAGTAGAAAGAACCTTAGAAAAGAAATCAGAAGACCTGGAGTTGAGTATCAGCTATTCCACTAGCTAGCTGTGGAACTTCAGATAAGTCAATTAATCTCATTAGGGTTCAGTTTCCTTGTCTATTAAATAAGGTAGTTGAATTAGGTAATCTCTAAGGTCCACTCAGGCTTTAACAATCTAAGTCAAGGCTTTTGTTGTTCAGTTTTTTCTGTCATGTCCAACTCTTTGTGACATCATTTGGTATTTTCTTGACAAAGATGCTGGAGTGGTGTGCCATTTGAAAATCTAAGATAACAGATTTGCAGGAGGAAGAGAAAAGTAAAAAATGTATACATATTTTTCACAGGTACTAGATTCAAACACCTGGAAGAAGATTCAGAGAAAATAATTTACAAAATGCTAAGATAATATTCAGCTTTGACAAATGAATTCACTAGTTTATTGATTTATAATTAATCTGAAGTTAAAATGAGACTAGGCAGAAGAGCCCCATTTATGAAGGAGGAGGAGGAGGAGAAGAAAATAAGTACATAGTGTTTTTCTTCTTTTTCCCCTTGTAATTGGCAAGTAGGACCAGGATTAACTCCTAAAAGATCTGAAATTTTTAAATTTTCCTTTTTAATTCCTTGTTTCTCCTATCACCAATTATTTCCCTGTGGTATGTTTTAGTAAACATTTCAGAATAAAAATTTCCAATGTTATTATACAGTAGAAAAGTAAGGGAACAAGAAAAGATGGGGATCTTCTGCTGTAAGGTTATCTGATCATGTGATCAGCACAGGATGACTCCTATCCCTTACATGCTCAGATTTCCTAAAATCACCTAGAGCAGCATTAGTTTGACTCTATATAAATGTTGTTCTTTTTTATTGTCTTACGTATGGCTAATAATGCACAATTAACTAAAGACTAAAGCTAAGGAAGAATAGTGTTCTTCTCTGCATTCAATTAAATAAAATTACAACAAAAATTAAGACGCATGAGGAAATTACATATATATAATATATAGATACATAAAATATATGTATTTATGTGCGTAGCATGCATATATATGCACATACACAATACACACACATACTCATATACATATATATTCTTCGTATACAATATATATTCTGCTCCAGAATACACAGATCAACAATAATTAATGCAGAAGAAATAATTCCTTTGAATAGCTAGTACTCAGTGAGTTTCCCCTAGTTGTCTGCTAAATATCACTTTTTGCCTCTCATCTCTCTCTTTCTCCCTTTCTGTTGCCATCTGATCTGACTATATCTCTGTCTCTCTAGCTCTGCCTCTCTGTTTCTCTGTCTCTACATCTCTGTTTCTGTCTCCCTGTTTATTTTTGTCTCTGTCTCTTTCTGCCCCTCTATCTCTGTCTCCTCCCTTCCCTCAAGTAAGGTGAGACTCACTTGGCATAACAACTGACACATTGACCTCCACCCTAGCTTCCCAGCAGAATACTTTGAATGAATTTGATGTCTCTTCACCACGTATCTGGAAACTAGAGTAGCTTGGGACAGGGTTTCATTTACTTCTCCAATCCCTGGCAACAGCTCCAATTCACTTTGTGGGCAAAAATGTCATGTATCAGTAGCCAGAGTCTCAATCAAATTGCAACAAAGAATTGTTGCCCCCTGCCCCTCATTTCAGAACTATTTGAGTGGTTTCATGAAACCTGGGTATTTATAAGGCTTGATTTGTAGGAAGCATACAACCTGATATGGATTAGGGTAGAAAGGAGGAAGAAAATAGATTCCCAATCTCATATGCATCTAATATTTTGTTTGGGCTGTAGTACCTCTGCCACATTCCAGAATGATTTGTGGAAATTTTGCAAATCCACTTATAATACTATTCTTTGTTGATATTTTATTTTCTTAGCCATCTTGCAGAACACATCTGCCTTGTCAGTTTTCTTTGCAGGGTTAAGCTTGCCTTGTAATATCTCCAAGCAATAACTTGGGAAATGAAAATTTGGGAGAGCATATATTTTCCCTTGTATCTCACATGGCACTTTGCTTATATCTTCCTAAAGTACTTACATGTGAATATTATCTGTGCATAGGTTTTTTCCCCAACTAGATATGATGGCAGACATCTGATCTTATTTAAGCTTCATGTCTCCTTAAGCATCTCGCACATTGTTCTTCGTCTCATAAGAGTTTAATAGTTTTCAAAATCAGTACATTATATCATTAATACATACTTTATCCCTTGAGCTATTCCTTAGCTTTTATGGTTCCAGCATCTATGAACTGCTATAAAATTTGGTCTCAATGCTGACAATACATTTTAAATTATCAGGTTTTAGTCCCATATCTGGAAACCAGAGCAATTTGGGATAGGATTTCATTTATTTGATGAAGTTCTGTTTGCTAAGACATTGTTCAACAGAGAACTTATTTTGAAGAGTCTTGGGTTCCTACGATGAGACAGTTAAAAGAAATCCTTAAATCCACAACTTTCCTCATGCTTTGAATGTTTTCCAAATGTAGTCACTTGATTTTAACCTGAACACACAATGAAGAAAGGTATAGTTTTATGTAGAAGTAGTTAAAATGCCCCTAGACATGCTAAGTCCTTTGGTGTGACTCCTTTGCAATCCATTTAGCCAAACGTATGCAGTAAATCCATATACTTAGATCTTAATGTGCATTTTCTGATGAGAATCACCCAGTTCATATGTCCACATTGATCAAATTAATCAGATAATTGGAATATTATTTTCTTCCATTCTATAAGCTACATCAAATTGACTGTTCTTTAGTTGATTCAGATCAAACACAGAGCTACTTATTGCTTCCAGCATAGCTGATTTGATTTTATTGTCTTAATGACTGAAATTACTGAATATTTGGATGCAATTTTGAGGGAGTCATTAAGATATATCAAATGGAACTACTTGGTAGTTCCATCTCATCACACTCCACTGCTATGGTAGCTCAAAAGTCCTGAAGTAATTAATTGCCAGAGTTAGACAACATCCCCATAGCATCAGCTCCTTAGATTCTGAACTACTTGGCAGAGTTCACAGGATGGGAACATTTATTTCCTGTGCTTTCACCTACAGTATAGAAAATATGAAATACAGGAGCTTATAATTTGTGCTCAGATGTACATCAACCCTAGTGCATTGGTGCCCAGCTATTTGGGAAGGTGGAATGAGAGGAACCATGGAAACAGCTCTTAGATAAACACACAGAATTGAATGTTTAGAGGATATTTTGAGTAATATTTTGACATTATCTATTCTGGAAAAATGTTTATAGGATTCAGAATAGTATATTAAAAGGGCATTGTGCTCAATATCAGAACTGGGTCTTAGTCCCAGTTTTTCTACTTAGTACCTGTGTGACCTTTGGAAAATCATTGCACCTCTCTGATATTTTTTTTTCTTAAATTAAGCCTAAATCTATCTCTGCAACGTTTGCTTTAATTCTGAGGCTGAGCAGAATAAATAAATCCCGTTTTCCATGTCACAGCACTTCATATGCTTGAAAACAACTGTCATGTTTCTAGTAAGCCTTCTTTTTCTCTAATCTTTACCTCTCAAGTTCATTTAACTGTTCCTCATATGGTACAGCCTCAAGGCATCACAACATCCTCACCAACTTCTTCAGAATACATTCAAATTTCCCAATTTTCTCTCTAAAATCTCATGCTTGTAACTGGATACAATAATACTCAGCTGGTCTGATGAGAGGGGAGTACAGTGGGGCTCTTTCCTCCCTTTTCACAGATACTATCATGCTCTTAATGTAACATTAGTTTTTTTGGCTGCCAAGTCACACTGTGTTGACTCATAGTGAATCTGTAGTCTACTAGAGCCCCCAGATATTTTTCACAGCAAAATGTTGTCTAGCTACCTCTCATCCATCTTTTATTATAAAGTTTATTTTGTCAAGTCCAAATGTAAACTTTACATTTACCCTATTAAATTCCATCATATTAGATTCTGCCAATACTCCAAGTCAAATCTTTTGAGGTTCGGACTCTCCCTCCTAGTTTGTTGTCATTTGTACCTTTGATAAATATGCCTTCTATACCATCATTTAAGTTGAATACCAAAATGTGGTCAAGGGTATTTCCTTGTGAGATTCTACTGAACACCTCCTTTGAAGTTAGCACCAATTCATTATGAACTATCCTATAGGTGTGTGTGTTTGTATATATATATATATATATATATATACACATGCACACATATATGTGTATGTATGTATATACACATATACATACACATATGTGTGTATGTATATATACACTCATACGTATATACACATATATACATATGTGTGTCTATATGTATATAAATATAAACAAGCAAATATATATGTATGTGTATATATATTTATATATACACACTCATTTAACCAGATAGTGAAGTGCCAACCAGACTGTACTATCATCTATCTAGTACACATCTCTCCAAGTTATCCACAAAGACAGGAAAATAAATGACTAGAATTGTTTAATGATTTGCTAAACTGCCAGTATACTGTCTACAATATTCATATGTCAAAAAAAGAAAATGAGGTTAGTCAAATGAGATAATGCATATAAAGGGCTTTGTAAATCTTAAAATACATATAAATATCAGTTCTCATTTCTATTACTAATAAAGCTTGTTTCATTGTAAATTCACTGGGAAAAGCTGGCTTTGCACATGCAATTTCATTTTGATTTTAAGTCTCGATGTTCATTGTTCTCATGTATTTTGGCTCATATTCTTTTCTTCATCTTACGGAAACTGGAAACAAAAAAAGGAACAAAATATTTTAGGAGAACGCATAGCTAAATTTAAAATCCAAAGACCCTGCTTTATTTTCTTCCCATTCTATCATTGAGCTATTATTGTAGTCAGAATTAAATCACTAAACCGCAAATAAGAGGTTTCTAAATCTTCATATTAGTAGAGATTATCGATTATTAACTGTTCTTAAAGCAACAGCAGCAATGATCAGTCAACCAAAGATATGATCAAAGAGAATGAGTCATTCCAATCAGGGAGGCAGGAAGCATGTTGAAATGGAAAAAAAATATATATTGTTACTAGTCAGAGGACCTGCGTTCGAATCTTGACTATGTAAGTCACTACATAAGTGATCTCAAGCAAACCTCTGAACATCCCTGTCTATGTCCACATTAGTATACTGAGGGGGATAGAATAAATGAATTCTAAGTCCCCTTCCAACTCTACAATCCTATGAATTTAGTTTCCCAGTGAAATGAGGGTTAAAACCACTGATGCTTCTGTATATGTTTCTGCATATGATACGGAGCCCTGATTACTAAACACTCCAACTCTTCTTGGGGTTCATAATTGTATGGATTCATATATGGTCTCTCAGTTCCTGTGGCTAAAATAAACATTGGAGTTCATCAGCCATAAATCTCCATGATGCAATTCATTTATGGCTTAGTATTTGCCATTTTAAAATCTAGCTTAATTTAAAACAAACAAACAAATACAAACCTAAACAAACTTTACTCTTTGCATAGTTGAGATAACAGATATAGTGTAGTCAAATGAGTTCTCACTGTTTTTGAAGTCTATATTCCTGATTTTAGGTTTCAACTCTGTCATTTAGCAATTTTGTGGCACTGAGCAAGCCTATTTCTTTGAACCTCAATTTCCTCATCTGTAAAATGGGAATAATTTTTATAAGGGAGAAAAAGAGTTTTACAGTTATGATAGGAATTACTGGGGGAGGGGAGGGGTAAAAGGAATTCGCTTTCATTAACCCCATTATAGTAAATTGTTGGATACCTTTCCCTGAAAGAAACAAATAAATAAGGTCTGTAGATTCACTTGAGCAGCCCTTGAGTGTATCTTATTGGTGTAGTGTAGATCTTTCCAACAAAAGAGCTGAAAATGTGCTGATTAGCCCCAAGGCATGTTGCCTCAAGGCAGTTTCATGTGGAAGGAATAATAGGACAGCCTTTGGGAAGGTGCAGGTGGAGCCACAGATGAGAATTTGATTCAGTGGATGGCAGCAGCAGCCTTTACAAGAAGCAGTATGTAAGATTTCAGTATGTAAGAACAGGATGGCCAGAGAGTTATTCTTTCTCCAATTTCACAATAGTTCATGGGAGGTTTTACCCTCTCATTAGGAGGGGACTCACAAATAATTATATTTGTTGATTTTATGTTAGTATTTTCCCCTGTGTTGTCTTAAGGAACTCCTTAGCTTTATTATTTGTGATCTGTTCCTGGTCTATCCATCATGATCTGTTGATCAAGAATGTATTAGGTAAAAGCTCAAGCCAAATGTTAGTGCCCACATTGAATCTGAGTTGTAATACAGTTCAAAGTTTGAATTGGTTGTCTGTTTCTTAATATTTCCTTTACTTATCTCATAGATTTGTTGTGAGGGGGATAATACAATAGAAAGATAGATCTCCATCTCTATAACTGCATACATAATATATATATATATATAACATGTATGTGTAGATATGTGTATATACACATCTATCTGTCTATCTATCTATCTATCTATCTATCTATCTATCTATCTATCTATCTATCTATCTATCTATATCTCTATCAAGAGAGGGGGGTGGTGTCAGGGAGTGAGTGTTTCAGGGTTTGTTTCATTTCGTGTGTGTTTTTTAAGTTATTGTGAAATTTTTACTTCGGTGAGATTGACCCATCTTAAATATTACATCCAGTCACCTTGCTTTGTGGCCCTTTACATCGGTAAGTGACATATATTAAATCATTCATGATGGCTCACGAGGACATATTCTGAAGACTTCAGAAAGCCAGCTTTCCGTATAACTTTTCTAGTGTATGTGGCCATCACTGGCTTTCCTCCTTTATCTTCTGTCCATGACTTTCAAATATGGTGTTATGTTGCTTTCTTTGAGGCTTCCAGTCTTCTGGATGCTAGTTAACTAGGTTGTTGATATTCTTAAATATAAACTTATATATCAAATGGAATGACAATCGAAGAGATAATAAGCTGATTAGAAATAACCCTAGTGGTCCGAATTAGAAGACAGCCTTCCTAAAAAAGCTGAAGAAACAAAGAGAACTTGAAATCACATAGGAAAAGATTTAATTCAATAGACATTTAACTTTCTAGCTCTTATGCTCACACAATGTCCAGCCTACCAGAGGTAATTCTTAACACTTACTTATAGATATATTTAAACAAAATAAGGAGTATCAACTGCCTCAATGAGACACAAAGTGCTCTGAGGTCCAAGGAGGGAAAGATTATTAATGATTAGTATGAGGGAAAGAAATCAGAGAAGGCTTCCTAGAAGTAACACTTGAATGGGGCATTAATGGTCACAAAGCAATTCAGGAATGAGAATGAGGAAATGGAAGCCATTACACATAAAGGGAGTAGTACAAGCGAAAGTAAAAGAAATGTACTGAGTATGACAAATAATAGAGTATGGTAGCTGCTTAGAAATTTTAGGGGAGAGATATATGAGATAAGACTGGAAAAGAAGGGTCTTAAGAAGGGTCATGAATGCTGGGGTGGGATGGAGAGGAAGATCTTTGAAATTTACTAGTTGTGCAATTAGAAGTAAATGAAAGATTTTTTGTCCAAAATAATGACACAGACGCAATCTATGCATAAGGAAGTAGATGACTTGAGGCTGGAGAAGGGGGTGTAGGAGAAATGGAAGTATAATTGTATCTTCCACAATGTCACTAAAATGCCAGTTTTCTGACAAGTAAGCCTACTATATACTATTCCCCACTAAGCTAATTTTTGTATTAAAACATTTCTTGCCACTTTTCTCCAACAATACAAATGGTTTCACAGAGTTTCCATGAATAAAAGTTATTCAGTAAAATACATGGAATCTGCAGATGCTACAGGAAATGTCTGCTCATTAGGAACAGATGCTTGAATCCTGTGGGTCAAATGGCAATTTCACAAAGACTGTATACACTTTTCAGCCACGCATAAGTGAGTGACTACATGATCACAGTGAACCAGTTTCCCAAACTACTGCAACTTCTGTGTCCGTCATCACCCATCCACCTGGAGCCCTGGCAAGTGTCTGCAAAACTCAGAATTTTCACTGTAGCAAAAATTGTGGAAAACTAGTATCTTAAACCCTTCTGCAATGGGAGTTGGCTCCCTAAATTCAAGACTTTCTACCTTCAATGTACTATTATTGCTTCCTCTAGTCATCCATTTTTTTCTTTATAAAAATATTGAGGGGTTGTAAAAGGATTGTAAAAAGCACATCATCTACAGGAAATAGGCAATAAGATTGTATTAATTGAAATTAGAGTTTGGAGCAAGCAATTCATAGTTAAGAATTAAATGAATAAAACATACTTAGACATGGGGTTCTAAGAAGTGAAGGAATATCCTTTACTTGCTCTTGGGTATACCCTTAGCACTGAACAGTAAGGGCAGTCCCTTAGGAGGGTAGGCCTCTCGTAAGTGATGGTTGGAACATTTAATCCAAGAAAATGATTTAATAAACTTATTTTCATTTTGAAATGTTTGCAGCCAGGTCAGAATTGATATAAAATCAAATGAACTTATGTAACCAGTCAGAAAAGCTTAGTTTATCAGTTTTTTAAGGTTGATTATTGTTGTTTGACCCAATGTCCATAATTCACAACATATATGCCCACAAACTAAGTACACATATTTATATGGAAATTTCATTTTCATGAGATATGTATACATACACATGTATAGACACACATATGTATTTGTATATACATATGCATGTTTTAAAAAAATTCTCCAGATTAAAATTGAAGCTACGTGAGAAAAAATAAAGATGATTTGGTTTTTTTTCCTAAGCTAATTAAACCAAACGCTGGTGAAGCAAACCCTAGTTTGCAAAAGGCATGAAACCCTCAGGGCCCCAAAGGGAGTTGCTAAGAACAGAGCCAGTGGTATGTGCAATGAGTTCTAGTCAGTCAGATGATGGCTAGGACTATATAGAAAGAGAGCCCAGAACTGGGAGCAGCAGAACTGGGAGCAGCAGAACTGGGAACAGTGGAGCGGTGAGCAGCAGGATGCAGAAGCAGAGAGACAGCATTGAGAGAGAGAGTGCAGAGTGGAGAGTGCTGAACAAGAGAGAATTTCAGAGACTGAGGAACTTGGACTCAGCCTTAGCAGTGAGGGGAAGTTACAAGTATGGCTTGGTTCCTTGCTATAATATTTTGTTATATTTTCCTTGTGACTACAGTGAGGCGGGCTTATCAGTTTTGGAATATTATTGCTGCAATATCAAATTGGTGGCATTGGCGTTTGGATCTGATCCTCTGGAATCTAAATAAATGTTATACTTCCTCTGCCTTCTACCTAGAGAAATCTTTATACTTTGTGATTTTGAATCACTCATGCATATCCATGGCCCTCTCTGAGGTCATGAATTTTGGCTTACTACTATAATCTGATGTAACCACTTTATGACTGTCCTAAAGCTCTTCTTTTCTGGTCTGAATTGCTCATCTATTTAAAAAGTAATTATCCAGTTCTCTATATATTTGAGAAATGGGGCCTTTATCAGAGACACTTGCTGGAAAGATTGTTTCCCAGCTTTCTGCTTTCCTTCTAATCTTGGGTGCTCAGTTGCTTTGTTTGTACAAAAGATTTTTAATTTAATATGATCAAAATTATTTATTCTACATTTTGTAATGTTCTCTACCTCTTGTTTTGTCATGGATTATTTCCCTCTCCATAGATCTGACAAGTAGACTATTCTTTGCTCTTCTAATATGATTGCTTTATTGTCTATGGTACCCTTTAGCAAGATGTAGTTTCCTTCCTTTCTCTTTTAATTAGGTATATTTTTGCTTTTATTTTGTCCAAGATCAGGATTGCTACCCCACATTTTTTTTTACTTCAACTGAAGCATGGCAGATTTTGCTCCAGCTCCTTAGTTTTTCTGTGTGTATCTCTATGTTGCAAGTGTATTTCTTATAAGCAACATATTGTAGGATTCTGGTTTTTGATCTACTTTGCTATCCACTTCCATGGGAGAGTTCATCCCATTCACATTCACAGTTATGATGACTAATTATGTATTTCTGTCCATCCTATTCTTCCTTCTGTTTGTCCTCTCTCTGCTTTCACCTTTTCCCACCTCACCAGTGTTTTGCTTTTTTTCTGCCACTTCTCCTGATTTGCCCTCACTCTCATCAGTCCTTGCTCTTTACTTAATCTTCCTACTTTCTTGTTGGGTAAGATAGATTTCTATAATTAATTATTTGTGTATATGATTCTCTCTTTGAGCCAATACTGATGAGAGTAAGGTTAAAGCTAGACCCATTGCCCACCCTCCCATCTTCCTCTATGCTGTCATAGATTTTCTAACCTCTTCATGTGAGATAATTTAGCCCATTCTACCTCTCTTTTCCTTCTGTACCCTTTTTACTCCTCTTTCTCATCCCTTTTTTATGTTATTCCTTCAAATTCACATTATAGTCGTATCCTCTATCTATGTATATTCCTTTTATATGTACTGTTAGTGATACAATTTTTAAGACTTAAAATATCATCTTCCCATGTAGGGATGTAAACATTTAACTCTATTGAATCCCTTATGTTTTCATTTCCCTTTTTACCTGTTTATGCTTCTCTTGGGTTTTAATATTGGAGGTCAAATTTTTGGTTTAGTTCTGGTCTTCTCCTTTTGAAGGCATGAAATCCTTCTATTTCACCGAATGAGCAGTTTTTCCCTCAATGCATTATGCTTGATTTTGCCAAGTAAGTGATTCTTGAATGTAGCCCTAGCTCCTTTGCCCTCCAGAATTATCATGTTCCCAAATTGCTGATCCTTTAATGTTGCCATGTGATTCAGTAGTTGAATTGTTTCTTTCTGGCCACTTGTAGTATTTTTCCTTGACCTAATCATTCTGAAATTTGGCCATATGAGCCAAGTTTATGAGAATACAAGCCATTCCCCAATTGATAAATTGTCAAAGGATATAAACAGGCAGTTTTCAGATGAAGAAATCAAAACTATGTATAGGCATATGGAAAAGTTCTCTAAATCACTTTTGATTAGAGAAATGCAATTAAAACGACTCTGAGGCACCAACCCATACCTATTAGATTAGTTAATATGACGAAAAAGGAAAAAGATAAATGTCAGAGAGGATGTGGGAAAATTGGGACATTAATTCCCTCTTGGTGGAGTGTGAACTGATACATCCATTCTGGAGAGCAATTTGGAACTATGCCCAGAGGGCAACCAAACTGTGATTACCATTTGTTTCAGCTATGCTACTACTATGTCCATATCCCAAAGAGATTATAAAAAAGAGAAAAGGACCTAAATGTGAAAAAAAAATGTTTATAGTAGCCTTTTCCTGGTGGCAAAATATTGGAAATTGAGGGGATCCCCATCAATTGGGAAAAGGCAGAACAAGCTGTGGAATATGGAGTATTATTTTGCAATGAGAAATGGTGAACAGGTAGATTTCAGAAAAACCTGGAAAGACTTGTCCAAACTGAAGCAAAGTGAAATGCTAAGAATCAGGAAAACATCGTACTCAGTATCAGCAACATCATGTGATGACCAACTAGGAATGACTCAGTTCTTCTGAGCAATGCAATGATCCAAACCAAGTACAAAGGACTCACAAAAGAAAATGCTAATCCGTATCTGGATAAAGAACTGATGGACTTTGAATGTAGATTGAAACATTATTTTCACTTAGTTTATTCTTTCTCATGGATTTATTTCCTTTTTGTCTCTTTCTTCTTCAACAAGTGTGATGAATATGGAAATATGTTTTACATGTTGCACATGTATAACTCTATGAAAATGCCTACCATTTTCAGAAAAGGGGAGAAGAGAGAGGAAGAAAAATTTAGACCTCAAAATCTTATAAAAATGAATGCTCAAAAATTTTAATATGTAATTGAGGAATAATAAAATAATATTTAAATTAAAAATATCAAAAAATTAATTATTCATGCTGGCCATTTAAGAAAGCATCTTATTGTGCAAAAACGGTCTGTGCTAAAGATGTGAGCTGGGTTGTAAAATGTTTAATATTCAATTTAGTATAGACTAGCATGTCCCTTGCTTTTTATTGAAGTGAGTTGGAGTGCATGGTAACAATTGTTGAAAAGGATTATAGATGGCAAGAAATTTTGTGAGTCTTTGGTTCTAATCAGCTATTAGGAGATGCAGGATGGAAAGGCTTTTCTGTTTTCATTCTGAAGGAAAGTGCGCCACAAATTCCAGCTTTAAGTCTATGACCCTATAAACAAACTAGTGAGTTTTATCTTTGTGTCTCCCACCTATCACTCTCGCAACTCCAAGTGCTTAGCCATCTGCTTTTAACAGTGTGAAGGACATTCTTTTCCTTTTGTTCTGGAAACAAAAATTTGGCTTATGAAATATAACGGAGAACACCACTATTACTCTGGATACCAAAATTGTAGCTCATGAAATTTTAGATTTAGAGTTGGAAGGGATCTTAGCTCTAGCTATGTGGTCACAAAGAGAATATGAATTATAAATATCACATTTTCAAAAAATCAAGATGTAATAATGGCAATAATGGCAATGGGGCTTGAAATCCAACACCTATGAAATATGTAAAATCCTAACATCTGATTATTCAATTATGTAAGCAAGAAAAATAATCAAATTAATTAGGTTTGTGATAATTGTAGATACGTGGTTAGGATTGTGCAAAATATGGTATTGGGCACTATAAGGAACCACAAAGGGCTAAAGTTAGCATCCTTGGTCTTAAACAAATAAATAAAAAAGCAAAATAATAGGAGCTGAAACACAAGATAAATTCATACAATATACAATGTCATATAAAATGGTATATATAGCTGGTTATGTTTGCTTTATATCTGTATATACATATATGTTTATATACATACATGTTCATTTATAGATACAGATAATCATAACCAGTTATAGATGTTCACAAGAATTCGAGTTTTAAACAAAAGTGATTTGTTATATAGATGTGTAATAACATTCATTTCTGATATTATTTAGAAATTATGGACTTTCTAGTCTGATGGAAATCCCACAAAATAAAATTTATTTTGTTTCCAGGGAGCTCTGAAGTCCATATTTCAACTTTCTGCCCCTTCTTCAAGCCTTTGCAGATATTGCACAAGTTCCTTAATTTCTACATCCCAAAGGAAACACCCAGGTAGTATGTAGAGTATTGTTTATATTGGCAATTTTAGTGGGCCTGAGACGGTCTATGGGACTGGTATTGCTGATGACAATAGAGCAATCCCAGTGAAGGAATAAAAAATCAATGAAACATTGATAGTATTTTTAATATTATCTTTATAAATGGAAACTAAACATGTACACACACTAAAGCCAAAGCAGATAATTGAAATATTTCCTAAGTGATTAAAATGTACTGAAATTATTATACATTTAAACTGCTTTCAACAAAATGGATAACTGAAATGAATATTTATTATTTACATATTGGGAAAGATATACATATTTATTTCCCTTTAATCCTATCACTGTTTTATAAATATTGTGCTTAATCCATCAATAATATGACATGCTTTCATTAATCCCAAGAAATAATTAGAAAACATTTATGATAATGATAATATTGCTTTGTACAAATATTACACCAACCTATTAAAACCCTTAGAGGAAATCACAGCTGGTGAGTGAGTATGTCAGAGACCCTGAATGCTATGAAACAGACACTACATTCCTGCTTTGATATGTGATTCATTTGAATAAAATTATCAAAACATTCTATGCTCGCCTCCGTGTCCTATTTCTCCTTTTGCTAAAAGTCTAAGACAAAGGCAATAGCCTTCGAAATTGAGCTTTTCATTATCACATGGTTCATCCTCTATTAAACCATGAGGAACAGCTTGCTTTCATATTCTTTTTGGAAACTATTGTCTATGGGGTTTGGTTTTGGGGAATTTTTTCCAACTCTTCTTGATAAACCTTCCTTCTTGAGCTTTATCCCATCTTTCCCAAACTATCCTCACAAATTTCTGACATCCTAATGTTGTCACCCAGAATACTCCCTTCCACCATAATGATTACTCACATGTGTATAGAATTTATATATGTGTATAGAATCAATCCTATGAGGCAGGTGTCATGTGTGTTTATCATCCCCACTTAGAGAGGCTCTGTGCTCTATCAAAGGTCACATGGCTGACTCATGGCAGATCCAATATAGGAAGTCAGGTCTCCTGATTCAAGAACCAGGATCTATTTCACAGCATATGGTTTCTGATCACCACCATCACATCAAACCTCCACAAAAAGTATATTAGGCTGATGAAGGCTCCAAGGTATTCCTCCTCAATTGGGAGGAGTTTGTTTGTTTGTTTGTTTGGGTGTTTTTTACTGTTAGGAGGATTTTGACTAATGAACTACTTCTTACTTAGACTCACATTTACTCAAAAGTTGGAAAAGATCCTGCAAGTCCCAAACTCTTTATTTGTAGTTATGCATTGTATAGTCCAGCTGGTATCTAATGCACATTGAGAACTTAATTAATAGAATGGAGAATCACAATGGATAAGACCAAAAGTAAAGGAGATAGAAATGAAAATAACAACAGCAATGAAGTGGGGGGGAGAGGCAAAGGGGTGGGGGTGGATGTAGTGGACTGCTGAGATCTCTCTAAAATGGTGCAAAAATTCCATGATTTGTTACAGCTATTTATGCCCTGGAGAATAAGAAAGGATTTAGAAGGTTTTTTAAAAAATACTTTCAATGAAAAAAAAATCTATTTCTATTTTTCCTGTCTCCTCGCTCTTCCACCAACTGAGAAAGAAAAAGAAAAGAAAACTCATAATAAATATTCATAATCAAAAAAAAATCCCTGCATTTGTCATATCATATCATGTCATGTATCATATCATATTTAATCTATCCATTTATTCACTTACATATGTCAATACTCTGATTTCATTTGCATCTGTATATATATTCATGTCCATATATCTAAATCATATCATGTATCATATATCTAAATCTGTAATATGTATATATCTATACTCTCTACTTCTATATCATATGGATATAATGTGTATATCTATATATCATCTCTAGCTTATCTATTTCCATTCTGCACAGAGTCTAACACCTCCATGTCAGGAGGTGGATAACCTGCTTTATCATTAGTCTTTTGGTATCATTGTTGGGCATTGCCATTGATCAGAGTTCAGAAGGTGTTAAAAAGGATGGAAGTCTTAATGTTTTCATTTTTTGCGATAGCATCACCATTGCTTAGCCCTTTGCTATGTGCTCAATATACCCTAATGTCTCTGGTAACTTGCAGTACAGATTTCTGCACAAGATTCTCCTCAGGGGCAAACATATATAGGAACAACAACCCAGAAAACCACCAGCCTCTCCACAGAGAGTTTGCAAAATAAAGAGGTGTAATATGTTTATCTTCTCTCACCACTGTAACTACAATTGCCTTTGAAGTATAAGGGCCAGCACAGGTACATCATGCCATATGTGTAGACTAGCTCTATTTTATAAAGTGGCTTAAGACAACTTCAGAAAGAGAGAATGATTGGTACCTTCATCAGGATTTACTGAGGACAGCTATTGCCTTCTTGCCTCACAGATCAAGTGTCCTGACTTCTTGATTGCAGTAACAAAACAAAAAGGACAACTCCTTCATTAGCACTGTTGGGAGGGAAGAAACAGGACCCTAAGGAAGCCAGTGAAATGGGTCTAAAATGTTCAAAAGATGTGCATTATTAAAAATAAAGAATGTGGTGATGATAGTGAGTCTCTGAGAGGTTAAAAAAATATTTCCTTGAGATTTCAATCCATCTGAAGTCTTATTCAAGTGGAGGTGCCCTCGGGTTCTTGAAGGCTTTGGGAAGGAAAGCATAAAAGAGGGAGCACAACACAACAAAAAGAGACCATTAATATTGCTTCTTCCTTACCAAGCTATTCCTCTTTTGAACTTCTCTATTTCTGTCAAGAGTACTGCCATCTTAACAGTCATCAAGATTCCCAACCTCTGTGTCTCATAGACTTCTCTTTCTCACTCATCATCTGTATCCAGTTAGTAATCAAAGCTTTTATTTCTACCAGCACCACATTTGGTGCGTATATCCCTTTCTCTCCAATAACAGAACCACTGTCCTTCTAGTCCTGGACCTCATCCTCTCTCATCTGATTATTACAACAGCTTCCTAATTGACCTCCTTGCCTCAGGGCTCTCTTCACTAATTAATACCCTAATCAGTGGCTCCCTCTAGGATAAAACTTTTCTGTCCTTTAAAACTCTTCACAACCTGACCCTGTCTTCTCAGTCTTCTTTTACATTATTCCCATCCACACCCTCTATAATCAGGCTTTCTTGGTATTCTTTACAAATGATACTCCATTTTCCATCTGTGTGTCTTTGCATGCTTGGAATGTTCTCTATCTCCAGGTTCCCCTCTCATAATTTCTGGTTCTCTTTCTGTATGAAGCCTTTCCTGGCCTCTTAAGCCATTAGTGCCTAATCTCTAACCTCTATCTTCCTAGATTACCTTTTTTTTAAGATTTAATTTATATATGTTTTATACATACTTGTATTTGTGCATTTTGTCTTCCCCTCTAGAAAGTGAACTCTGACCAAAGGACTGTTTTGCTGTTGCCTTTAGCATAGTGCTTGGCACATAGCAATTGCTTAATAAATCCTTGTTGATTGATTGATAAAATGGGTACTGTAGTCAGAAGAGCTAGGTTCATATCCTGACTCTAAAACTATTGTGTGTCTGCGCAAGTCACTAAACCACTTTGAGTCACTCCTTTACAGATCCTCAGATATGTAAGATTATGGTACATTAACTGGTCTTGAGTTTCTTCTAAGTTTTGAACTATGATCTAAAAGTTCTTCCAGCCTAGGAAAGATGTATCTTCAAAGGAAAGTCTTTTAAATTTTTAAACCAACTTAAGTTTTAAAATCCCCAGTACTGTAAGATTGGAAACCCAGTGGTGATTTGTTTTTGACTTATGGGAACTTATGGAACTAGGTACCTATGTGAGGAAGGACTGAAATCTCTATTGGTAAAAGGTCTTGTCATACTGATCAAAACATAGATATTTTGACTTTAAGGAGAAATTTCAGGTGTCTGCATCAATGATCTCTAGGAGGAAAATCCATGATTCATGTCTTAGGACAGCACTTGAAATTTTGTAGGATTCACTTTATCATTTTCTTGTGTAATAGCAATATATGATATGTTATATTTGTACAGATCTTTGTAACCTATATAACAATATATAATCTTTATAATAAAGTTTTATTCATTAATCCTTCAAGGCTTACTATAGGCTACATCTATATGAGTAATCTTATTTCATAGACTAGGAGTCTGATGCAAAAAGAAGTCTGATGATTCATCTGGGAGAAGAGAAAAGACAAGACTTGTCCAGAAATGCCATTTGGAGTCTTTTACCCTTAGTATATTTTTCTAAACTGAGCCACATTGGTCTAAGCTGTCTCCCCTCATGAAATCATCATCTCTTTCCATGTCTACTTGGCTCATGTTTTCAGAGTCAGCTTTATGAGAATATATAATCCTCTTTTTATGAAAGTAAAAAGAAAAAATGTCACAATAATTCTATTAACCAACCAGTCAATCAAATTGTGGGTTGTAGAAATCGATATTGGTTGCTGATGTCTTAACCCATTCACTTAGCAGCTGTCAGGGATGTCATGCTAGCAATCTATTTCTTCATGTCCACCATCTAGATAAGACACACTTGGTGCTACAGAGAGAGGGCAAAACAAGCCTATGAAATCTTTGTCAAGGTTCATGGGTTAGGAAGGTTAGGGAACATCTGGTATATCTAGTCATTTGGGAGGCCAGAGATGAGATTATAGAAAATGTCTGTAGGAATCTTAACACTTGATTTACCCACTGGGAATATTATAATGAGTCTGTGTGAAATAGCATTAAAATATAAATTTAAAAAAAAACCAGCCAGGCCTTATAGATGCAGAGATGTAACTAGGTCAAGGTGACCTGTCTTGGCCTGTGGGGACTGAAATATAGAGGGCACTAAACCAAGATCCTGAGAAATATTCACTTGCTGTCCTCTTCTAGAAACTAAACTCTAAATAACACCCTTACTCCCTGGATCTATGCTTTGTGATAGCATATTTCTGGCCATACACATGTTGTTTAATCCCTGCCTGGCACCCCCTACTCCCAGTCTCCCCAGAAGTTTCCAGTATATCAGTCTCAAAGAAAGCATACCATTCTAAAATGTGCCAATCTTTTTCTGGGGTCATTCTCCAGATAATTTCTCTTCCTCAACTCTGCTCTGAGTAGAAAAAAAAGCCTAGTTATAGCTCTGTATATTAATGTGCTCTTTTTTCTCTTACCTCCCCCCACCAACAAGTACTGTGTCTACCTAAAGTAATGCATTCTGAGAAAACAGACGGCTGGGTTTTAGGGATATACAAATAATAGTTTCTCAAGGAGCAGAATGAAGTGGAAGAACCTGAGTGTGGGGAATAATGACACTGGTAAGAAAAATCAAATTCTTTGGATTTTAGACTCTTATATCGCAATGGAATTTAAAGATAGAGAACTGTCCCTAGAGATTTTCTCTCATTTTTTTTCTGAAAAGCTGTATGGTAGGGAGAGAAATATTGAGGACCAGAGGAGGGGGTGGGAAGGTGCAATACCAAAGGAAAGGCAAGAAATGATTCCTCCAGTTCTGTAAGAAAACAGAAAATTATTGGCAAAGGGAAAATGGGGGAGGGAAATGGGATAGAGGTGCTCAGTCCCATGAGCTCTTGTATTTGTAGTGCAAGTGTATGGGAATTTTCATATATCTTTGGAACTGGTAGTTATTAATTAACAGCTTCCTAATTTTGTTTTCCTCATTGCCATAAAATTTCATTTTATAATATGAACTCTGTGATGGCAAGTAGGCAGTCTACTGTGTGTGTGTGTGCATGTCTGTGTGCGTATGTAGAGAATTTCTCAGGTTTTCTAGGTGGGGGTTATGTGCTGAGAAAGGTCCAGTTGCCTGATGAAATGTACCCTGACCAAATGTATCATGAAAGTCTCTGACATGAGAGTAATGTAGATAAGAAAAGAAAATAGATGACACAGTTAAGTAGCAATAATGAGACAACAGATGGCCAGTCTAAGGATGATATTAGCCCCCCTCCCGCCAAGATACCAGAGGAACAAGAAGTCTCTAGTGTATTGTGAGATCCTTAGGGTAGCATCTATGAGAAAAAATGGACAAAGATGACACAGGATTAGACACAGGCAAAATGTAAAGTCCTTGAGAGAAACAACTGTTTCCTTTTTAGCACTTTGCTAGCACTTACTAAATTTTTGTTGTATCGAGTTTGACCCGTCAAAATATCAATATATGCATGTATATTTACCTATATATACACATATGTGCATATAGGCATATGTAAGTAAATCAGACATTTGTGTATATGTATGCGCATGCAGGAACACACACATGCATTAACACACCTATATAATTCTCGAAAACTAAATATACTATAATTTTATCTCTGCTTTCACTCACTTTATTTCATCCTCTTGAAATGCCTTTTCTCCTTCTTTCTGCCTGGATTATATAATCAAATCTCAGTGTAAGAACCACCATCCCATTAAACCTATGCTGACCACCCTGACATAAGGCACCCTTATCTCTTTTAATTCTATTATTTATCTGGCAATGCATGATTTTATTTGAAACTATTCTTTAAAATTTCTTCCTTCCTTCATTTCTTTTTCTTTCTTTCTTCTTTCATGTTTTCATTTCTTGTCTCCTCAGACTGATTTTAAGTCTTTGAAGGCAAGAATCTGTCCTATTTCTTTGTATCCCCTCACTGTGTTCAAAAGAGTGTCTTACATATGATAGTTTGGTCTGATTGAATTCGATTTGAAAAAAAAAATACAAAATTTTCTCTTTATTTAAAGCACAATTTTGAGGGATAGAAAGAGCCTCTTTTGCCCCCAAATGAAACAGTAACCTAAGTTTAACGGTGACCAGGCAATAACTGCTCTATGTGGAAAAATGTTTCCTTTAAAGACTTAGTGATGGTGATGGGGATAGTGAGTTGAAAAGAGAAGTGACAAGTTGAGCCCACATAGGGGACACTTTAGAATATTCAGCACGTACATTCTTTTGACAAATGGCAAAGCTAGGCTTAATAAAATATTCAGATAAAATCACAATTTTATTAAAGTATATTCATATGTGGCATATTGCTTCTCCTCCACCCTTTCTCTCCTCCTTTCTACACTTGAAATGTGAACTGGAATCATGCCATCATCCTTGAGGAGAGTTTTTTGTCACATCTGAAAAAGGACTGCCAGAAATGGAAGGCTTGAAGCCCACAGGGATTAACCATCATGGGAACCTTCCAGCCTTTGCATCTTCGCCCTTGATAGAAAATCAGTTCATATGTAATTGGGGATATGCACATGTAAACTTAGGTAAAACCCACAGGCCAAGCTACTTGTTGCCATATTTGCCCCAGCCTTAGCCCCTATCCCAATAGGAGAGATTGGTCAATATTCCAGAGTCAGCTTCCCACTATGTCTTAAACAAAACTATATTCTGTCTCTTTTGTGTCAGGGATTTTGGTTGCCAGATTTCCAAGCTAATTAAAAGGGGTGCAGACATGTCTCGCATTTTTCCTTCCTTACTGAGCTATTGGCAGGATTTCCAATTTTCCAGGACAGACTGCAGAAACAAGTCAGCAAAGGTGGCTGTTCCTGTTGACTGACTGGCAGGCTATACAGTTTCATTACTGGGGGACAGAGGGTGTTGAGGAAGGAGAGAGAAGGGAGTCATCTTGAAGGAATTTTCATGATGCAGCTATGTAGCTGAAACATGTAAATGACTTGGCTTTACATTTTCTTCCAAATTCATAGTATTTTATAGGAAATGGTAAATCACCTATGGAAACATGTAGACTAGGTCATGGATGCAAAACTCACTCAGAAAATGGGGATATGGATGGATAATGGAAACTTACATTTTACCTTCAGGCACCTGGATGACACAGTGGAAAGATAGCTGGGCCTGGAGTCTGACATATCTGAATTCAAATCTATTCTCTGTTACTGAGCTGACCATGGGTAAAAAACAAAGTTACCTCTGGGTGCCTCCATTTTCTTATATGTGAAGTAAGGTTAATAATAACACCTACATACTTTGGTTGTTGTGAGGATACAGCAGAGTAGTTTTAAAGTCCTTTACACATATTAAAGCACTATGTAAGAGCTAGCTGTTACTATGATCCTTTTTTATTCAACATAACTATTTTATCTTTAGAAGGTTGTTAGAATAGAGAATCATAAATTTAGAGAAGAATAGCTTAGAGGTTATTTAGTTCAACCCTGTGACTTTATAGATGAGGAGACTGAAGTCTTTATAGATGAGGATATTGAAGTCCGCTGGGTGTAAGTAACTTGACCAAGGTCACACAGACGGCAAGAATTCTAGTCCCAAGTCCACTGTATTCTATCTATCTCTCTATCTCTCTCTCTATCTATCTATCTATCTATCTATCTATCTATCTATCTATCTATGTATTCTATCTAGTCCAAAGTCCCCAGTATTCTGTCCCTTGAACTAAACTATCTCTCCTTTTTGATGCTTCTTAAAAGCAGACTTGTAAGTGGTCATCTCTTCTGTTTTTCTATTCCAGTCTCCCCCCACCCTTCAGGAATACCAGAGGGACTCCTGAACATATATGGCAATCACAGAATAACAAAGGTTAGCCACTGCCTGACCAGCTGCATGGATCTTAGCAATACATTGAAGGTTAGGAGATGGAGACCCATCTAGGACTGACCACAAGATATGGGTCTGAGGACTACTATATTTGTTCACTTAAGGAGAGTGAAATGTTGAGAACTGTTGCACATACCTTGATAGATGTATAGGTATCGTATCAACCCATTGTTTTGTTTTGTTTTTGTCATATTCCTCATCATGTGTGATTTTTCTGGGCACCTAGAAACAGTGTGGCACGATGAATAGAGTGATAGCTATGCCATCAGGAAGCTCTGAGTTCAAATCTTGCCTCTGACGCATAGTACTTAAATGGACAAATTATTTAAATAGTGCTTTTGCATCCCTCAGGGACATTGGCAAATGGAATTTGAAGGTAAATTGGTGGCTACCTCTTTTGGTGAAATTGCAGGTGTAGAACCATAACAACTAATGATATTTCTAGCTTTTGAGAGAAATTTTGCATTTTAGAGTCTCTCTTCAGGAAGCCCATTATGAATTGCCACTGTCATCCTTTTGGGTTTACTTAAAATACTGTATCTGGAGAGAAGATTACAAATGATAAATGTTTAGCCTAGACATCAGAGTATGCCTCCCAGAGACAAAACTTGGTGAAATTGTGAAGTAGGAGAAGTTCATCTGTGATGTATCTCCTTCCCATTTCCATACTCTCTGAGTATCTCTTTTCCTTCTTTGGGCACATCATACCTTATTGTTGCCAAAATCATGTTATTATATTAACAAGATGTTTTAGAGTGTTCTTGTCTCCATCCTTACTGCCAACTGTCATTTCTGTTGCTGCCAGAGTGTTTCTTTCTTTCTATTTGTTAAAATTGTGTTTAAAATAGGACTAAATTATTAGGACCATTTGTGTATGTTCATTATGGATAAAATAAATGAGATTTATGTCTCTATCTTTATGACTTCCATTTTGGCCTTCTTTACTTTGTTCTTGGTCTATGGATGTGTTCCAAATGCATGAGGTTTCTAGGTAAGGGACTGGTTAAAATGTGGCACTCCATATTTCCTGTGTTATTTAAAGCTTAACCCTGTTTATAACTAAAGAAAGACTCTATAAACAAGTAGAGTAACCTATTTTAATCCAACTTTCTTCCAAGGAGCCAACAACAGTATTTTTTTCATGCCTCCATTAATGTTTTATTCTAGTTTTGTAAGTTTATAGACTTAGTGATTGGAGGGAATGTAGAGGTCATTGAGCCTAAAGTCCTCATTTTGCACCTGAGGAAACTGAAGCACAGAGAAAACACTGTGAAGAGTCACGTAATAGTTAAATGTCTGAAGTATCTGGGACTCAAACCCAGGTTTATCTTGACTCCAAGTTCAATACCTATTTATTCTTCTATGCTACCTTTCCTTACACAATGGATTATGTTTAAACTCAGCTACCAAATTGACCATTTTAATTGAACTGTTTTCTTCATTTGTCTTAATATGTTATATTTGC
>CM053622.1:534306449-534324129 GCA_028646595.1 Phalanger gymnotis | reverse complement strand
AGAGAGAGAGAGAGAGAGCTATTTTATTATTTCTTTCTCATAGATATATCTCCCTCACTTTGATACATTGTTGGGTCCACATTTTCTCATGGGTCAAGCCAGAGACAGAAGATTAAGTATCTCCTTTATGGTACATTGGAAAGTGTTCAGCAGTCTTTGTGCTCCGTGCATGAAGGGTGCTCAGTAAGAATGTCTTTCCTGGTATGGGTCCACTCAATTCTCACTAGGTTTGATAATTTTCTCCAAAGCTGCCTTCTTCCCTCCACCTCTCAAATACATATTATGCATTTTATGCTGATGGACCATCTTTTCTCATACACAGACAGGTGATATGATTAGAGGGAATCTAATTTATCTGAAGTACACCAGAAATGGAAGGAAATTACTTCACAGCAATATTTGTAAATGCATTCATCACAGACACCTGGACTATCCGTCATTGGTGGATGATGACTGTGTGATCTTTGTAATGGTTTATTTCAAAGTATTTCCTAATGATTTACCTAACTCCCCTTTCTTCTACTTCATTCCTGAAGGAAAAGATGGGTGTTGGGGGCAGGGAGGCTTGATATGAACAAAATACAATGATATTATCTCTGCCTCAAATGGAGCTTCCTACCCACCCCCAATCTTTATCACCACAGTATGGGCTTTTTCATCTGGGTTCAGTAGGCTTGCTAGTTTCAGATTCTAAATGACACATATGGGTGTTCTTGGGGGAGTCTGGTTTTAATAATGTATGAAGAAAGCATTACGACTGCTTCTGTCTATCTCTCTCTTTCTGTCTCTGTCTCTCTGCCTCTGTCTCGTTATGCTTCTGACACTTATTTCTATTACTCTCCTTCCCTCCCTTCAATTCTTCTTCCCTCTGTCTCTTTTCCTGCCTCCTAGCCTCAATATAGTAAGGTTTGTTACAGAGTTGTTTACTTTCATGGCACATAATTAATATATACAGCATTAAACCATAATCATGTAAGCAAATGGAATGTACTATGAAGAGCATAAATATACTTCTATTGCAGAAATAACATAATTACATATAAATGTAACATCAATGCAAAAAGAAGAGAGCATGACCATTTATAAACATTAAGGAAAGGGAAATAAATGTCACTGATGGAGATCTATTTATACATATCAGAATATAACCTAGCACAATGATTTCTTTTTTTTTTTTTGTACTGTGTCGTTTTCCGTGGAAGCTTCCCAGAATGTTTTGAAAATTGGAAATAAATGAATGGCCATAAAATGACATCCCCAGGCAATTGCAATATCTGATGTGAAAAGGATCTACAGGTTGTGAATTTTAACCACAGGTGGTATCTCCTCAAAATACTTAGACCAGAGATTGCATAGTGATCTCTCAGCTAGCTTGCTTAGAATTCTCAACTGGCATCTAATTTCTTACAGTAGATTTAATTGTCAACATTCTCATGTTGGCTAAAATGAGTCAAGTCTAGTTTTTTTTCACATGGTTAGATAATGATTTGGAACCTTAATTTGTGGTCATGTACCCAGGTAAGAGTGAAAAACTCATGTTAATGGAATAAAGAAGCATTCAAAGGGCTGGAGTTGTGAAAAGGGTATGTGACAGAGTGATTGGAAGTCTAGTTATGCCTCTTGTGCCTTTAAATCTATGTTTTTGTTGTTTAGTCATTTCAGTAGTATCTGACTCTTTGTGACCCCTTTTGTGGTTTTCTTGGCAAAGTTGCTAGATCGGTTTGCCACTTCCTTCTTGAGTTCATTTTACAGATGAGAAAACTGAGGCTAAAAGGGGGTTAAGTGACTTGTCCAGGGTCACCCAACTAGTAAATTTCTGAGGGTGGATTTTAACTCAGGTCTTCCTGACTCCTGGCCTGGTACGCTATTCATGGCACCACTTATCTGCACGTTTAAAACTACAGACTTTAATAAATTGGAAAATGAAGTAACTGTGCATTATAAAAAGTGGAAGATGAGCCTTTGGGACAGCTAAAATACTTCACAGAAAATACAAAGCCATCAGTATGAATTTCTGTAGCATAGTTCTGCCCCATACTGTCGGAATTCTGGGCATTAAATGCAACTATCCAATACAATATGCAGACACTTGGAAATCCATCAAATATTTATTTACTAAAAACATAATTTTTCAAAGGGCAGTCAGGAAAGACAAAGCTATATGTTAAATATGAGCTCCCTGTCCAAAGAAGGATATACACTGGTTCAGTTTAGCAGGACTCCTCTAGGCTACAGATGAGGAGCAGGGACCCTACTCACACACAATTATTAACACTTCCAATAAATTCTCAAGATCTCGATCCCTTTGATATATGTCGTGGCAGAAATAGCTCAGTGCACGCAGCGACAAGAAATGTTGTTCCTGTCAGGGAGAGAGATACTGCAGTCCACATTAAATCAGGGGTCCAGATGGAGATACTGAGAGCTCTGAGTTCATAATAGCGGGCCTTCTTGTCTATCACTGCTTCACCTTTGTTTGAGTTGTTTATTCTCCATAGAGGAGTGGGATGGAAAGGCCTTCTTGAAGACTAGCTACCAAGCAAGCAATGTACCAGAAAAGGTACCAGAACACTGGGTTTCAGTTTCAGGTGCTCCTCTGGCACTTCTCTATAACTTTGTCCCAGTCATTTATGCCTAATTTCCTAGAGTTTTGTGATCTGAAAAGAAAGGATTATAGTATTTACTCCCTACTCTGCAAAAGTGTTATGAAAATTATTCTGTCCAATTCTTTCTTAATCACCAGGGAATGCATGTTCCTTTTTCATGGAGAGAGAAAACTCGCCTTCCATATTCTATTTTTGGATAAAGCTTGTGTATGGTCTAAGAATAGAATCACTAAGCTTGTGTGTGGAGTCTGAGATACTGCCACTGGCCAAGACATTTCCCTATGTATCCTTGATAGGATGAGAAAGGACTCTTTGGAGTTGGGAATGAGATTGTAGGGGATTTTTATAGCCTACAAAGGGAATATGATTAAGTGTCCAGCTGACCCTAAGTATTAGTGATTTTTCACGCCGTGTCCCCAGAAGCCAGGACAAATCCATTTAAGCAGTGGACAGTTTATCTTCTCCCCCTAGTCCCTGCAAGTACATGGCTCCTGTGAAGACCTTTTATCATACTGTTGCTAGTTCTCCAAAGGAAGTTATACCTCTGACTGGAGGGGGAAAAACTGAGGGGAAGCTGGGAGGGAAGGCACAGCAGGAAGGTGGTTCACTTAGCATCTTCTTTGCCAGAGAAAGAGAGGAATTGGGCTCCAGGAGCATAGAGAATGTACTGAGTGCTGAACATAACATCTGATTTGCAATCACAATCATACCAATCAGGCAACATGCTGTTCTCAGATGTCCAGGGCTGTGTTTCAGATATTTAATTGAAGCTAATTCTGGAAATGTCATGGGAAAGACAGACTCCCCTTATGAGATCCCCAGGACCACCCACTTGTGGCTTTGCAGAAAATCAGCATGGGAATAACCTTTCTTTGTGCTAGTCTGTCGCTTCTACTTCTAGGCACCTCCAGGTTCTTGAACAAAGGTTTATCTGGAAGGGGAAAAAAAACTAGAGTAGGATGAAGAAGAAAGAGAGAAAGAGATCAGTATCGCTTCTCTGCCCCTGATCAGAAAGAGTTTGAGTTTGGAATTCTGAAGTTATGATAAAAAGCCTCTGAATTAACCATAGCCAAGGAAAAGAGGTAGACTTCCCTAAGAGTGGGGAAAGATCAAGAATAGGAGAGAGGGAACTTAGCATGATAGATGTAGAGCTGGAAAGAACCTCTGGATACTATCCAGCCTCCATCCAACTTTTTTTTTACAGATAAGGAAACTGAGGTCCAATGAAGTTAAGTGACTTATCCAAGCCTGCACAGACATTACATGTGATGGAGCTAGGATTTAAACTCTCATCATATGACTGAGTAGCCCCCCAACACTGTACCACACAGGACACACTGCCCCTCAAGTTTATTCATGCTATGTATCTGGTATTCAGCACAGCTGAGTTGTCACTCTGGTGATTATCTTTTCTAAGCTCACTTGTGGGGTTTGCCTTTTATTCTATTCTTCATCACTTTCTTTTTTATTTCTGTCTCTTTTTTTGCCAGTGAGGTATGAAAGCCCAAGGTGCTTTAGTACTAACTTAAGTGCTTTTGATTTATTGTCTGAAGCCAGATTTTTGAGAAGTGGAGGCACTTGTTTCCCCCTAAGCCATTTACTTCCAAATAATAACTCGCTGGTTCATGGAAATTTCTTTTCTGGTTCTGGATGAACTGCACTGACCTCTTCTCCACATCACCATTGAATTGGGAAAGGTAAAAAAGATCATCTGAAATGAAATTTAAAGACAGAAGATCTTTGGAACAAAAAATGCTGAGAGGGGGAATCAAGCAGGACATTTCATAGAAGGAAATGGATACTATTGCATGAAGGTTAAATAGTGTAGTGGATAGTTGGGAGCCAGGATTGCTGAAGTCTAGAGATCTGGTGAATGGCAAAGGATGCAGAACTGCTATGCAGAGGTTTTCAAGTCACTTGGGAATCTTTAACTAAAAATTAACCAATTCCATTAATTGCATTGCAGCATAGAAATGTAAGAGTACAGAAACCATATGGCCACAGAGAGGCAAAGGAAGCATTTGTCCTGGTGCCTAGCTTTCCACCACTAAAAGGTGAAAACAAATGTCCATAGGCTTTGCAAACTATATTAATATTCCATATAGCAGCACTAAGAAACTAAACCAGGAGGGGGGTGGTGAGGAGTCTAGCAAGAGCTTCCATAATTTTTCAAAAAGAAAAACAAACAACAAAAATATAATATACCTATAAAATATACATATAAAATGTAATGTACACAGTTTATAAATCTTTCCTACTCACAAAATATTTTTCTCAAATAATCACATTAATCCCAGACTCCATAGCCTCCCAATATGCACTATCAGTCTCTAAATTTCCCTGGTTCGGGTTACAGGGCAAGTATGCAGGCCCACATATATACTTATGTTATTTTAAAGTTCATTCATTTAGATTATACTTTAAGATTTGCAAAACACATTACCCATATTATCAGATGATTGTCACAACATCTTTGAAGGGTAGGAGCTATTATTGTCTCCATTTTACAGAAGTAGAAACTGAGTCTGAGAAAGAGTCACTTTTACTCATTCACAAATTCATTTATTTAATTTTTGTTTTATTTATCTGTTTTTCGCCCAAGGTCAAACAGTTCTAAATGTCTGAGGTAGGGTTCAAGCCCAGGTCTTTTGGCCTCAAAACCCATTGCTTTATCCATTATATCAAGCAATTTTTTTTTGGAGGGAGGAAGGCAGGGCAATTGGAGTTAAGTGACTTGCCCAAGGTCACACAGCTATTAAGTATCTGAGATCACATTTGAACTCAGGTCCTCCTGACTCTAGGGCCGGTGCTCCGCTCACTGTGCCACCTAGCTGCCCCAGTACCAAGCTAATTTTTAAGGATCTAACTGGAGCTTTTACCCTTTTTGAGTTCAGCCATCTTCCTGAAGATTCTGACACTTTCTTAAAACTTGCCCTTGGATCCAAGGTTTTCCATTTTTACTACTTTATTACTTCCTGAAGCATTGTTTCTGCTAAATCTTTCTGATTCCTAAGCCTACTTGGGTTTCTAGGTTCAGTGATTTGTTGTATGTAATCCCTAATTACCTTTCTCCCTTCTTTCAACACTGCCACCATAACTGCATGCCCAATTTTAGCATCTATTCTCATTCTCCTTCTTATCCCTGACTGACACATGCTCCAGACCAAAATAATGTCCTTTTCTTAAATGATTTATTAAGAAGGCAAGAGTATATAGCTTCATAAATAAGAAGGCAAAGATAATTAGAAATGTGTATTAAAAACACTATTCAGTTAAATATGGCACTTAAATTTTAAACAATTCTATTGTTCCCTTGGATTTAGCTAGGATAATGACTAATTCCAGGGTTGGAACTTCTGATTATTTCACGTTACCAATAAAATGGTTTCTTCTACCCCAAACTACTCCCTTCTCCAAATCATCTATTTAGGATGTTCTCATTTGGATATTCAACATATACTTACTATAGCCATTCTACAATCCTACAATTCCCCCTTAGCCAATCAGGAAGCCTCTTGAACACTTGAATTTTTTTAATCTTCTGCTCTTGTTCCTGCTGAATCACTTATTACCTAACTACTTCTTACCCCAACTAAGAGAAACACAAATACATAGAAATATAGTGCTCCAGTCACTCCCAAAATAGAACCCACCACCTGTCTAAAATACATGAAGATAGGCCCATCCATCAGTCACCAAGCACTGAAAGTCACTGTTGTTTCTGTGGCATCTCAGAAACCTCTTGGTAAGTCTACCCCACCCCCTTCCCAGGTGAAAATCCCTTGCTGCCGTGGCCTCAGATAGGGAAGCCCCAGTTATCTTATTTCAACGGTATTGCCTACTGGGTTGAAGAAGTGGTAATCATAATTATCATCATCATTATCATAGAAGTAATACAAATACAAGTGGAATAATTCATAAGACTCCTCAGTGTCCTTCAAAAATATAATAACAATGTTGGATGTAGTAAATTGATTACGATTGAGCCAGATGCATATGATTCAGTAACTTGTACATCATATGGGTCAGCCACATTCCATACACTGAAAGTTTTTCACCATCAGCATCTCGGAGTGGCTGTGTGGCATATAGGGAGAAAAGAAAATCCTGGATTTGGAAGGAGAGGATCTTGGTTGAAATCCTAGCTCTGGAATTTACTAAATTAACTAAACTTCTTTAGAAAAATCATTTTATTCAGCCCTTCAGTCCATTCATCTGTAAAGTAGGAACTAGAAGACTACATGATAACTAAGATTCCATCCAGCTCTAATTCTTTGATCTTATCTCTTTATTAACCCAAATAGTTAAAAGCAGTTTATGCTACTTAATTATTTTATCCTTAAGTATTTTTTTCTTATCTCCCTCCATCCCACATGCTACATGCCTATCATATTGTCTAATATGAAATACAAGTTCAACGAAATCTTTATTTAATAGATTGAACATACATTGAGTATTAAGGTTCTATGAGAAGACTCTAGATGAGTGGTCAGAATCCTCTAATATTTCTTGTGTCATGGAACACTTTACTTCTTTCTTGGTCCCACTTTCCTAATTGGTAGAGCATCCCTATCACTTTTTTTTTCCAATTTGCCATCACCAACATGGTCAGTCAACCAATCAGTCAGTAAATAAACATTTATTAAGTATTGACTATATGCCAGGCACTAGGCTAAGTTCTTCTTTGCTTCCATCTCAGTTAACTCTATTTAATCCATTGAAACTAGGGGACGGTAATGCATTATAGGACCATGGATTCTGAGATGGAAGGGAGTTATGAAGTTATTGAGATGAACCAATTTAATTTACTGATGTGGAAACTGTAGCTCTCAGAGAGCTCACACGGAATACCCACGAAACAGTAAATAAGGAAAGATCTGAATATAGTCCAATGTTGTATCCACTAGATGAGAAGTACCAGAAAGAGATACTACCATTGAAGTAGCCACTGCTTTGATGGATAAAAAGTCATCATCATCATCTTCACTCAAAAGTAAGATCTTTCAAGGTTTATAAATCTTGTTGCTTAGAACATACCTTTGTGATATGAATTGCAAATATTTGTTTCTTTCCCCAGATGAGAAAATTGAGTATCAGAGACATTGAATAACCTGCAAATGGCCACATAGCCAGTAGTGTCAGAACCAGGATTCTGGAGTGTCAATCTCATCACTTCTTCCACTGTAACGTACCTACTTGAGAGATGCTGTTGGGAAAACCTGGCTCAGAGTGCCTGATCTACATGTATGCTGTGGATCAGGGTGGAGGGAGACCATGCAAAAAACTTGGATATTACATTTTCGAACAGCAGGTTTTAGAAAATGAGACAATTGGCAAAGTAAGATTCCAAATGGACAGTCACAGAATCAGAGAATCTTAGAGTTGAAAGAGACCTAGTCCAACTCATACTGGACATCCATTACTTCCTAATTCAGAGTAACTCTATTTTTTAGATATGTCTTTTTTTGTCTATCCCAGAATTCTGCCAGACAGCAGGTGCAAAAAGATAAACTCATTCCTCAGTCACACTCATCACTGTATACCCAAGATGTACCACTGGGATATCTTTGAGCAGGTTCATGAAAGCTGCTGGTGGCAGGACATAGCATTCACTTCAATGAAGAGATGTTTGAAAGCTTAAAAATTCTATGAAGCAAGAAAGAAAGCTGGGTCTTTTAAAGGGGCAAAAAAGTTTACAAACGTATCTGGTCTATTCACTACAGGCAGACAGAAGAAGAGTGGTGTGGAATCTATATTTCTGTCCTTTATATTTAAAGATGCTGCTTTTTGACAGTACTGTTATTGCCTGAATGAGCGATCAAGACAGATGGATGTGTGAGGTGGCTCTTCCTTCTCCCCTGTATATATAGGAAGATGGTCCTTTGGTTTGCAGCTAGAGACATTATTTGTATAGTCTGTCACTGTTAGTGGCTCTGCCTCTTTCCTTGGATTATATCAAGCCTTTACTGAAAGAGCCCTGCTCCATCTGGAATTGCTACAAGCCAACTCAGTCTGTATGCCACTGCTGCTTCCCAGCATCCCATAGCTCTGTAGCATTATTGAAGTTGTGCTTTAGTGTGTCAACATAGTGTTTTCTTTTTATTTTAGTGTTTATAGTCACACCACTTCAGTCAGACTGCACAAGAGCTACCTAGGAATAATGCTGTCATCTAGTATCTACACGAATCCAGCTGAGTGGCTCAGTGTTGTAATAGCAAACATAACTTCTTGATGTTCTCTGTTGATGATCCTGTCTTGCCTTTAGTTGAAAGTGTGTTGAATCATAGATTTAGAACAGGAAGGGACTTTAGATGTCATGTGCTCCATTCCCCACATCCTCTATATTGCAAAGACCAGAAAAATTCATATATTTTGAGTCCTAAAGAAGTGATTTGCAGGAGTCACATACATAGCAAGTGCTGGAGCTGGGATTTGAATCCAAGCCCTTTGGCTCCAAATTCAGCATTCTGTTTGCTCTAGAATACTGCCTCCCATTATGATGATTTTGGCCAGCCTTCTTCATTATCTGAGTTAGTAGTCAACCAGTTGGGTAATTGGAGATTTATTAGGAAACCCTGCATTATGAAAAAGAAAAATCTCCTATTATTATCATGGCTCCTCAAATTCCAGTTGAAGAAAGATTATATTTAGTTAGACATCATCTTCTCCTTGTGATTCTTTTTAAAAATACAAGTGTTTCTAGGAAGGACAATTAATGTTCTTAGGTTATCAATGCACTTAGTACCCAGGGCTCAGAAGGAATAATTACTTAAGGAAACAACCTCTACATTTTACAAATGAGTTGGAGATTTTTCCTATGGCTCTACCCATCATCATAGTGAAAGAATGCTGTGGAGTTGGAGCACTACAGCAGTCTTTATAATCCATTTCCCACCACAGGAATAAAGGCTACATGAATAATAGCAACTGTTAGAAAAAGAGGTGTGGTTAACTTCAAACACTGCTATCTGACCAATGGTATCTGACTAATAGTTGCTGAGATTTTCAATAATGGAAGGAAAAGATAGGGCAACTTATGTCTCTGCATAATTTTCTTTCCAATATGAATGAACAAGACACAATATTACCAGACTGTCCTTTTTTTTAAAAAATTATCTTCAAGAAGACAAGTACGAGAATTGAGGGAGAAACTATTCATTACCTTCCTCTGTCATTGGAATGTTCTTGGAAGGGTCAAGACTCTTCCGAACAGACAATATAGCTAACTGAAAAGTCCTGGAATAACAAAAATACGACTTTGAAGATCGATTCTACATGCCTGAAGATTGGTTATGTGACAATTCCATCACAATAATTGTTGAGTCTGAAGTTGTATGTTTTTAGGAATATTGGAGAGCATTGATGTATCATGGACTTGAAAAATTTTTAAGGATCCTTGTAACTCTGATTCTTTAACTCTACTATTGTCTGCAACAAATTGCACAGAATAAATCATGCAAAAATGAAAAAAAATGGAAGTTGGTCACCACCAATATTTTTTTCTACTCAGTCTATATACTATCTAATAATAGATTGGTTGGCTAAAAAGTCAAAATCTGAATTAAAAAAAACAGCCTAGCATACTTGACACTTACATATAACATATGGCTTTATGGAATGCAGAGCTGCCATAGGTGTCACATCTTCTTTTTTGAACATAGCCATCGATAGGGCCAGATCAAGAAAACGTGTTATTTTTTTTCTCTTTCAGTGTTTCTTCTAATTAGGTAAACCATGTTCCAAAACTTCCCTACACATGCCTCTACAATGGAACAAAGCATGTACCAAATGTGTATACTTCACTGCCCCCTGGCAAAGATTTTTATTCAATTTTATTTTCAGCTCTGAATTCTTTCTCTCTCACCTTCCCTTCATTCACTCAGTAGCCTAGAGATAATAGTTTTTGTAGTGTTCCTCATACCAGACACTCCACCTCCCAAGACACTGCCCTTGCACTGGCTCTAGCACCATCCCTGAAATGATCCTCTTGGTTTCATAGGCTTCCTTCAACACTTGGCTCAAACCCACCTTCTGCAAGAAGCCTTTCCTCCCCTTCCCTTAGCCACAGTTGTTAGTGACTTCCCCCTAAGATTGCCTTTTATCTATTATGTGTGTGTGTCTGTGTCTGTGTCTGTGTGTCTGTGTGTATGTATGTGTATTAGTCACCTTCTCAAAGAGCTCACATTCTAACGGAGGAGACGTGTGTGTGCCTTTTGTCTCTTCCATTAGAATGTGAGCTCTTTGAGAAAATGACTAAATTTTTGTCTTTGTATCTCCAGGGCTTAAAACAGTGCCTAGCAATTTCAAAGTATTTGACAAATGTTCATTGTCTGACTGATTGACTGTTGCTCCCAGCATTCAATTAAACTTTAGACCTTGAGCTCATAAATTATCTAAGGAATGTTTTCTAGACCTTTCCCTTAAAAACTATCAGGCTCTCGGCTCCTTGTCTCAGAGGAAACAACTTCAGGGATAAGAAGTCCAGCTCTTCAACCACTATTTGGCCACTTCCATCTGACCCCACCAGGCCTTAGGCTTGAGCCTCCCCCAGGAGAACAGTAAACTGGACCAAGCACCATAGGATTCTAGTGAAAGAAAGGACCTTAAAAGTCACCCACGGTCATCAAGGCCAATGTCCTTATTTTAGAGGAGGCAACTGAGGGCTCAGGAGAAAAGCGACTTGCCCAAAGTTACAAATATATTATCGATTCCTGAAACTGTTTTTCTCCTGCTCCTTTTACTTCCTTTGTCCCCAGTGGTTCAATGTTAACATGCCTTCATTTTTTAAAATTTTTTTTCAATTAGCAATCACTTAATGTTCGCTCTTATTTCTTCAACTGAAGGGAAAAAGAAAGAGAAAAGGAAAGAAAAGAAAAACCTCTTGCAACAAATACACAGAATCAAGCAAAATCAATTCCCACATTGGACAGGTTGGTCATGACATTCATCAGAGCTGTCTTCCCAATTGAGCCAGTCTTTGTCCTTGAGTTAGTGCCATTCTTCTGAGGCTATTCTACACAGTAGGATGGAATAGCAAAAGGAGCAGTGAATTGGAATAAAACTGAAGTAGAAATTAGAACATAATCGAATATAAGTGAAAAGCAAACATTTTGAGGGTAAGCAGTTACTCATAATGTCATCTCTGTGGTCTTTGTATCTACTATCATGCCTTGAATGTAATAGATGCTTAAAAAAAGATATGATGAATTGAATTCTAGTTCTGGTTCTGATGTGGATATGATACGAATTTAAAAGTGTTGTATAAATGTGTTATTTTTCTTAACTTTGGAGGTTCCAGATGTTTCTCCAATAAGATTAATGCTGAAATAAGTTGACCACTTCTTTTGTCAATCATTAAATTACTTAGAAATGTAATGTAATTTTGTGAACTAGGACAACGATATGCCAGGAATGAGATCAGGTTCATCCATTCCTTATTTCTTTCAAAAATATTTATTGAATTCCAACTGTATAACTAATGTATAGAAAGGTTCTACACAGAGAGAGATACAAAGTTATTTCAGTGAGGGCACCTGATTTTCAGGAGCCTACCATCATTGGAGAGACAAAGCTACAAATAAGAAACAATTGCAGAGGGGTTCTTAAAGCCAGAGGTTATGTTTCAGGGGATGTAGGAAGGTGTAAACTAGAGAAGGAAATGGCAAACTATCCCAATATCTTTGCCAGGAAAGCCCCATGGACAGTATTGGCATGCTATGGTCCATGGGATTACAAAGACTCAGATACTACTGAATAACTCAGCAACAACAACACATAAAGAAAAAATACATCTTTATTTTTATAACATTGGCATTCCTTTATAATGTTACATATTAATTTTATGAATTTAAAACATTATCCTGAGTACGTGACCATCATCTTGATCAGGTCACCAAAGAGCACATAACACACACACACACACACACACAGGTTAAGATCCCCTATATTAGATAATTACAAGCAATCTTAATCTTAATCTCTGACTGAGTGCCAAATGGGTTGATAGATAATACAGAGAAAATGGCCAGTGTGGGTGAAGTTGTTTAGAAAGTCATTGATAAAGGAGATGCTACACAACTAGGTGGCACATTGCATAGACTATTAGACATGGTGCCAAGAAGACCTCATCTCAAATCTCCCTTATGATATTTGCTAGCTATGTGACCCTAGATAAGTCACTTAAACTCTATGTGCCTCATGTAGCTCAACTATAAAATGGGCATAATAATAATCCCTAAATTCCCAGGTTGTTTTGGGAATAAATTAAGATTTTATTTGTCTAATGCTTTGCAAAACTCAAAGTGCTATATGAATATCAGATGTTACTTTTAGCTACAAGGGTAGCAAATTGAGTCATCTCTTCTGAAGAAAGAATAAGTAGATACAAATAATAGTTGACACCTATATTTTCCTTTGAATTTTGCAAAGCACTTTATATATACTATCTTATTTGAACTTTACAGCAACTCCATAAGGTAGATAATTCAGGTATTATTATCTTGATTTTATAGATTATAAAATTAATGCTTAATAAGGTTAATTAACTTTCTCGAGGTCATAGAGCAAATGTCAGAGATAGGAGCTGAATGGATGGCATGTCTATTTCTAATTTCGGTGTACTTTCCTACTAACTCAAACTTCCTCTCAAATCCCATGTAAGGGTAAGGTCATAAATAAAGACTTCAAAGTAAGAAGGAACATGAAGGTTGGTATATTTTGAGATAGTGAGTGGTTTAGATATTATTTCTGAAAAAAATAAATTTAGCAAGATAGTCTAGACCAGTTTATGGAGGGTCTTAATGAAACTTGGACATTATTCTGTATACTAGGGTTTTTCAAAATGTAATCTGGGGATTCCTTGGGGCCCCTAAGAAACAGTCAAAGGGTTCTGAAAGTCAAAACTATTTTCATCATAATGCTAATATGTTTTAATTTCTAATATGGTAAAAACCGATAGATATAACCACATAAAGAAAAAGGTCTTTAGAGCCCTAAATAATTTTTAAGAGTGTAAGGAATTCCTGAGGCCAAATATTTTGAGAACTGCTACTATAGACATTGGGGAGTACTACAGTTTGTACATGTAGAAAGTGGAGTTTAAAGAAGATTTATCTGGCCACTAGTAGAAGAAACCCATGCTAGACTGTAGGGGAGGAAATGCTAGGATCAGGGAAGCCAGTTTGGATGTTATTGAAGTAATTCAGGCGTATGATGATAAAGATCTAAACTAACTAGTGGAAAGGCTTGTGGAAACCATATAATGGAAGGAAAGGAAAAATCAACAGAATTTGGTAACTGTTTGGATAGGAGCTAATGAGGGAGTAAGACAAATTAAAGGAGATTTCCAGTTTTCAAGAATGGAAAACTTAGGAAAAGCAGGAAGGAAAACCAGTTTGAGGAAAATAAGAATTTGGCTTTGGATGTATCAAGTTTGAAGCAATGGCTAGATACTCAATCCAATAAAATTGAATAAACATTTATTAAGTGCATACTATGTAACAGGCCCTGTGATAAGTGCTGGGGTTATCATTGATAAAAAGACTGTTCCTGCCCTCAAGAAGCTTACAATTCAAAGACAGAAGCACTACACAAAAAGAGGCAGGAAAGTGTGTGTGTGTGTGTGTGTGTGTGTGTGTGTGTGTGTGTGTTATCCCCTCTGTGTTGGGGAGCGATGCATCTTGTTCAGTGGAGTTGAAACCAGGGAGAACAGAAGATACAAAGTACAGTGAGCTGAATCCAATTTCTTACTCTCTAAAGGAAAGTAATGGGAGGAGTTTGGTGCTCTAGCTTCCAGCCCTCCAATAAGAGGGGAGAGGAGGCTGAGGGAGGTGGTGACAACGAAGACTTGAATTGAGAGTGTGGTGGGGAGTTTAATAGTCATGAGTTTACCCTGGGAGAGGCATCTTGTTAGTGGAGCTGAACCCAGACAGAGCAGCAGATGCAAAGTGGATGAATATCCAAATGGAAATATGCATAGGAAGATGCAAAACTTTGGTAAAGGAAAGAAACTAAGGTTAGAGATATTGATATTGAAATAATCTGAATAATGTTTTAGTAGAATACTATAAAGTATGTAAAAGAGAGAACACTGATCTGAGAGGACTATATTTCTTCACAAAATTTTAGTCATACTCATTTCACTGCTCATTCATGATAGCAGACATAATGTGCATATTACAAATGTGTGAGCATGAAGGGAGAATCATGACATAAAAATGCAAGATGACAAGCAATAAAAAATATTAAAAGTGCCCATTATGTACAAAACACTATGCTAACACTAAGAGAGATACAATGATGAAATATACCTGGTCACTGCTTTTGAGGAACTTGGAATCTAGTTGGGGAGATAAATCATGCACATATATCAAGGACATAGATTTTGGCATCAGGTCAGGGTTTTCTCAGTCTCCTAAGTCATAGATACAGATAGTGCTGAAAGCAATCAATGACTTTTTGTTTCCCTTTTCCAATTTGCAAAGACTGGTAAAGATACGCTGGAGGAAGGTGAGAGGCTAAAAAGGCAAGTGGAAAGTGTCTATTTTTTCTAAATTCACCCCCAAAGGGGTGTTGAGATACATTTCCTAGGCACTGAGGGAAGGAGATGAACAGAGGAGGTTTGATCTAATCTGGTCAGATGTGGGAAGCATGAGTCTAAGCTGAGCAGAATGAGTAAGGAGGAGGCCAACAAAAATATAAGAAAATCCTTTCCATGTAAAGCACAGGTATAAGACAAAAGAACCATTTCAAAGAGCCTTAAGTCAGTCTGGCCCTTTGAGGGCAAAAGAGCTATGGCATGAGGAACTGATGTACTGTAGAATCATTCCACTGGCCACTGCTTGAAAAACTGGAGATAACTAATACCAACTCCCAGGCAAAGAGAATAATGACTGTATCAAGAAGGCCCTATGCCAAGCTCAGGAGACCATGACAGTAAGATGGTAGATTACTGCTAAAAATAGAGCTAGAGTGGTAAGAGACTAGAGATTTGAGGCACAAAGATAAGGAATGGGAAGGACCAAATCTTCTTCTTCCCTCTCACTGGAGCCCCGTGCATGGTTGTAGTGGCAATGAGACACTATACAAATAGAGGTGGGGTGTGGCAGTGGTTGCTTTCTTGACTCTCTATAGCCTCTGGTGATGGTTCTTTTTGTTTACTTTATTATTCAAGAAAAGCCTATTTTAAGTTTATTGACTGTGAGCTAGGGTCTTTGTAGGGTGCCACTACTGGGGTATTGACGCGTATTAGTTTCCAGGTTAGCATTTGGTTGAGGGAAAATCACCCATATAAGTCAGAGGACCCTCAAGATAAAAACCTGGGCTCTTCTTGTCTTTTGGGATCTGCTGACATGAAGTTTATACTAAAACAAACCAAACCATATAATACAAAATAGAAGAGGACAAGTACATAAAAAGGGAAGTTCCAAGAAAAGAAAGGTCTTTTGCTAAATAGAGCATTAAGGAGAAATTCACAGAAAAGGATGTATTTGAGCTAAATTCTGAATAATGGATAGCATTGGAACAGCTCGAGAGGCAGGAAGGGAATGCCAGGAATAAGAGATGACACAAACAACAAAATGGAGGCAGACAGCTCTATTTTGGCTGAAGTGTCAAATACGAGATGGGAATTAGTATGAAAGACTGAAAATGTGCCAGATCATGGAGGGCCTCAAATGCCCATTTAAGAAGTTCATTTATTATTATTTTATTTTTAACAATTTTTTTTTGTAATTTTGAGTTCCAAATTGATTTAAGAAGTTCTCAAGCTTTCCTTTGGTAGACAGTAGTGAGCCATTTAAGAATTATGAGCATGAAAGTGTTTTGAGGACAAAGAAGACCAATTTGACAGCATGGTGGAGGGTAGACTGAAAGGAGGTGGGGAGAACTATTGTCCCTACAGTAAATTAGAAGAATCAATGAGGGTTTGGGCCAAGGTAGCAATCAGTGGAGACAGATAAGAAGGAACGGATTCAAGAGAGTGCAGAGGTAGAATTGATGAGACCAGACAACTGATTGAACGTGAGATAAATAAGAAAAAGAAAAAAAGTCAAAGGTGATGCTGAAATTTTAATATTGGATGGCTAGGAGAATGTTTAAAGGGGTTGAAAATTCTGGGGAGATTTCATCGATTCTGTTTAGGCCTATTTTTTCAAGTGATGAAATAACATTTCATTATATAGGAGCTTCTACTGTGTCTGTGCCTTGTCGCAACCTTATGGGAGGGGAATAAAATGAGAGTCTGGGAAATTGGTGACTAAACATTGGAGAAAAATGAAACAATTGCAAATCCTGCCACATCTGATCTTGGACATTGGTCATATTCTGCTGTAAATGAACCATCACTTGTTAAACACAATTTATACAAATCAGCTTTAGCTATTTGGCTTGAAGCTGAATGTTCCTCCATGTTAAGCATGGGAAAAGAGGACATGAGTCAGGCTTTTGGCTTCTGTGCCATCTTTTGCTTTGCAAGTGGCAGAAATTTAGGCATCATCTAATGCCCATCCCGTCCAGGTGTCTGACAACAGTTACAGATACTCACAGCAGTCTTCCTGTCATACTTATCACCTCTTCATCCCCATTCTCATTCTAGTAACCTCTTTCATTTCTATAATTTCATGCCAATTTCTTCTCTCTGTGAATTCCCTGTCAAATCCAGCACTTTTGCCATAGGGCCATCATAGGAAGAATAGATTCAGAGGTGAAAGAGACCTTAGAGATTCCCTGGAGGGGGGCGGAGCCAAGATGGCGATTGGAAAGCAGTAACTGGCGTGAGCTCCCCACCAAGTCCCTCCAAAACTCTATAAAAAATGGCTCTGAACCAATTCTAGAACTGCAGAACCCACAAAGTGGCAGAGGGAAGCAGGGCTCCAGCCCAGGACAGCCTGGATGGTCTCAGGGTAAGGTCTGTCCCAAACGGAACTCCCAGCCCCCAGCTGAGGGGAGCAGAGCTGAGCCAAGCAGAGCCCAGCGCACGCGGCGCGGCGCGGCCCGGCAGACCTTGGACCGACAAGACCAGGAGTGGAGCAGAGAGTGCCCTAGCATGCTGAATTACTGAGCTGTGGCATGTACCA
>CM053622.1:534290311-534305949 GCA_028646595.1 Phalanger gymnotis | reverse complement strand
GTATGCGGAAGGAAAGGGAATGTTGAATTAGAAGCTGAGTAAAAAGTGGGGAAAGAATAAAAAAGAGGAACTGAGAGTTAGTGTTGTGGGTGAGCATGGGAGATTGCCATAACTGTACTGATAAATAGTCCCACTGTCTCAGGGCTCCTCCTCCCACCATGTATAGTTGCTTAGCCAACTCCAAGGGGGTATTCCAACCCTGTGAAACACAGGGGAAGAATGTACCAAGTGGAGAGTCTGAAAGCCACTGTTATGTACAATGTATGCCATACCATCCATGCCACCAAGGCACTGAAACTTCCTCACCCTAACCTCCAGACTATGATGGTGGGAGGGAATGTGAATCCATCATATCAAGGACAAAAATAGTTTGTGTGAGGCTGCTGAAGCCAGTTGCCAAAGGGCACTATGGTAGAGATATAATCTGTAATCCTTGCTGGGGCTCTGAGTGTGAATACCTTGAAACCAAATCTCAAAGGCTCTTTAGGCTCTAGGCACCCCTGAGGAATCCACAGGTGGAAAGGTATGAAAGTGATACCTCGTAGGGAAAACCCAGGAGGTAGGTGATGGCAATCTTCTTGGCACCCAGTGACCTAAGTACATGGAAAGTAAATCAACCCTTGGCCAGTAAATCTCTCTTTGTAAAAAAGGAAGAGCATCAAATGAATTTCTTGCCTGTCAGTCGCAGGCCGAAGAAGCCTTTAATTCATGTGGGGATAATTCTGAGTAACCCTCACCTCCCCTGACATCCCACTATTGGATTCTGGTGATCCATGTTGCTGTGGTGCCTCAGAAGGGCTGGCCCAGACTAGTTTTTAATTAAATCCCCCTAAAGGATGGTAAAATCGACCCGTCTCTGCTGAGAGAGTAGTTGTGATCCAGTGTCCTGGGAATACATGTTCCCCACCGATGGCCTCCCTCTCTCCCCAGAGGCTGTCTCATTGAATCACTGATCAATGTCTCTCACTTTCCTGCTTCTGAGCAGAAACATGATGGAAACAGAGAGAATGAAAACCAAATGTAGTTTCCATAGCAACATTTTTAAAAAGGAGAAAAAGAGCAAGGGGGAAGAGGAAGGAAAGATTTGGCTTCTGTACATCTGTGAATGAACTATTTTTTTCTTGGTAGCCAATGTGGTAGTTTATTTATTAAAAGTAAGTTTTCTTGTAGGAAAGAGGAAAGAAAAGATCCATTTCTTCAATTCCAGTATCTTCCAGTTGGGGGTGGTAATGTAAATTAAAGAAAGAGAGCCTTGTTCAACCAGCGTCAACCTCTTACAAAAGGCACCACGTAAAATGGGATTGTAACGCATTCTGAAAGTGTTTACTCAGGATTTAAGTGCCCTAACTACCCAGACAGTCAGTGAAACTTGCTGAATTCCTATTGTCTGCTAATCATTATAGTAGACACTTTAAGAAGAATAATGGAAACTTATTGCCTGAACAGAGGGTCTTGAATTTAGTTAGTCAATCAGCAGGTATCTATTAAGCACTAACTTTGTGCCATGCACTGTGCTAAGTGCTGGGGACCACCCCCCCAAAAAGCAAAAAAATGTGATCCAAGCCTCAAGAGGGAAATATCAGACAGCAAGGCACTGAGTGGAGAACAACTGGGAAAGGCCTACTACAAAATGGTAGGACCTGAACTCTTAAAAAATATGTATTTTGATAATTGGTTTCACTTTTGCATCTCCAAAATTTCTTCCACTATATATCCTTCTTTCTCTGTTCGGAGAATGATAACATATAACATATAACAAAGAATATTTTAAAGGGAAAAAAAGAAAAGATAAAGAAAAGAAAAAAATAGCAGAACTGAACAATATAATGACAAATGTGGAAAAAATGCAGTGGTCCAAACCTGTGGACTTCTCACCTTTGCAAAATAAAAGTAGAGAGTGATGTCTTCTCATATCTATTCTTTGGGGACATTCTTGTTCTTTGAAATTCTGCTATATCAGCTTTCAATTATTTTGTGATTATTTTCCTATGGCCTTGAGGCCAAATGTGGTCCTCTAGGTCCTCAAGTGCAGTCCTTTGACTAAATTCAAACTTCACAGAACAAATCTCCTTAATAAAAAGATGTTCATAAAACTTGGACTCACTCAAAAGGCTACACCCAAAGACCTAGAAGGTCACATGTGGCCCCCAGGCTGCAGGTTCCCCACCCCTGTAATGTTTTCTTGGCTCTCTGCTTACTTCATTCTCTATCAGTTCAGGCTGTCTTTCTATGTTTCTCTGTCTTCATCATTCAGCTCTTTTTCTAGTGCAGCAATCTTCCCTTATATCCTTGTACTACCATTTGGTTGACCATCTCCTAAACTGATGGCCACTGATTTTATATGAACCAAGACTTAAAATGTAACTTGGTAACTGCCAAGAGGGAAGTAAAGTATGAGAAAACTGGAAAAATTAGGAAGGGGATGGGTGGTGAAGGGCTTTAAATTCTAGCAATTTTTCTATTTAATCCAGAAGTTAATAGGGAGCTCCTGTAGTTAGCTGAGTGGTGGAAGGAGTTTGGACTGTTCAAGAATTTTCCTTGATGTTCAACCTAATGGAAGGTCATGTTACTGCATCCTGAGAGGCTCATCGAATCCCACCTTATATAAGGTAGGAACTAAGAGAATCATGTCTCACAAGGTCCGGGTGTGTGGCAGGGTAAGGTGGACTTGCTGTAGTTCTGGTCTGGTCTAGGAGATGTCTTTCATAGCACTGGTCCAAGCCATGGGGTGAATATGGAGATTGAAGGCAAATGGCCTTGGTCCTGAGCTGTCCCAAAGTGCTCTGGGAGGGTCCTAAGAGTAAGGAATACATATGAAGCAGTGAAGCTGTTAACTAGTATCCATCTGTGTTTGAGAGTATGTTTGCATTTACACATATGTGCAAGCTCATTTTTCTCTTTGTGATGACATGACCATGGTGAAGGAAAGAATTTGGAGGAGATAAAGTACCTGTTATCCTCACACTCACGGACTCTAGGTTTCCCAAGTAGATTTAAAAAAGGAAAAAAAAACCTCATAAGGAAAACTGCTATCCTGGTACATCTATCACCCATCCTGCAATATAAACCAACACATCTTGTGTTCCTGTAAGTTGGAGTGCAGGTATTAAGAAGATATCCTCAGTAACTGAGATCTTTCATATATCTATTTTTTCTGACCTAAAGCAGCACAGGCTAGTCATTTAAAAAAAATAAGTCAAACAAAAAACAAAAACGCATGCATTTTTGTTTTAAAAAATAGAGGCTTCATTTTCTGAGGGTTAAACAGTAGGTATTCTTAAGAACTTTAAACAGCTCCAATAAAGTAAGAGCCATGAATGACCTTCATGGTATTCAGGCTCCCAGAATTTTGACTAGCTCAAAATATATAGCCATTTCCCCCTATGTATTTTTATTTCCACATCTTTAAACTCTGAACCAGAGATCCCCTGTGGGATTTTATGCTTCAGTTCCTGAAGCTAGTTTCTCCTTTTCAATGAATTTCAATGTATTGCTCATCTTAGCTATAGGGTTGACACATCATGGTATACAGTCACTTCAATTGCTTCTAAATAATTAATTCAATGCTAATATTGCTTTTTCCTAACAATTGTTCTTAAGTGTTAAATCAATCATAGATTAATTGAAACTTCCTCTCCATTTTCCCTTCTCCATCCACTAAATTAGCTTTTACTTTCATTTTCTTTCATGGACCTTTCCCCCCTCCCCATCCCCCCTCTCTTCAGACATTCTCGGAGGGCATCTAAAGTTCTTAGGCTCTGTAGTTTTGAAGTATGCAATTTGGAAGGAATGTGAATCTGGAGGGAATTAAATTAACTAGAAGCACTCTGATTTCTGATTAAATTGCTTCTTTCAAAGATAGTATAGAACATTCTAGGTATTCATTTTAAAATTTTCTTCAAAAAGAGTGAAAAAGGCCATTTAAGTTCAAATGATTCTGGCTTTTTTCTTAACATTTCAGGTTTATACTCAAAATGCCTTTATCACATTTTTGAGTAAGGTTCTAAGCACTAAGAAAACACATTTATTTAATGTAATATTCTAAAAAATGAGAAGGGTGAGAATGAAAAAGAAAGCACTATAGAGGGTAGGTGTGTTGTACTTCGGAGGAGAGGATTAGAATTCTAAGTGCCCTTCAATATGTGGATAGTTGTCAGGAACAAAAAGGACAATCTAATTTGGATAAATGAATAGTATACCTGGGGAGAATACCATAATGTGGGAATAAAAGGTAAGGACCATGCATTTTTATGTGTGATGGATCAAAGAAAAAAAAAAGATTTTGTTTTATAGTAGATAGTAAGAGGACTAAGAATTAGTCTGCCACATGACAGTTTTCAGCATGACGCTGAAAAATAAATGGGACACAGTCCTTACTACACATTGATTAGACCTTTATTAGTTGTTCTGTTCTGACCTTGCAACAGAAAGATTTGTATATCATGTGGATATGAAGTGATATGTAACTAAGGTCCAGGGTCCCTCTAAGCTCTGGGCTGACAAAGACCTAAAGGGGATAATCTGTTTTAACTTGTTGCTTCTACTCAGACAGAATTTACTCTGGGAAATGCCTGAATATATCTTATGCCTAGCTGCAGTCTAGTTTTCCATAGATGAATGATTTCACCTCCTTCATGTGCCCTGAAGGTATATGTATGTATGTGTGTATATATGTGTATGTGCATGGATATATGTAACATGTGTTGTGTGCACATACATGTAGATATACATATCAACAAATATACATGTGTCAGTATAAATTTGTACACACATACCTATGTGAGTTTATAAATGGGTGAGAGGACAGCATTTTTTCACCTCAGAGGGCACAAAGCACTCATTAGATGCCATAAACAAATGGATTAAATGAATAAAAAGACCCATAATTCTCATCCATCTCCTTTGAGTCTTAGCTTTCTTTGTTATTGTTCAGTTATGCCCTTCTTTTCCTGACTTCATGGATCATAGCACACCAGGCCCTTCTGTCCTCCACCTGACATGTCGTACACCTTCTGACCTGAGGGATTCATCTTTGGATGCCATATCTTTTAGCACTTTAATGCTGTCTGTAGGGTTTTCTTGGCAAAGACACTGGCTTATTTTGTCATTTCCTTCTCCAGTGGATCGCCTTTTGTCAGAACTCTCCATTGTGACCTTTCTGTCTTGGGTGATCCTCTACACCACAGCCCATAGTTTCAATGAGCTGTGCAAGCCCCTGCATTACAACAAGGCAGAGGATCCTATCTTTTGACCATGGCCATAATGTCCTTCTTATTCATCACCAACATGTGATTTTGATTCTCCTCAGGACCTAACTGAACATGAGTTTGTCCACAGGGCAATAACTTGATATGCTGTTGAAAGCCTTCTCTCCTACAGACCCTTACACACAAGGGTGAGCTTTAGCTAGCTAGAGCCAATTGTGAGAACTCATAGTTGAATGTTGATTGTGAACATTTATACCTCAGAAATCGGTAATTGCCAGAAGTCACTGCTTGATTTATTGCTTTCTTGATTGTCTAGACTTAAGAATGCATTAATAAAAGTGTGTGCAGATGCACAATTTTGGAGAGTTATGCAGAGAGTCTGGTTGTTAAACATTTATCAGAACATCTCTGTGTTGCTCTATGTAGATATTGCTTGAGCAAGAATGCAGTAGAAGGCTTAGGAAATGAAGTCATCACCAGAAGTGACTATAAGATAACAATAACAAACAATAACAATCTAGCATTACACAACACTTTAAGGTTTGCAAAATGCCTTATAGCCATTATCTCATCTGAGTCTCACAATATCCTTGCCCATACAAGTAAACCTAGATTTGTATCATCTTATATTCTGGAAACTTCATGGGAAGTAAAATCAGTCTACCACTGCTAGACAGGGAATACCTTTCCTGTCAGACCTGTTCTGTCAGAACAATGTATAGTAATGATGGTGAAAAAGCACAACCCTATTGTTAAGGACTGAGTCCCTATAGCTTCAAGTGGAAAGTTATTTCCTCTCTCAAAGAGACATTCTTCTCAAGAATTCCCTTCCTTCTCCTAGAAGGCCAGATATCTGAACCCCTGAACTTAGAATTACTGTTCTCTGGAGGCAACTCATAAGGCTGGCACTGACCATGAATTTTCCCTTTCCTGGCTAAAAGGTTAGCTGGTAGATTGATACTGCCTAGGAAATCCTCTCGCCTAAATAGGGGACAGGTGTTTAGTGATGACATTGACATTTTCCATGTACTGCTCTCTGGGGCCAGGTGTGTGAACACATGTAACTTATATTCCTTATTTCTTTCAATGTGTCAACAATCTTCTCATTGCACAGGTTCATAAACTCAGCATTATTTTCAATTCCCTACTCTCTCTTCTCTCATATTCAGTCAGTTGCCAAATCTTGCCATTTTTATGTCCACAATGTCTTTTAAGTCCCCTTCTCACAGCTAACAACCCCATTTTAGTTTAGGCTTTTATCACCTCTTATCTGTACTATTGAAATGGCCTTAATTATTTTCCCTACTTCAAATCTCCCCACTCCAACCTATCCTCCACTGTGCTGCCAAAATTATTTTCATTGAGCATATGTGCTCCCTATTGTATTAGTGTAAAATATAATATCTGTTTGACCTTTATAGCATGGCCCTAATTTATCTTTCTAGCTTTGTTATACATTATTACCTTTCCTTAACCTTCTAGTCCAGCCAAACTGGCCTTCTGTTTGTTGCTCAGAAAGAGCAACCCATTTCTCGTCTCTGTGCCTGGGATGACTTCTGTCCTCCCCTCACCTAGATGTCACCGGCATGTAGTATTTTTTCAAGATTTGTCTTTGTATTACTGTGTACCAGACCCTGCGCTAAGCAATGGGGATCCTGACACATGGTATGTACTTAATAAATGCTTATTAATTGATTGATTGATTGATTGCATGCTTTTCTCTAGAAATCTCTGCTATTGCCCTAGAGGCTGCCAATCCTAGTTTGGGAGAATCTGCTTTCAGAAATGGTCTTCTTTGGATCTCTGAGCAAGTGCAAAGAATTCCTATGTGCCTATATCTGAGGAAAACATTAACGTATCCTCATTAAGAAAGCTTGTTCACGTACAACTCCTTCCTCTACAACAACAATATATGCACAGTACTGAGCTCTGTTTTTAATTTCCTGTTCTCTCAAGATCTTGAAGAAAAAAAGGAGACATAAAGATCTAAACAAGAATGTTGGCTCACTCTTATAAGAACAAAAAATTTGGGTGGTTCCTATCACGAGTCCATATTCCCAATAGTCTCAGCTAACCAAGGCTTCTTGAAGGTAGTCTCAGTCACGGTAATCTATCAGGTATCAAAGTGTTAGTTTCAAGACAACCAATTTATCTGGGGGCAAGCTCAGGCATTGGGATTGCCTCTTACCTATTAAACCAAGTACCAATGTCCACATACATCCTCTGTGGTGAGAAGAGCTTTCAAAAGTTCCAGGAAAGTGTTTGTTTTTCATTCCAATCATTAAGTTGATGGGGAAATACCATTCATCAACCACCTACAAAATAATTGAATTAGCAAGATATTTAAGAATACCTGGATATTTAGCTTACAAATTACCTGGTATGAGTCAATGCCTCAGTAAGGGAAGCAAGAAATGAAGAAGCCCTAATGTAATTGTATGGTGTGTCCTGGACTTACTGGTTCACCTTCCTCATCTTTGACTATCAGTTGAGTCAATCTGATAAGGTATCACCAGGATAACTGGACAATATCCCCTGTCCCCTGAATGCCCTAATTCCTTATGATATAAAATAGTATGTCATCTCACACCTTTTGAAATCCTATAAATAGGGATTTTTTTTTAAAGCAGGGAACTGGAGAAAAGTGTATGGAACCATGATTTAATCAGTATAGTGAATTTCCTTTGTGAAAACTCCATCAATTGATGGAGATGTATAACTTATCAAGAAAACTATAACAAGGAAATTGAGTACTTATAGTTCCACTACCATCAAAGGAGAGAGCCCTGGTCTCCGGTTGGACTGCTTGTGGTTAGTTTCCTGCCACCCTTGTTGGGAGTGCTCAGTGAAGAAAGCAATTTTCCTCAACAATAACCAGCCATTCTGACAATTTTATTTTCAATGGTCTTTACCCTCTAGTTAACGGCTTGTCTTGGGATTTAAATGTTTCTTGAATCTAAAGCCGATCTTTTGGCCTACATTATATAAGAAATAGCCTCAAATATCCAGTGAAGAAAGTATATGTAAATACACACCTATACATGGTCTTCTCCCCATTAGACAAAATGGAGAGAAAACTAAGAATGATCTATCCACTTTCTGATGCCTACAGGAAGCTATAAAAGTGCATATGTGATTCAGGTCCTCTTCCCATAAAGAAAAGAAAAGTAATTTGCAACATATGAATAGAGAAATGTTTACTAGGGTTGTAAAATTTGGACAACCTTCTTATTTCCTAGTAGTGGATTTATTCATTATTGTTGCCATTAATATTGTTAATATCATTATGAATCTTTGTAACTGCCTCCCTGCCCCAATCCTACTGTTGGTACTACCTACGAAAGATCATTTTCCCTTTGGGAGTTAATGATTGATGAAAACAGAGGATATGGTTCTCCTTAGCAAAGAGCTAACATTCTGGAGTACTGAAAAATTCACACCATTCTGCCCATGCAACTAAAACTCATGTACATTATTTGTCTAGTAAAGGCTTTCCACTGAGACATAAAATGTTTTGTAGGAGAGAAGTGGCATAAAAAAAGAATCAGGTGCTTGGCAAGATTTGTGAAAGTAAAGTAAGTTGTGAGACACAATCTACCACTTGATAGGCTGGGCTCAAGGAAACTGGCAGAAAGAACCTCCCTTCCAGAGTAGTGGAATATAACTTTTCCCTTCCTTTGGCAAGAATGACTAATCATAGAGACACAAATTATTCAGCTTTACAGGCTATTAGAAATTATCCAGTTCAGTTTAATGAATCATCAAGCATTTATTAAATGTGTAGTCTGTGCCTCAGACTATGCTGAATGTTGGGGATACCAAGACAAAATTAAAATAGTACCTGCCTTCTTTGGGAAAGACCGTGTGGTCATCAATGAATATATTACAAAATAAATGTAAGGCAGTGTTTTGAGAGGAAGTGCCAGAAATGGAGAAGCTCAAATAAGGCCTCATTTTGAATGTGGTATGCTTAAGGTGAGCTCTGAAGGAAACTAGGCATTTTAATTGATCATATATGGAAACTGAGGTTGTGACTGATCTAAGTTAGTTATGGCAGAATTAGAGTTGTGTTTGAATTAATGGTGCCAGGGGCAGCACTGAAACACAGGTATCATGATTCCTTTTTTTTCTGTTATGCCACTCTGAAGTCATAGAATAACACAATGGAGGATCAGAATTTCTTCTTTGCAACCCAGGAGGTCCATGATTGTTTTAATTGAAATAGTAACTGGAAAGTCATTATGACTGTGCCAAAAGAATCATCTTCTTTTGGCTCCCTTATGTGTCAGTTGGCCAAGTTTTAGGCTGGTCTTTATCTTGGTCTTGAGTAGACTCCACTTGAATGCTCTAAACTGACCACAAACTATTGAATAGAATATTTAATAGACATCATGCTTTTTGAAATGAGGAATTTCCACTCTTTTTTTTTCTCTTGCTAGTAGATTTAGTCATGTTCTTCAGTAGGAACGCAATACCAGTAGGAAGCAACCTTGTTGACAGTGGAGAGATCATTATGAGAAAGCTAGGTGAATTGGGTCAGTGAAAGAAGGCTTGATCGTTAATTTGTACAGAGAGTACAACTCAAATCAAATTATCAAATTTTAATTTTTTTAATTAAAGAATTTCCCATTGTGTCACAGTGGGCTGGGTCCTTAGGAGATATCACAAACTAATTGGGCCTATAACCACCAGGGCTAGGATAGAAACGAATAAGGAGAATGCTTCAAGAGGGAATCATCTGTCACATGGGTCATAAAACCAAGGTCTTGACATAGTACCTTGGACTCTTCCCTGAGTCAGGACTGAACCACTGCCCCACTCCAGTAATAACATGTGGATAAAATAAAACACCCTCCAAGGAGGTATTTAGTGGTAAGCTAGGGCTAGAGAGCTGCAGGGGCATTTATCTCCATAGGAGCAACGTTTGACTCTTTGTGGTTTCCACAAATCTCTGTTAAAGGCATTGATCGCCACTGTCGAGACGATTAAAGGAAGCAGTGATGCATAGTATGTTTATATTTTCTTTCTGTAAAAAATACTTCTTCATGCACATAACATCTCATGTGGGAGCTCCAATGCTCCAGGGAAAAGTAAATATTTTACTTTGAGTAACGGTGCTTTCTATTTTTGCTCCCTTTTTTGGATGTTTTTGATTTCTATTCAAGTAAGAATATTACAGGCCAGGTGGAGCTGACAGGCAGAATCATCTATAAGGTTTTCATGGCAAATCTGTCTCTCTCACCAACTTTCTGAGTGAACTTTGGCAACATTGGACTTCTTCCACGTCATCTGAAAAGAAAGGAAATTTGACTAGTTCAGAGGAAGGGAAACGGTGACTTTAAGGCCACACGTTTCCCACCTCTGGACTAAGTAATCACTAAAGTCCTATTCGGTTCTAATATTCCATTATGCTCATCAGTAACATGCCTTTCCTGTCTAGCTGCAGTAATAAGTAGCTTTTAACAGTAGCACCTGTTGTCAAATTAATATTGATAGTTTTGCATTTATATAACATTTTATTAGTTACTCAGCTCTCTTCTGCTTGTCTTAGCTGACCTCTCACAACAGCCTTGTGAGGCCGATAAGGCAGGACTTATCCTTGTTTTGCATATGAGGAAACTGACGCCTTGGGCGCTTAAGTGACTTACTCATGGTCCCAGAACTATTATAATATGTTACTGTAAATGAACCCAGGATTTCTAAATCTAAGTGCCGTTTCCAATATGTAGTTCAAGCTTCATATTTACCAATCAATAGTGTCAAAACATAGTGGCTTATAGAGCTTAAGAAATGCACTTGGCAGGCTGTCAACATTGAATTTATTTTTTCATTGATTGATGGGGCAGGGGTGGGAGATGGGTTCAAACACAAGCATGTGGCTGAAGTCTGACAGCTGTGTGGGCCCAGAACTGATGGGCACAAGAGCAGGGAGAGCATAGATGTCTGATCCCACGCTACAAGTCTATCACTAGATCACCTATCAGATGGAAAGATAAGAGTCAGGAAGGAAACCAAAAGTACTAGAAACCATGAGATGCAGGCAGTGATCAAACCCAGACTAAATTTGGATTTTAAGACATTTTTTTAAATATTATTAATCAATTTTCAATAAAATATTCCAACTAAAATTTCCCAAACAAAAATGCTTGAGGTTTTCTGCATATTGGTACATGTGGTGTTGTGGCAGGGTGTCTTGGATGTTTCCAGCAGTTGTCATTAAGGGGAGGGGTTCTTTCTGGAGGCCTAGTCATACTGAGAAGATTCAAATCAGGGAAAAGTAGAGACCTAAGTGCAAGGTTTCTAACATGTGAAATCCAGGAAGAAATGAAGATGAAGGGTATGATATGGAGAAATCAGGTTAAATGGGGACCAAGCACAAAGCTGTCGTGGCTAGTCAACTGAATTTGTGTGCTGAAGTTACTAAGTTCTATGTGTTGTGGTTATGTACAAGCATTGCACCAAACTCTTTCGCTGTATGTATATTATACATATATGCAAACATATATGTATGCATGCATGTATGTATATGTGTATATGTATACACACATGTGTATGTGTGTGTGTGTGTGTGTGTGTGTGTGTGTGTGTGTGCTGATAGCTAGGTAGTGCAGTGGATAGAGTTCTAGACCTGGAGTGAGGAAGGCTCATCTTCTTGTGTTCAAATCTGGGCTTAGACACTTACTAGTTGTGTGACCCTGGGCAAGTCACTTAACCTTGTTTACCTCAAATTCCTCATCTGTCAAATGAGCTGGAGAAGGAAATGGCAAACCACTTCAGTATCTCTGCCAAGAAAACCCCAAATGGAGTCATGAAAAGTTGAATATGACTGAACAACAATTTACACTGGTATTGAGGCCCAGCCTAATAGCACATGATAAAGACCCTGTCCTTATCATTGGCAGAAATTTTATGCTACTATTAATTTAACTGTGGCATTTTAAAAGAATAGAGGAGAAGGGTACCATATGTGTTTCAAGATTTGGGTGACATGATACAGTGCTTCTGAATACAGAGAAATGAATGGAGATCACACAATCATAAATTGACATCTGAAGGGGGTTCTTCATCCCTTCTAGTCCAGACCCTCATTTTAGCAATGGGGAAATGGAGTTCCAGAAAATGAAGAGGCAATGAAGGTCCCACTGGGATTTAATCCTAGACCGGCTGGCCATAAATCCAACATTCTTTCCATTGTACTGTGCTTGGTATCTGGACTCAGAATATAGTGAAATATTTAATTGTATCCAGTTGGTATCAGACTTGTCCAATTCTGCCAATGAGGTGTGGATTAGTGGCACCCAGAAGCAGCACCCTGGTGCCAAAATTTGGTGGAAAGAATAAGAAAAGGAGAGCAACTTGGAATTATAAAATGAAAAAAGAAGTTGGATTTGGATTTGGATGCTGGAAAGGACAGTCACAGTCAAGTCCAAGTTCATAAGGAATCATGGAGGCTAGCCCTGTAAAAAAGCCAGTCCTAGACTGTAATCAGATAGAAATAGTGTATTAATCTTAAGAATTTGGACTGACTATATGTGCCTGGATTTGGAATCTTAGAATAAAGTTCTGCATCCTGTATAAGCTATTTTATCCTTTCTCCTTAGTTGCTAATAAAGTTATTTTTTGGGGAAAAAGTAAAACCTACAATCTCTAGTTTGGATAAACCAAAAGAGAAGAAAGATTTGCTCATGCCTGATCCATGAGACCTGGGGCATATCTGAGAAGAGACCAGGCACTTAGTGGCAGAAACAAAAGATCAGCACTTCCAATTGCTCTGAGGTTTTGACCTTTAGAGAGAAAAGCCCTAGGAAAGAGATGGGACTGGAATTTGACTGCTTATTTTGCCTTTGGTCATTGTTTTCTAGAACACTATTTGGCCTATGTAGAAAAACCTCTGCCTTCAGGTTTGGAACCCTTAATATCTGCAACTTGGATTGCTTTGTCTTGAAATAAATGTTATATTTATTATTAAACTAAGGCAAAAGCTCAGTGGTTATTGTAGCAGTTCTTCAAGTTTTATATCCCTTTCCAAGAATTAAATGGCTAATTCCATTGGGGAAAGAATTTGCCCAGAATGACCAGCAGTGCATGGAATTCAAGAACCTCCATCTTCCAATTTTTGAACTCTCTGAACCATAGCTTTGTGGCCTTATACATAGTGTTGTATCAGGACCCAGGCACGTGGTGTCAGGTCATGCAAGCAGTGACAAATGCTAATAGTAAATGGCAGCTTACCTAACAGTTCTGGGAGGGGGCTGCCTAGAAAGGTGATAAATGGCAGGAAGGGAGATTAATTACCTAGCTCCAGTGTGACATTTTGTCCTGGTTATAGAGGACCCCCACGGGGTTTACGGAGATGTTTGGCGTTTTGCAAGGCATACTGTAAATATCAGCACTTGCTTCAACTGAAACTCTGAATAACAGAGGGCTAATTCCATTTGTCATATTCAGACAGTACCTTCTTTCTCCTTGTTAGGGCTGTTGAAAAGTTGTGACGAGTTTGAAGCCTCTAAGGAAACTGCTGTGCCCATATTGGGTAAAGAGGAGATGCAGCAATGTATTAGACTAGAGAGAAAAAGTGTGAAGAGCATTGAATGGAGAAAAAACAGATGTCACTCAGGGAAGTAGGGAAATGAGTAATGGAAATAACTAAATTTCTTGTATGAATGAATGGATATTTTTTTCATTTATTTGTATCTCCAGCTCTTAGTGCAGTGCCTGACAACACGATATATGCTTGATAAAAATGCTTCTGGCTTGATCGCAAAGCACTTTTCTAAGTGTTCGGGGTAGGGGTGGGGTACAAATAGAAAAGCAGGGCAGTTCCTGCTCTCAAGATGCTCACGTTCCAATAAGAGAAACAGCACCCGTGGGATAGTTTAGCTGCAGGATTGGTGGAAAGGCCCAGTGGTCCTTAGGGTGCAGCGGCAATTCAGATGCACTTTCATTTCCATTGATAAAACCATAAGCATTTCTGGTTTCTGATGATAAACCATTTAACAGTATCAAGAGCTTTGTTGACAAGCACTTTCTTTATATCCTAGAGGATACTCTACTATTGACCTATGTTAAACAGAAAAGACATTTGAGTTTCCCGCTGTAGATTCAAGCTCCCTATGGAAACACTAGCTACTCAGACCTGACCAGAGTAGGGGAGATACGGGTTTAGGAGTTTTGAGTGTTTCTATAACTAAAAAGCCAGTAGCTAGCGGGTGTGAATAAGAAAGATTGAAGGGATGCGTGAAAATGGTGATGAGTAATGCGAAGAAATAATGGGAAGATGCCCAAAATGAGTTGCATCTCTATGCTGTTTCACCACTGAATAACAATTACCTGAATATTATTACATAATATTACCATTACTTTAGTTCTTTGCCATTCAGCTTCAGAATCCAACTAATATCCAAGAAATTGTAGTCTCCCTGTCTTATTCCCATTTCATTACTCTGAGACATCCATTGACAAACTACCAACTTTTTTTGTCTCACATGGCCTAAACATTTGGCTCATCTTCCTGTTTTCAGGACAGCTCAGGTTTTCCAAATCAGAGCTGTGCAGAGACTACACTTTGAAGAGCAAATAGATTTATAACTTACTTGTAGTAGACAGATGTTCATGACACTGTGCCCCACCCCAAAACAGGGCTCTGATGCATCACCTTCCATCTGGTACTATGAAGACCAGTGAGTGGCCTTAATCCATGAAATAATTAGCTCTATTTTGGATAATATTCCTTACACCTGAGGCCCCAAAGGCTTGATTCTGTTGCTGCCTTTGCCTGACTCTCTCCATGATGGAATAAAAGTCATAGGATAGTGTTATCAGTGTCTCAGCTCCAGAGCATCCATGGGGAGGGAGGAATAAGGCAGAGTGAAGCACCTGTAAGAGGAAAGTGATGCAGCCTCTTAAGCTCAAGTTCCTGTAATCATCCTGTGTTCTGAGCTGAAGAGGAATACTTGGGATTCCATAGAAAATGTGCTATTGCTGCTATACTCATTGCACAATTATTTTCTGATTTCTAAGATCTAGAAGGCAAAAACTGATTAGAGCTCCCTGTGCAATTGTTCTCTCTATCTGCTGCCTTATTTCATCCATCTTAACTTTCTCTTTTATTCATGTTTACTTTCTTTCTCTTGCTTTCCACCCCCATCACCCAAACCCCCCACACAAAAGATTTTTTTGCTATTTTATTTTTGAAAGGAATTGAGTGTCTATTCTGGGAAAGACCAAGTACCTGTTAGAGCCAGATTATTTGGCAGGTAGCACAAATGGGGCTGCTTGCTTCCCCGACCAGCTCAACCAGCACACTCCATCCTCTTGAGCAAAAGCTAGTAATAACAAATAGTCATTTTTATAGTGTGGGTAATGGTCCTCTTGTCTTGTGAATGTTATAACCACAGTGCTCTTCACTAACTTGCGCTCTGAATCATAGCT
>CM053622.1:534235405-534289811 GCA_028646595.1 Phalanger gymnotis | reverse complement strand
GTGGAAATGGGGAGAAAATCTGTAATTCAAACGCATGTGAAAATCAATGCTGAAAACTAAACATATTAAAAATAAATTTAAAAAAATCAGTCTTCCTGACTCCAGACTCAGCACTTCATCCACTGAGCCACTTAAGCTAAATACAATAGTTGAAATGCTATCTGTCCCCTCCTAAGAATAAAACACTCCCTCCCACATTCTTAAGGCTATGTCCACCTATCACATGGGTTGCCTGATACTGAGATTACAATCCATTATAACCCCCCAGTCATTTTTTTCAAACAAACCACAGATCAAAACCATGACTTCTTCACTTTTTATTTCTTAAGTTTATACTTTGAACTGAAATGTAAGAGTTTTAATTTGTCCAGGTTAAATTTTATCTTGTCATTCATACCAATACCTTAGCTGAAGTCCTTTTATATCTTCTCCTCTCATTGAAACTATTAGTTCTCTTTCCCAGTTTTGTTTCATGCATAAGTCTGATAATGATATTTTTTCTTCTGTAAAATAGCACAGGGCCAAGAAGAGATCTGTTAGGCATTACACTAGAGACCTCCCTCCAAATGTGATGTCAAATTTTAAAGACTATTCTCTGGATTTGAAAATTTCTCCATTTTGAAAATCATCCTCCTAATGGTATTTATATCCATGCTTCATCTCTCCAAAAGACTAGAACAGACTGTCAAGTGTTTTGCTGAAATCTAGGTAAATATATATTGTTGGCATTCTCTTTTTCTAACAGTCTAATATCCTTATTCAAATTGAAAATTAGGAGAGTCTGCCGTGATCTGCTATTGCAAAAGATACACTGACAGGTTGTGGTTATTGTTTCAATTCAGGAAGTTCACTAACTGTTTCCAGGAACTGAGGTCATGTTCACCTTCCTAGGGCATGTAGAATTCCACTCTCTTGTAGGTTTGCAAAGGAATGTAGAACTCAATTCTTTCCCTTCATTTTACAATTAAACAAATTGAGGCCCAGAATGGCTAAGTGACTTTGTCAAGAGGATGTGGTGTGATATGGGCAGAGCAAAAGCTAAGTTTTACACTTTTCCACTGATTTTTGGTGTTTCAGAATAGCTTTCTTCCCCCGAAAGTCTCTGTTCTTCAGTTAGATTTCTTATTTCAAAAGATTTCTTCCCAAAGAAGTGCTATTCTGCCATCTCAACAGTGATGAGAGAAAGGTTTTACCAAAGTGTTATTGTAAAGGATAAAACACTCCTCATGATGCTCACCTCATTGATATGAATTGAGCTTGATTTTCTCCTCTCTCTAGCAGTATCATGGCCCCAACATTGTCTGGGGAAACATTACAACTAGACATTCTGCTTTAATAAGAACATAACAGATGCTGTGTATTTTGGATGTCTTTTTTTTATATCATCCACCAGAGTATACTATACTTTTTAAAAAAGAACCTCAAGCTGCTCAATATATTTTAACTCATGGTCTCCTCTGACCCCCAGGTCTTTTTCTGTAGTTCATATGCCTAATCCAGTCATTTTAAACTTTGTTGCAAAGAGTTCTCTAGTTCAGCATTGCAGTCTGAGAAGTTCTGTGGAGAAAAAAAAGGATATATAATGTCAGCTAAATCTATATAAAGGACTTATTTTTTTTTATGTTTGTGTCAATCTTTATCTGACCTTCATCTCCCCCCCCTCCACACACATGTGAGCTGAGTCATGTCACCACCTAGGAACTCACTACCTTTTCTACGCTCAAATGATGTTTCTAGTTAAAGCTGGGGGTTGGGTGGGATTGGATTGGAAGGGGTGAGATGAACCATATAGATCTGGCTGGAACATACTTAGGAATAGTCTCCTCAGCACTGCCTCCACTCATTCTCCCCTACCCCACCCCCCATTCCCATCCCATTAGAGTCCTTGCTCTGGCACAAATCTCATCAGTGCAAGTCTGAAAGGGGAGGTAAAAGTGCTGATCAGAACAGGAGCTACCATGAATTGCTCTTACTTATTGCCTTTTAACTCCAGCACCAAAGCTGGAGACAAGAACTTTTGCTCAATTTCTCTTTTTATCTTATCCTTTCGCTGCTTAAGGTATCTGCAGTCCTCCCTGTGAACCCATTCCATTACTTTATCCCTTTTCTCTCTCTTTTCTTCCTTCCTTCAACCAATCAATCAAAAATGTTTTAAGTCTCTCCTTTTTGCAGGCACCATACTAGGTTCTGGGTATACAAAGACAGAAAAAAAATGAAACAATTGCTACTCTCAGTGAATTTGATTCTATCTAGAGAAACAACATGTTCATGCATAAGTATATACTGAATAAAATCTCCTTATGCATTTCCTTTCATCTAGCTATTCTCTGGCTTCTCCAAAACAACACCACTACCACCAACAACAAATTCATAGATACAGTGATCGCACATCCTTCATTTTCCAGGACTGTTTTGATTTTCGATATTCACAAATAAGAAATAAAGGATATTTTTAGACTGTATGTCCTAATTCAAGATTAAGAAAATGTGGCTTCCCTTACAATAGGCACCTTTGCCCCTCCTTTAAGCTATATGGGATGAGAATCCAGAGGGTTCTAAATGCACTTAGATTCTCACATCTGTATTTTTAGCTGCTCTCGGTCTCATCCTGAAGTGGACCATAGAGAGAATAAAATGGGTCTTTTCCCTTCAATTCCACATTGACTAAAAGGGAAATTTCACACCTGGCTATGCATTCTCATTTTTCTTCTCTACTGATTTCTTGGGAGAGTCTTTTGGGGGAGTAATACAAGCAGGATTTTTTCAGAGCCATTTGTTCATATTGTATTCAATAGGTTTGAAGTGAAAATTTAGGATTAGAAGATATTATTACTATTATTATTATTACTACTAATGATATAAGCTCCATCATTTAGCACCATTTCTAAAAATGGGAATTTCTAAAAGTAGGCATTTCTAAAAATAATCTTGAGACCACATAAGAGATGCCATTGAATTTTTGTTTTTATGGTAAGGATTCTTTCATTGCCAAAATCTTCGAACCATTTGCCTACATTGTCTTTTAAGCAACACGGTGTTTGCTAAATCAGCCAGTGAGTAAGCTTTGGAATCACTTACTTTGTGCCAGGCATTGTACTAATTACTGGGCATACAAAACAATCTGCATATACCCTCTAGAAGCTTGCATTCTCTCTTTATTTAACTTTTTCCTTATATTAAGTAGACCATATATTGAATATTTCATTGGTATTGGTAACCCTCTTCTCATTCATGAAGGGTAACTTGATCTTAGCTCCATCGTCAAATGTCACAATCAATCAAATTTTCTACTTTTGAACATTGTTAAGAAAAATAGGATTGACAGTAGTATATAGCAGAATTTACAACTAAAGTAAAATCCTTAAGTCATGTGACATGAAAAAGTCAGATTCAGACATTTTATGATTTTATGATACTAAGATGTTGTATGTATGGGAGGACATGGATAATAATTCGATAAAATGGACAGACATCAATGGGTATCAATCTGTATCACTGGAGGGAATATATAAATTGATGCAATTATGAATACATTGGAACATTTTTCTAGTAAGTCTTCTATTTTTTTGCAAATATCTGAATGTTTGGAATTTTAAGCCTCCATCTACAGGTTGGGTGCATCATAATCTAAACCTAAACTTTTGGTGCTGACACCACTTATCTGTTTTTTCAAAGTATGACAGCGTAGCCCATTGTGCCTCACAACAAAGGAATCCAAACCTTCCTGAAATGTAGATATTGGCTATCCAATCTCCTGATGTGCTCAGGAAACTACAATTGTTTTACCTTTGAATCTTGGCAAGTGCTTGACATGTAGACTCAAAGTCCATGACCCAAGTCCAATACAGTAACTCTAACTCTTAGAGTATTCTCAACAAGGAGACCTAAGGGGTGGAATTAGGGAGGAGTGTCTGCTGTGTTTGATATCTTTTCAACCATTTTAATTATCAACCTTAGCAAGGATTCCCTGGAGAGATTAGCTGTCAGTGGCAGCCTGCAAGATGCCAATTCACTCAGGAGCTGTCAGCTAAGTTTAGCCCCATCTCAAAGAACCATCCTTTATTTAATCAGGGTGGAGGAGCCTTGGTGCACCAATTTGGCTCTGTAGGTGGAGAATGATTTACTGCCCTGTTGTCAGAAAGCTCTTTAATCTTGTCCTTACGAAAACATAGCACCTACAAATCACCTGGCCAGCTCTGAGAACATCTCCTACTTCATGCCTGGGTGCACCAGAGGTGAAAACATCAGAGGTGTTGATAGAAACTAGCATTCCTTGGAAAGTTTTGCCTTCCCAGCCTTTTCTCCCGTCTCCCACCAACCATTTGTTTAACTATTCTAGAGCTAAAACAAAACTCCAAAATTTGCAGAACATATAGAGAACTAGAAATAAGATCAATTCAAGACAAACTGGAACTTGTCCTCCACCCCCCCCCCTTTTTATCCCTAATGATGGAGGATTAAGCCTTTTTCTCAGGAAATCAGTCTCAATGGTGTCTTTTAGGAAGATCTCACTTATTTCTATTCTTTATTCTTCACACTACAGTTTGTCTATTTTCTCTTCTTTTCTCTTTCAAAGAAGATAGAAAACAGCTGCTCACCATCCACTGCAAAAACCTTTCACAGATTTGAAGACGGTCACCTCTGTTAGTCTTTTTTTTTTTGTCAGGAAGAATGATCCCGACTTCGTTTTAGACTCCGAGCTAAAAGGGACCAGAGAGCATTTTTTTTCCCACATTCTCATTTTACAGATGAGGGAACTTGGATACAGAAGCAATTTGTCCAAAATCACACGTCTGCTAAGTGTTAGAGTTAGGACATAAACCTAGGTCTTCTAACAGCAGGTTCAGATCTTGTCCACTTTGACACATAACCTTTTTCCCACCTTTCTTCATGCACATTATTTATCTCAGAGGATTTTTACCTGGGTTGTATAAACTTTAAAAATATTTTGATAACTATATTTCAATGTAATTGATTTCTTTTGCAATCATAGCAATTCATTTTATGCATTTTTCTGGGAACAGGTCCATAGCTTTCATGAGTATATCAAAGGTGTCTATGATGCAAAAAAACATTAAGAACCCCTGATCTAATCCATTAATCATTTCTATGATTTTCTTTAGGACCTTTTCTATATCCTTCTAGAGTTTGGGAGTTCATTATTCAACTTTTCTTTATTGTACTTGATTCCCCTTGTTTCTGATGAGTTCGGTTTCTCAATATCACTTTGTGTTCTGGAATGCTTTTCCCCATTCATTCCCACGTTGGTATAAGTGGCAAGTATTTCTGCAATCCCATTATCCATGTTACCAATGATTGTATCATATTGCAAGTACCACAAGAAGATTGACTTTTACAAAACACCCTTAGCTAAATCTATTTATGTTGGTACTAGATACATTACTTCTTGGGCACTATATGATACCCAGTGCTGCATACAAAATACAACAGTAATGATAATAATTAGCATTTATATAGCATCTACTATGTATCAATGTACACCTGATAAATATTATCTCATATTGATAATATTGCCATATAGTTGTTCAATGAGTGTTAGCTCATATTAGTGAATTGCTATATCTCTTTAACTTCTATTCATGCAATAACTTTCACAGAGTTCTACTTGAAAGTTGTAAAAAATGTCCATTCAGATTTTTATTGACTTCCATTTTGTCTTTAGACAGCATTCTTGAAGGCAAATTGAACTAGATTTACAGCATTTAACCTTTAATTGTTTATCAAATGTGTTTTTAGAAAAGGACTTTAAAATGTTATTGTGGCAAAAACATGGCTTAAAATCTAAGCTATATGACTGAAACAAAGACCTTGCCATCAGCAACTATCCCAACTAATGGAGATATTTGCTTCTACCCCCACCAATGAACATCCATCTTCTCTACTAGCTGAAAAGAAAGACAATGCTGGAAAGGCAAAACACAATTATCTTAATCAATGATCAATCACCAAGCAATTAGTAAGCTATGTTCCAAGAACTTTCTTAGGATCTGAGGATAGAAAGACAAATATGAAATCATCCCTTTCTTCAGGGAGCTAATGTACTGTTTGGGGAGATAATTGTGCATGTATAAATCTATACAAAATGTGAAAAACAGTTCAGGAAAAGAGACAATTGACTCTTCTCTCCCTCTCCCACATATGGGGGGGTGGGGAGGAGTGGAAGAAGGGTGGATGAAAGCAGTGGGGGAAGACACTGTTGAGTAGCAAGTAGGGGAAAAATTCATTACACTTGAAAGATGGAAATAAGTCATCATTTATATATCATGTAACCTACAAAGAGTTAATTGAAAGTGGCCTTTAAATGCCTTTTGACCATTTTCACCCTCTTTTCTTAAATTTCTGGACAAGAATCTAATTGGCTTTGATTTCACATAAAAGAAGGTATTTTAGGAGAAATTTGAAAGGTGATGTCCATCTTTACTAGATGTCAAAAATTTGTACCTGCTTTCAGCCCTTTTCCTTCAGCAGTTTCTCTGCCTTTAGCAGTTCTAGATTATATGCAAAATACATAGTTATTCTGAAAACTGTTGTTTTGCCTATTTTTGTTGTTGTTATTGGGGGAGCTAGGTAGCACTAGAGTGTGCAGTCTGGAGTCGCATCTTGGTGAGTTCAAATCTGGTCTCTGACATTTACCAGCTGTGTGAGCCACTTAACCCTCTTTGCTTCAGTTTCCTCATCTGTAAAATGAGCTGAAGAAGTAAAGAGCAAACCACTCCAGTGTCTTTGCCAAGAAAACTCTAAATAGGCTCACAAGAAGAGTATGAAATGAATGAAACAAGTGAACAATAAAAACAATTTTGAAAACTTTGCTTTCAAGTGTTGTTTTACCTATTACATTATCCTTACAAGAACCCTAAGTGGATTCCTAATTGCTTCTGCAACAAGAGACTTCAAAGTCTTTTATCTGATCCCATCCTCCAAATGAATAATTTTCCCATTTTCTTTTTCCTCTTTCCAATCTAAATTCCCTCATCTCCTATCACACCTGTGTCAAATACTCAGTAAGTTATGTCAACAGCTTCAAGAAACATTAAATGTCTAATTCATTACACTATACGAGGAGCTGAGTGTTTTGCAAATATACAAAAAGGCCCTAATTTCTTCAGCCTGCCTCCTTCAAGGGTGATCATGGATCACTACCCACTCTCAGGAGACTAGATTTTGACAGTAGCCTGCTGCAGCACATACAAGTTATAGGACTTGCCAAGAATCATACAGCTAGTAAATTCCAGGAGAAGGATTTGAAACTAGGTCTTTTTGATTCCAAGTCTAGTACTCAATCTCTTCCATCATTCTGGCTCCACATATAGGGATACACCAAGGTTAAATAAGATACGATCTCTGCACTCATGGATTTCTCAATTCAGTGTTCATAAAATATCTGCTCATAACAGGAATGACAATCCCATGTTTACATGCATTCACTAATGTGGCCATTTTTCAATTCAGTCTTATGATTGATAGGTCAGGCCAGTCAGCATAGTGATTTGCACTTAGTAGGTGCCAAAACATATTGATCGTGTAGATTGATCCAATCTATAAAATTGATTTTTTGAACCAATTTTAAAAATTAGATATTGCCATTCCCACAATTGATTTTAGCAAAAATATATATTATGCACATATTTAACGTGAAGCACTGCAGTAGCCGCTGCAAAAGATGTAACAATTAAAAAAATACAGTTCCCTACCTCATAAAATTTGGAATTTGTGGGGATGATGAGACTTTTCTATCAAGATTTCCACAGCTGGGCAATCCTTTACAATGTTGGAGGATAGAACTTACTCATGGGAGATCAACTCTGAGGCTGAACGTGAAGGACATGTCATCACTTTTCAAACATCCGCTGTCAGATGTATCCTGTGACCTGGCTTGTGAGCATCAGAGGATCCAAATGTGAACTACCCTAGACCTACTGGGAAATAGCCCTTTGCTGATTACCCGCCAGTACCTCAGGCCAAAGTATAACAGCGCAATAGCCAGAACGATAGAAAAAAGGAAGCCCAGAATGACACAGCCAAGTCACTGAAAGTTCAACAGGGCCTGGGCTGTGATCTAATACTTTAGTTTTATTATACACCACCCCCTGTTAAAATTTGCATTTGGTTTGTTCAAACTTGAAGACTGAAATCACTACAAAACTAGCTTCCATAACAGCTCTGTCTGGGTGAGGAAATCCCTAAGAGGGGAGTCTACCTATGATGCCCAGTCCCAGCTGAGCTCTCCTATCCCATATGCCAAGATGTTAATTATCCCATTGAAATTTCGGCAAAGCAGAAAAATCTTGTAAAATACACAGCCTTGAAGTCTACTTTTAAAGATGTCTGTCTACTCTCAGAGTCCATCATATTTAATGAGGAGATGGCAAAGGAGTACTTACATGCCTTCAGAGAGTTCAGATGACCTGGCTTAGATGAAGCAGGAACATATGTTCAATTTCAGCAGAATTTAATCTCTTTTGTTCTTGACCACTTACACTCAATACCTAGTACCATGCCATGTCTTGTTTGGGGGCTATTTATCCCCAGCCATTCACAGTGTCTTGCAAAGAATAGACACTTGCTAAAAATATTTGTGGAAATGAGTTCATGTTGTAGAAAGAAATTGTGATCTGGAGCTATATAGGAGTTCAGATCTTACTGCTTATATTTTCTAGCTGTGTAAAACAAGTCATTTAACACCTATGGGTCTCAGGTTTCTCATCAGTAAAATGAAGGGGGCAGAATAGGTAACATCTGAGGCTCCTTTTGGTCTTAGAAAATACGATCCTATGAATGAGTGGAAGATGTAAAGAAGTCATTTTACTTTTGACGTAAAGAAAATCAATCTTCCTAATAACTGCCAATTTCTAAAAGAGGAATAGTAGTGAGTTCCTCATCACTGAAGATCTTCACATGGAGACTAAATAATAACTTGTCATGAAATGGTATATAGTGAATTCCTACTCTGACATTAGGTTTTACAAGATGATTTTGACTTCTGTTACGACTGAGATTTGTGATCTATATAGTTACTTTTTCTGGTACTCTCTGACAATTGGATCTGCCCTCATTATTCACTTCATTGAAACATATTTATAGATATCTTCTAATATGAGCCGTGCTGTAGAATACATATTTTCAGTCCCTATGGGGAAAGAGAGAAAGAGGGAGGAATCCGAAGCATTAGGCATCATAAACACGGGTTTTCTACTGTAATGACAGCTTGCAGTAAGCAGTGGCCCTGGGCTCAGCAAAAGTGACCAGATTAGTGACAGAGTAAGAGATAAGCAGAGGAAATTTAATAATTTGGTCAGAGAAGAGATTGAAAATTAATAAATTGGAAATCTGAGAAGGGAATTGGGAATTGATAGGATTCTAAGGAAATGAAGAATTGGATAAAGGATTCATTTTCAGATAGAAAGAGGCATTTATAGACTCATTGACAATAAAGAAATAATGTCAAATTTACTCTTATCTAAATAAAACTGAAGTTATTGTCACCTTAAGTTTCTTCATCACTGTCAACTCAATTCATTCATTTAAGTTTTATGAGTGCTTTGTATCTTCTATACTAATAGCATTATGCTAATAATCCCTGAATGGTTTGCAAAAGAATAATAAAACACAGTCCGTGATATCCGGAAGCTAACAAACTAAGTAGGGGAGAGAAGAAATAGATACATGAAACAATTAAATAACAACATAAGGTAAGTTATGATTAAACCTCCGAAATAAAGATGGTAAATAGGGTCCTGGAGTGGTTGAGAAAAAAATTCAAGAAGACATATGAATTGAACTGAACGTTGAAGTGTGGTTATTGGATGAAGAGAGGCAAATGAGGCAGAGGTAAGTCAAGGCTTGGATTATTAGAATATAATGGGAAGGGAGCAAGCATTTATTAAGTACCTCCCATGTGCTCAACACTTAAATGCTTTAAAAGTATTTCCTCATTTGAACACATGATGATGTTTTTAAAAGAATATAGAAGATAACTTGGCTACAATGGAGGATGCATGTCCTCTAACGTAGTAGAACACAAGGATGGAAATATGTAAATTGGAGTTATTAGAGCAAGGGAGGGGTAGAATGCTTTAAATGACAGAAATTTTAAATGAATACAGTGGGCTCCTGGAAACCATTGGAGATTTCATAATAGGGGTAGTATAATGGTATTAGGTGTTTTAGAAAAATTAGACAATTGAGGTTGCATGATTAATTAGAAGGAGGGAGAGCCTTCTGGAGGCAGAATGTCCACTTGGGAAGCTGTGACTATAATTAGTATAGAGGAGATGAGGTTCTGCACTAGGGTAGTAGTCACTGACAAGGAGAAATGGAAGTAAGAAGTGTTTTGAAAGAAAAAATCTGCAGGATTGATTGGATCTAGATGGTAAAATAAAGGAAAGAATAATGAGTCAATGACGAGTGAGGTAGGTAGTGAGCCTAGGTATCTGGGAATATGGTCATGATACTGATAAAGTTATGACAAGGAGCAGGTAACATGGTTTGGGATGGAGGATAATAAATTTGGTTTTATATATGTTAAAGCAGAGGAGATGTCTGCAACTGCAAGTGGAAACATCTAGTAAGCATTTGAAGATATGTCTCAGTGGACTGGAATGTAGGATAGAAGGGAACTGATCTTTCTAGGAACCAAAATCAAACACACCAAAGAAAGTGAGTTCTTGGTTGAGGTATTTCATCATGCCAACAATAAAATTTATGCTTATTTTCCTTTCATACTATAATGTGAAACAAACCGAGTATATGTATTCAGAACTAAAGAAAAGAATGACATAAAATGAGGCTTTTGGGGGGCAGTCTTCAAAATTAAAATCAGCTGACAGTGAGCTGTCATGCAATGTGTTTAGTGGTTTCCCAGTTCTCTTTGCTGGGATTATTCTAGGACCAAAAAATCAGAATGGGTTAAATAAAAAGAGGGTGAAAGCATCAACAGGATAATGGAAGCCAACCTGCAAGCATTACAGAGAGATGAGGGATGGAATGTCATAATTCAATGGGATGATAAAATGTGATGGATTTCCTAACCTGCACATCTTTCACTGACAGTCATGTCCAGTACCTTCTGACACAGCCAGACTGAGCTGCCCTATAAGATACAAAATAGCCCCAGTGTTACAAGCTACTATGATACACTATTAATCATGATTGCTAACAATCACAAAACTTTTCGTTTAGCAATCTAGATCAGTTATCTAGATTAAGGGGTCTTCGACCTTTCTAAATGGTGTACCCCATCGGTAAAAATGTTTGAGCACATTCCTCTTAGTATGTATTTAGTTATTATAAATTACATACATGTATTACTGTGTTAATAATTATATAGAATAGACAGATATAAATTTAAATAATTAGATAAAAATTGAATAATAAGAAGTTTACTGAGTAGGGAAGTGACATGGTCAGAACTGTGCTTGAGGAACATCACTTTAGCAGCTATATGAGCAAAGGATCTGAGTGGGAGAGGGCTGAGTCAAAGAGACCAATTAGGAGGTTATTGCAATAGTCTAGACAAGAAGTGATAAAGGCCTGAACTCTGTGGATAGGCAGAAATGGAATGAATGTGAATGAAATAAAGTTTGAATTGACGTGATTTGTTAACTGTTGGATAAAAGAATATGGAGTGATGGAAAGGCTGAAGAAAAAAAAAATTAGACCAAGGTCGTAACAACTTGTGTAACTAGAAGGATGGTGTCCTGGACAGTAATTCAAAAGTTGGAAGACAGGTGGGCTTTGGGGGAAATATCGTATCAATGATTTCTGAGATGCAAATCACAGTCCATCCATGCCTATGTATCTAGTGTTTCTCTGTCTGTCTCACCTAAAACAAAGTAGAGTCTGCTCTCCTAGTGGTATCTTCCATGAAGTGGGGTTGGGGAGGAAATAAGATTGAAGGGACAATGGGGTTGGGAGCATAATGGAACTTTGTCATCTGCTTTTGATGGTAGGTAAATTAAGTTATAAGCCTTAGGAGTATACACTTGGCTCTGAAAGAGAGAGGCTGGGAGCTTACACAGAAGAATGTGGGGACAAAACTGGGGAGTGCTGGTGTAACAACAATGTTGCCAGCAGCTGCTGTGTGGGTGAAAGAACAACACCAGCACATAGGAAGGCTGTTAGCACAAGTTCTTTGATCTGCTTTTCTAAGGAAAGAAACTTTAAGGGGTTAACAATCTCACTTTAATTAAACATACATATATCATTCACTTAGTTCAGGGGGGAAAGCCAGCAACCTGAACTTCAGAGCAAATACAAATAGAATTTACAAACAGAAAATACCAACAGATCAAATAACACAAACCAGTGGGCAGGCTTCTGGCTTTCTGTCTAACATCTCAGTACATAGTTACCAAGGAAGCACCAATATCTGGATTTTCCAGCCAAGGGGCTCCTTAACAACAGCTACCCAGGGTCTCATCTGATCAAATCACACAACACTTTTCCAGTGAGTGAGAGCCCCAAACAAAACACTAATCTCTGAGTTTATATACCCTGCTCAGCGTCAAAGGGCATCACAGACATGCAGCTCAAAACCATGTGACCCTTCTTTTGGCATCACAGCCATGCCACTCAAACCTATGTGAACTAGGCTTTCCCTTGATGTAAGCAGGTCATCAAAGACTCCCGATTTAATCAAAGAAACAAAGGGCAGAATCATCAAAGGCACTTGATTACCTAAGTGCTCCAAAAGAGAAAACAGTGAAAAAAGCCCTGCCCTCATTACCATTGCAGTTGGTAAATAAAGATAGATGTGCTTGTCTTAGAAATAAACCTTAAAAATTTATATTAAGGAAAAATAGCATACAATATGTTTTCCTACCTTCCAAATAGTAGTTCATGTACTCTATAGGGTCAGGCTATGGCTCCCACAAATTATTGATGCAGCCTCCCAATAGTCCTTACTTTGGAAACTCTATACCTGTATGATCCCAGATTCCTCAAATATCTCCATTTTATTTTCTTATTTGCTTGTTTTATATTTCAATTGGTGTCTTTTGCTTTTTGAACCAGTTCAATTTCCCCAAGTATCCTTTCCTCTCCCTCTCCAAGATAGCCATCCCATATAAAAAGTGGTTTTAAAAGAATGGGAAGTAACTTCATTTTGTTTCACTTTGAGGCATAGAAAAAGACAGATTGTTCTCAGTGTATCCATGCATGTTTGTGAATAAATTTTGATATGAAATCAGTGAAATTTAGCAAATGTTTGAAGTGTACATATATACACATGCATGACATACATATACTCAATCTCTTAGGTAGATCAGGTCTGCAAAGTTGGAGAAAAGGTCTTCTGCTTCTTTTCTAATTTTTCAGTACTATGTTGGATATTATCATAAGCAGACAAATAGATTAATATATAGCTAGAAAGATAGGTAGACAAATAGATCAATCGATCTTCAAAGGTCCGTGATTTTGTTTTTACGGTTACTACTTCCAGTAGTAAAGATCACAACTCCTCCATGCTTTAGTGCTTGTGGGTTTCCAAGGACGAAAATATCCATTGCCTGATGGTCAGTCCAATGATAATGAGTCACTTTGAACTTGGCTAGCTGGGATCCATGAACACAGTCCCTCCCCAGGACTCTACTCAAAGTCTTTCCAGTTTGGTAGGATGTGCCAGAACTTGAATTAAAACAGTTTAGTTTTTGAAAAATCAAGATCACTTTTGTATCCTGAAGCATGGAAATGATAACTTAGTATTGGGCAAAGACAAAGTGGGCCCTGAAAACCTGTTTAAGAATGACTTATTTATATACGTGTATATAAAAATAAATTCCAAAGTTCATTATTTTTCCTTCCTTTGGACAGCTGGTTCACTCTGAAAGGCATTTAAACTGATAAACACCTTTGGTCACTTGTTGAGCTCAATTATTCACATCTAGGCAGGCATTCATCTTGTGGCCCTTTGGTGGCAGAAATAAAATCATACCCTTTTAGCCAATCTGTTGGGTTTCCTTCTTCATACAGGTTCGTGTTCAGAGTGAGAGGACTTCATTTTCTTTAATACAACCAGGGTCTTGACAGCTATCAAAAACAGTTTCCTCTGTCAAAATCAGTCTAAATGGAACTGAAGGAGAAATATAGACCTGAGTCCTACAAAGCTGGGAAGCTCTTTTTCTGTGTACCTCTTTCAGCATGCCTGGTAGTCTCTATCTAGAGACTAGACAACAGGGAATATATACAGCATAATGGCATTCCTGGATCCTTGCCCTGGTATCCCCCTAACCTTTGAGGCTGGGGCCTTTACTAGTACTAATTGGTACTCTGGTAGTAATTCTGGGTCTACACAGAGAGATATAAGAAGTCTTCAGTCAGAAATTCAATAGCTTGGCTCTTAAGGTTTCCCAGCTAGACCTCCTCTGAAACCCTGCTCTCCTAGTACAATGCCTGTCATTTAGTAAGTTCTTAATAAATATTGATTGATTGGATTCATTTTTTCTTCTACTTTCTGCAAGGCAAGAGAAACTTGTTCTCCCATAATCTTAGAATTGCTTGTATTTCCTACCTCATGTTCTGGTTGCTTCCGACTTCTGAGACTCACTCTCAACCTTTATACTACTCATTTACTCATTTTATAAATGGACATCTATTTAGTATCTACTGTGTATATGGCACTCAAGTCTCTTTGGACTGTATAATAACTCTTATCTTCCTTCACTCATATGACTTGATTGCTTTTCGAACCTTCTCTGATTACATATTCTTAAACCACTTGGATATATATCCTAGATCAGGGACATAAGTTGGCTCTCTGACAAACAATATTAAGTTTCATTTATCTTTCAATTTGTGTGCCCATCTCGTGATTTTGAAGGTACCTTTGGAACATGTCCATATAAAAAAATATTATCCTTAGGGGTGTTCCCAGGTACAAATTTTTCATATCTGCCACATTGCCAGGTCTGGCCTTCTCTTTTTTTATCTGTTACAGCTTCCTGAATCTAACATCCGAGGGTGGCATGCTGGAGCAAGGAGAATTCTTTTTTTCTTTGTTTGTAAAAGCATAAGGACACTAAGAGCAGTTGATAACAGTTAGGGCTGAATGATACGAAGATACCAGCTATTACTAAGAGGTTTAGTCTAAGAGCCAAATGTTTCCTAAAAGTCCTACAGAAAATTCAGTGTTGTGGTCTGGAGCTTGTACCATTTCAAATTCTTTCTCTAATATTTTTATGTAATTCTAGTCTCTCTGCTCCTGCCTAAGCTAGAAGAAGAAAAGTTCTGTCTGATTCCTAGGACCTCATGGGATTATAGGTTAGAACAGGAAGGGACCTCAGAGGCTGTTTGGTCCAAGACTCTCATTTTACAAAAGAAATTGAGGACAAAGGAGATTAAATGATTAGTTCCAGGTAAACTGAAAATAACAATCCAAGGTGGGATTTGAAATGAGGTATAATGGTTCTTTTTATTGAACATCTTTCTGAATTCATTTAACAGTTGTGAACCAAGAGCTTCAAGAATTCAGCTAGAAACAAATGAAAGAGCAAAAAGTAAACTGATTGAGTCTAGACTTAGCCACAGTGATGCAACCTTGATGATATGCATTGCTTTCATTGGGCCATTTGTTCCATTGTCTTTGCTGAAGGTGGATTCTGTCTTTTTTCTTCTTCCCAATCTGACTGATTTCCCATGCTTTGGAGTCTACCTGGACACTTGCTCTCAGGACATGATAAGAGTTATATAATAATAGTGCTTTAAATATCTGAGATGGTTCACTTGAGAAATCAGGGAAGGTTTCATGAAAGGTGGCATTTGATTTACGTCTTAAGAACTGGGTAGAATTTGACCAACAGAAATGGGGATTAGGAGAGACATTTCAGGTAGAAAATGAAACAGCATAAAAAAAAGTTCAAAGGAAGAGGGAAAATAGGACCTACGGAGCATTTTAGTTTTTGTTTTTTTTTCCATTTCCTTTATTTAGAATTCAACAATTGGGAATTTATTTTAATAACTTCTTATATTTGCAATGGCTGGGACCGTGCTCACTCTCAACTCTCAATTGGCTGTCCCTGATTCAAGGTTATTTTGTGGGTCAGAATCTTCTATAACCATATGTCACAAGCTGTCAATGATATATTCACATTTATATATAGTGAGTCAGATGATATATTTTGCTTAAAAATGCATTACTTAAATAGCAATGTGAAAAGAGTAATAACTGACCATCTCCCCTGTCTCAGATACCTCCTCTGTCACCCAGACTATCTTAGGATTAGACTTTTTTTCAAAAACCTGTTTGTTGAACGTTTTTGAAAGTCTGAGGTACTTTACTGAGGCAAATAACCCCAATTTTTTGCTTTCTTAAATAGAAAAAGGGTTCTTTGATGAGGACGTTTCTATACCCCCTATTCACCTTGATGTTCTGATCTAATATGAAAAAAATATTAACAGCTGTCCAAGCTCATAAAGACTGAAAGGTTATTGACCTTTGTGCCATTTCCCCCAGTCCCCAGCAACATACCACCTGGTATTCTCTTTCAAGACTTGCCATGCACTACATTGTTTTTTGTTATTTTTCTTTGCCTTTTTGGCAGGGCAATTGGGGTTAAGTGACTTGCCCAAGGTCATGCAGCTAATACATGAGTCAAGTGTCAGGCCAGATTTGAACTCAGGTCCTCCTGACTCAAGGTCTGGTGTTCTACTCACTGTGCCAACTAGCTGCCCCAACTACATATAGTTTTTCAATGTTATTAATAAGCCAATTCCACTCAGTGTTTATTTGCATTACTAGTTTTTACACCATCAACCTGTTTCAGCCAATTATTCCTTAATTTCATAGCTATTTATTCAAAAAATGTGCTTACTTTCCTAATTCTATATCAAATGTCAACCTCTTTAGTGATCTATATGAAAAAATAATGTTCCATCCAGGTCTCATATACTTGCCTTATCTAATTGGCATGTATTACATTCTTCAAGCATTTCTTCCAGTGTAGAAAGAAATGTTCACAGTGACATCTCCAGTTCCTTTATGAAAAGGTCAAATATTTGTTTTGAAAAGCTAACATTTGTAATGCTTTCACCTTTAAAACACTGTTGCACCAATAACAACTATTAATCTTAACAATGCATCTTCTCAAATGGTGGTTAGGGCCTTTTGCTTTTGTTGACTGATTTGATTATTGGTCTCCCTAAAATCTTGCAAGGGGCATTTTAATACTAATTAAATTTGTAATGAGGCCTCTGATAAAAGCCATGCTGGAGATGCTGTTAAAATGTGATTGCATTCTCAGGAGCCAAGCATTTTAATATTATTAGAGTTGGCAGCTATCTCTTTCATGAAAAAAAAATTACTGACAAACAGGGTCAACTTAGCCTAGATGAAGACTTGGCAAAATCTTGGGTCTCTGACAATCTCTTGATTCCAAAAGAATCAAGTTACTACTCCCTTCAGCACCCTAAGTGCTTTGAATTAGACTCTGACCCATTATGCAATTTTCAATTTTTAATATAGCGAACCATTATTTCTATCACATAAAGATGAAAGAGTTATTTTACCTCAATGTTTCTACATCCTTGCTATGCTACTTAAGTGGCCAGCCTTCTGTTCTACCACAGGCTATTTCCATGCAGCATAAGTGAATGGAATTAAACTAAGCCCACATATGCTTGTTCTTCAGGAACCTATCTTTAGTGTGTGCATAGTAGGGCCAATGTTTCTTGTATATCCATTGTTCAGCATTGAAAAAATAAATATTCCATTTCCATTTAGAATAGTCATGCACTCAATCAATCTAAAAGCAATTATAAAGTGCCTGCTATTTGCCTGGACCCCTTCTGGGCACTGGTGTTTCAAAGACAAAAGTGTGACACAATCTGCTCTCAAGAAGCTTACATTTTAACAGAGAAAATGTTCTGATTTCTTGGGTGGTGGGTTGTATCGTGTCACTAATAGACTAAGGAAATAGTGTTGAACTTGATATCAGGAGAGATGTAGCTTCAAATCATGGCTCCTCCACTCACTAGCAATATGACCCTTGTGAGCCATTTAACTTTTTATTCCAAGCATGTTTCCACATTTGTAAAAAGGGGATAATAACGCACGTACCTCAAGGGATTGTTGGGAGGAAAGAACACACAGTACTTAAAAGCGCTGTGAAAATATGAATTATTATTGTAAGTATCAATGTGGAAATCTGTAATAAGCAAGGTAAATTAGAGGTCTTAGCGTAAGGAGGCAAATTTGGATTCATAGGTATCACTAGGAAATGTTGGGATGAGACTTATTATATAGCTCTGGAACTGTATCTTTTATTCAAAAGGAACTGGATTGATATAAGGTAATGGTAGAATTGCATTGAATATTAATGAAAATATTTGCATGAGGTAATCTCAGAACCAGCATGGGGGACTTATGGTAAGGATCATTTCAGTGGAGATCAATTGAGAGAAATAGAAATAATTATCATGAGTGATACTATAGACCACGTGAACAGAAGGAGGAAAGAGATGAGGACTTTGGGAAACAGATTAATCAAAAAACTTGAAACAGCAATATGATGTAGTAGATTCTATTATTCAGATACAAACTGAAGCTTCTTTTCTGCTCAAAAGCAGATCAGCTCTAGTAATAAATTTTAGATTGACTAAAAGATAATTTCATCATTCAAAAGGCACTGAAAAAACATTTCCAATGTAGCAGAAACACAAGAATTGTCTTTAAAAATACCTATGAGGGTGACCAGATAACTCATAGCTAAACTTAGGTTTTTAAAGTCAGTATAAAGATAGAAGCTAGGACAAGTAACTAAGGATGAATACAAAAAAATAATAGTGGCTGGTTCTAAAAGAATAGTGTCCACTAAGGCTCAGAACTAATCTTTGCTTTCAACACATGGTAAAGAAAACAAAAAGGCTTTTATTTTTTCTACAACAGGAAAAAAGAATAGGATTAAAGAAGAGACAATACAACTGCTTAGGACCCATGAGATATGGAGAGTGCATGGGTAAGAGCAAGCTTGAGTAATCACTTCTCATTTTGTTGTTTTCTTTGCTGAGGAGAATAATATTCAATCTGGAAAGGACAGAACAATGGTGGCTTCTATAGAACTAGAGCAAAATGTCATAGGATCATGGATTTAGAGCTGGACTTTAGACATCATTTAGTCCCTTGCTCTCATTTTACAGTTGAGGAAACTGAATCTTCTAGATGTTAAATGGCCTGTCCATGGACACATAGCTAGAAAACGTCACAGGGAGGAAATGAATCAGCACCTTCCTAACTCCAAGTCCAGTAGTCTATTCTCTATATCTCAGGTAGTATGAAAATAAAGTATGGAAGTCCTCACTTGTCCTAGTCATCAGGTCCAGTACATCGAAGCTGCTGAAAGATTTGGTAGGTATAGTTTCTGAGCCACTGTCAGTGATCTTTGAAAATTAGATGATCAGAGAGCCATCAGAGGATTAGAGAAGAGGAAATAATATCACCACTTTCAAAATACACAGTAAAAAATAGAGTCTAAAGATCATAGGCCTTACATTAAATCTTGGAAAATTTCTGTACCTTCTTACTTATTAATTGTTTGTGAACATATATAAAGCAAACTATAAATAAATAAACAAAAATAAATATATACTAGTAACTAATAGTATAACTTCATTAAAATAAATTATGCCAAATACAATTTCTTTTTATAAACATGGTTTTTTGATTGGTAGACTGGGAGTTTGCGCAGTATATAGGTTACCACAAAACATATGTCAAAATCTCTTACACTATCTTTGTGCTTAAGTTAGAGAAACATTGGTATGATTATAATGCAGCTAGGTGAGATGTGAACTGATAAGATGATTGGACTCATGAAGTAATAACGAATATTTCAATGTCACTTTGGAAAGAAGTCTCTAGAGGGATACTTCAGGTATCTATGGTTGGCCCTGTTTGATTCAGCATTTTATTAATGGCTTGGATTAAGGCATAAAAGGCGTGCTTTTTAAGTTTCTTGATGACATAACTTTGAAACAGTGATGTAATATGTTGTATCACAGTCAGAAACTAAAAAGTCCTGAATGGACTAGAAGCCTGCAAATAATTTAATGTGAAGATGTTGATTGGATATAATAGAAAGTCCTACCCTTGTGTTCAAAGAATCAGTTTAATTAAGGAAGATGTGGCTAAGCACTATTTTGTGCAAAAAAATGACATCTGTCATTTATTACACTTCAAGTTTAGTGTAAGTCAGTACAATATAGAAAGAAGAAAAAAAAGAAAAGGAAATGCAGTCTTGGATAGCATTAAGAGAAGCAGAATCTTATGTATACTGCTACTGACAGTCTGGCTCTATTCTGCCTTAGCCAGACCACATCTGATGTACCATATTTTAAGGAGAGTGTTGACAAGATTCAAAGCTTCCAGAAGGAGGTAGTAAGGATATTATGGGGCTTTGAGAATATTTTGTATGAGAATAAGTTGAAAGAACTAGGATAGTCAGCTCAAAAAAGAAAAAGACTTGGAGAATGATGCATGATAATTATCTAAATATTTGAACAGCTTTTATATGAATAAAGAATCATGATTATTTTATCTGGCCCCAGAGACCAGAACTAAGAGCAATGAATAAGAGTTGTACATAGGCAGATTTCAATTCAACCCAAAGAAAATCTTTCTAGTAGTTAGAGCTATAAAAAAGTGGAATAAATTTTCTTGGGAGGCAGACATTCCTCAGTGGAAATCTTCAGGTCTCCGAGTGAAGGCTGGAAGTCTACTTCATAGGGGTCATATACAGGAGGTCCTTGGTCGGGTACTAAATGACTAGATCTCTTCCAAATCTGAAATATTTCATGATGATGATTCAATAGGCAGTCAAGTGATCAACATGGATAATTAATTCAAAGTGACAAAATTTTCAAATTAGAAACCAAGATAGTTTTAATATGGAATCATAACTGGTTTTCATTTTTCTTTCACTTTTTGATAGCTTTGCCTCCATATTTTTAGCTCGTACTAAAATGGGCTTTATTAGTAGATTCCTCAGAAGCTTTATCTTTAAGGACAATTGATTTGTTTTGGAGACATCTCAAATGTTCCTCCTTCTTGCTATCTTTTATTTTCCTTTTTTCTTGTCACATCCATGGTTTTTTGTATTCTATTTTAGCCATTTTCTTTTGGTTTCTGCTACTTTATTATGAATTTCCATTTTCTTCTCTAGACAGTTCTTTCTTTTTTAGTGGAGAGAGAATCAGGGGAATTATTACAGGTTTACTTAGAAGATTTAATTTTCCTCTTTGGTCATTCTTTAATGAATTATAAAATTTCTCAACTGTTCCAGAAGTTTTGGGGGCAGTTCCATTCTCATTTATTGGTGAGAGATCATATTTAATATTTTAATATCATTTCCCTCTAGAAAGATTTTTTCTTTCTTTTTAGTTCATAGAATTTATTCATTGTATTCAAAGTAATTTTTTGGTTATTTGTTCATTTCTTCAGTCTTTCTTTGGTTTTTCCTTCTTAGGAAAATCCTTACATGGATTTCACAGGATCATATGTTTAGAGCAGCAAGGGAGTTGAGAAATTATCTAGCATAAAGTCATAACTTCACAGATGAGGAACAGATGAAGTTTTAACTGGGAAGTCAAATGCTTTTTCTGAGGCCAAACAGGTAGAAAGAAACGGATCTTGCCATTTCTGTCTAAAAACATCCAACTTTCCATTATACTATTTTGGCCTCTTTTGTTGCTATATTTTGACTTTATTTAATTTGTCTTTTGCTATTTTGATATCATGAAAGGCAGGTAGGATTATATAGGGCCAGTCAATCAGCCATCTTTCTTGAAGCCTTGAAATAGTAAATAATGGACTTAACTGAAGGTGAATCAATTATCATCAGGCATAATTAGGGCTAGAAATCATATCTCCTGACTCTCAGGTCAATACTATTTATCTTAAACCAAATTGATATTCTAAGGATCTAAAATGAAGTAGTTACTGCAATAAAAATTCTGTGTTTTGGTTTGATAATATATAGGAAATCCTTACTAGGTCAGCAATTGGACATGTTAAAGCATATTGTAAGAATAATCTAAATCAGAGATGTTAAACACACAGTCAGTCTGCGGATCACATGTGGTCCCCAATACTTCTATGTATAGCCGGAACCATATTAAAGAGTAATTAGGAAATATTTAGCAAAATAAAAGCAAAACATAATGCTAACATGTAGTTTTCTAAGTCAATGTGCCCCTACAAGGATACTTGGGTATGGTTCCATGGCCCATGTTTCTATCTGAGTTTGACATCACTAATCTAAAACGTAAAAGACAATTGTAATGCTACATGAATTAATTTATTTTAATAATGTGTAGAATAACATAATTTTAAGTTTTGGATTGGTGTTTCATACTGTTTAATCCAACCCCATCATTCTATAGCCTATCTCTACAACATGTGCTTTGCTAACCCACCCTTTGTGTTATTCCTCATACTTTTCTTCAACCTCGAATGTCTCCTTTCTCACTTTTTGCCATTCCAGCTCTAACTCATCCTTTAAAACTCAAAGTTCAGATTCCTCTAGGAAGCCGTCCTTCACCCCACATTGGTAACAGCTGCCCCCTCAAATAGCACATATTTTGTAATCACTTTGTTTTGTAAATCTCAGTGATAGATATGTACACACACACACACACACACACGCGTGTGCACACACACATGTATGTGCTATATATCTATCTACTGATATCTTAGCCCATAGTAAACTGTAAGCAGGAGCTGAATTTTCTCTAAGCTTTGTGTCTTTCCTAATACCAACCACAATAATTTTCACATCCTTGTTATAGCTAGCATTTATACAGCAAAAAACTATCGGCTAAATGAGCACTTAACAAATATTCTCTCACTTGATCTTTACAGCAATACTGTGAGTTAGGTGCTATTGTTATCCCCACTTTACAGATGAGGAAACTGGAGCAAATAGCAGTGAAGTGACTACCCAGGGTCAGACAACTAGTAAGTGACTGAGGTAAGATTTGAACTCAGGTCTTCCTGATTCAAGGCCTAGTACTCTATTCACTGTACCATCTTGCTGCTCCTAAGTTTATGACAGCAGAAACTCAATGTTTATTGTATTGTATTGTACTGATAAGGATAAAGCAAAATATAAAGTGACTTTCTCAGAAGATTATACATCAAGTCAGTGCCAGATCCAGGGCTGGAACACAATATTATGAACTCCTAACTCAGAATTTCTAACATAATATGTAGATTTGTATAAGACAAATTATGCATTATAAGCATAACTAAAATCATTTTCTTCTCGACTGAGGCCACGATCCTCTGTTTTGAAATGTTCCTGGTATGGCTTGGAATGTTTGTTCTAACATATGAACTGTACATCAGCTGACACTATCTCTTTGTGGGCATTTATATGGTTGCTTTGTGTTCACACTTGCTCTTGCATGCGTGTGTTAGAGGTTTCTGCAGTGCTATCACTATAATGGTTCACATTGATCTCTCAATTCTCTTGTTAATTAAGACAGATTTATTCTACAGTATAACCAAAGTTTACAATACTCAGAAATTAGGATTTTTATGTGGTTTACTCCCTAGCAGACTGAGAAATGTCTTAAAGAGATCGTCGATTGTTTCTTGTGCATGGAACATGCACACATATGTTGCTGCCAGAACAATGTCCCAAATGGGATGTGGAGAACCAACAGTGCAATGAAGAATAAACCTCCCTGTGATTTCAGGCCTCCCATCTCCTGCTGAGCTTGTCATTTGAGGATAGAGGATTGGCACCTTCTAGTCAATAATGAAAATTCTCATATCTGGTCATATCCTTCACTTACTGATGACTCAACTCATATGGATAACAATTTAAGTCTCATTCCACATCCTCTGCCACCTAATCCCTCAACCCTTCCACTACAAAGTTTTACCCTAACTCCACCCAGCCCTTTCACTGTGCCCTCTGGAATGCCTGTTCTGATGGCAACCAATTTCCTTTCATTTTAAACCTTTTCCTCTCCTACTCCTTCCATTTATGAATTATTACCAAAACTTGGTTTCCCCATGATGATACAGACTTTCTGGTCACCCTTTTCAGGACTGATTGCACTCGTTTTCCTAAGCTTACTGGTTGAGCTGGGGGAGTTGGAATACTGCTTTCTCCCCGTTGCTACTTCTAGCTTTTCCCTCTTCATCCATCACTCAGTGACCTCTCTTCCTGTGAGGTTCATGCTATTCATAATTATCACCCAGCTAAAATCCTAGTAACTATTGTCCACAGACCTCTAAGTCACTCCTCCTCCTTCTTCAATGAGTTCTATACCTGGCTCACAGTGTTTTACTTTTCCTCAACTCTTGCCATCATGTTAGGGCACTTCAACATTTAAATACCCTAATCAGTCCTCACCTCTCATGAGCTACTATTTTATCAAACTTCAGTCACCCACAAAGATTCTCGTAGCCTTGACCCTGCCATCTATCACCACAAATGTACCACTTTTATATTAAAGAATTCTGAAATTCCTTTATCTGACCATAATATTGCCTTTTCACCTCTCCCTCAGCTTTCTCTTATATTACTTTACTCTTTATCTACAATATAACCTCCACTTTCTTGATCCTTCATTTCTTCTCCAGGCCATCTCCCCTGAAATAGCCACTCTTACCTCTTCTCCCCAAATCTCTCTTGATTTTTTTGCATGAACAAATTAATCTGTATGCTGTTCTCCTCTCTTGAATTCCTAGTTCTTTTGTCACACTGATAATTATGCCCCAACCCTTGATCATTCCTGCCATTCATGGCCTTTGGTCTTACATGTGTCCTACTGAATGAAGGTGGAGAAAATCGTGCAACCGTTGTAATTGGGCACACTACAAATATATGTTATCTAACCTCAACTGGGCCCTCCTTGCTGCTAGACAATCCTAGTATAGCTCTCTTACAAATCACTATAGCATTCTCCACAGCAACTCTTCTAAATCTTTTCATACATCCTTAAACCTACCTCAACTCTCTCAGCTAAGAACCTTGCCTCATATTTTACAGGAAAAAATGAGGCCACTCACCTTGAACTCCTTCTTATCCCCTCTTTCTCATCTCCTTTCACTCGGGTGCCTTCTGCTATTGTGTCCTCCTTGACTTTCATCTCACGTGATGAAGTGGCCTTACTCTTTACCAGAGCTAACCACTCTGCTTGTTCAAGCATGCCCATTCTATCCTTTCTCTTCCAATATATCTATCCATCTGTCATTTTTAATCTCTCCCTGGTTCCTGGCTCATTTCCTACTGCCTACATATATGTCTCCCTCATCCTGAAAAAAGAACCCCTCACTTGACCCTTTATCATTCTACATCTTCTGCCTTTTGTCCTAAATTCCATGAAAAGGCCATCTATAATAGATGTTTCCACTTTCTCTCCTCTCCCTCCCTTCCTAACTCCAATCTCAATCCCAACCTTATCATTCCACTGAAACTTCTCTCACCAAAGTCACTATTTTTTATTAAGTAGATCCAATCTCCTTTTCTTAATTCTCATTCTCATGATCTTTCTGCAGATTTGACATTGTTGATTACTCTCTCCTCTTACACTCTTTAGGTTTTCAGTACATCACTCTCTCCTAGATCTCTAATCACTCTTCCTCTGTCTCTTGTACTGAATCCTTTAATCCTCCAGATTATATCCTTTAAGTGTCCCTCCATGTTCTCCTGGGCTCTCTTTTCTTCTCTATCTATACCACTTCATTTGGTGATCTCTTCAGCTCCCATGGATTTTAATTATTATCTCTATGCTGACAATTCTCAAATCAACCTATGTTTCCTCAATCCCTCTGCTGACCTCCAATATCATATCTCTAATTGTCTTTCAGACATTTTGAACTAGATGTCCAACAGACATCTTAAACTCACTATGTGCAAAATGGAACAAATCGTTTTCCCTCTTAAGCCCTCCCCTACTTCTACCTCCCCTATTAATATAGAGGGCAACACTATCCTCCCATTCTCCAAGGCTCACACCCCAGCAGTCCTGGATTCCCCACTATCTCTAATCCCTTAGGTCAAATCTGTTGCCAAGGCCTATGAATTTCATCTTTGCAGAATCTCTTATATGTACCCACCTTCTCTCCTTTCACACTGTCAGAGCTGTAGTGCAGGCCCTTATCACCTGTTGCCTGGATTATTGTAATACTCTGCTCGTGGTTCTGCCTGGCTCATGTTTCTCTCCACTCCAACCCATCCTCCATTTGGCTACTAAAGTGATTTTACTAAAGTGCAGGTCTGACCATGTTATTCTCCCACTCAATAAACTCCAGTGTCTTCTTATTGCCTCTGGAAACAAATACTAGATGCTCTGGTTGCCATTAAAAGCCCTTCGTAATGTAGCCCCCTCCTACCTTTCCAGTCTTCTTATACCTTACTCCCCAACATGTACTCTTCGGTCCAGTGACAGTGACATCCTGACTGTGCCATAAACAAGACTCTCCATCTCTAATCTACAGGAGAAGAAAATGGCAAACTACTCCAGTATCATTACTTGAATACCCCATACAAGGTCATGAAGACTTGGACATGACTGAACAACAACAGTCATGGAATGCAGATAGAGGGATGAAAGAATTCATTAAGTTCTGAAAGGAGGAAGTAAGCTTTGCATAGAAGAGAAGAGAAATTAGAAATCAGAAGATGAAGGAGGGACAATCTAAGGAAAGAAAGGAAGAGAAGGGATGGGAAAGATATGGCTGGAAAGGAAAAAGAAGAGATATGCTTGTATGGGGGATTCTCGTGCACATATGCGCGTGTGTGCATGTGTGTGCATGCATGCATCTTTGTGTACCTGTGTGTGGACCTGTTTGTACATGTATGTGTGTGCCTGTGCATGCTTGTATGCGCATGTGTGTGCATGCATGTGTGTACTTGTGTGTTCACCTATTTGTTCATGCATGTATATGCATGCACATGCGTGTGCATGTGTGTGTGTGCATATACAAATGTGTGTGTATGTGTGTGTAGTTTGGGGAAAATGTTATCCTGAGGGGAATGGAAGGAAAGGAAGAGGCAGGAGAAAGAGGAGAGAGAATGAGTAGTGATCACTACTTAACAAGTAGGATTCATGAGACTATTGTGCTACCTAAATTCTAGCTGTTACTTTGACAGGAAACTGCTGATGTCTGTGCTTGATAATACATATTTGAAAAGATCATCTTGATGCCAAGGCAGAGTTAATGCTCTCTTACTTGGCCAAAATCTCTTTCTTGCATGCTGAACACAATAGACCTAAGGCTGTTATCTTGCTGGAGAATTCACGTTTCATGGATATCACTCCAAGAGGAGAATGGAGCAGTGTTAATGCGGTCATCACCATAGCGCTCTAGGATCATTGGCAAATGATGCTGGTCATTACTGCATTAACCTACTGCTGTATTTATATTTTACTGAGGAGAGAGGCTGCCTGTAACCAATAATAGGTGATCTGTGTAATTTAGATAACAGGAAAACAGGAAAGGGCTTAGATAATTTACCAAGAAAACATCTGGATACTTGAAAGGTGACCTACTTGAAGAAATAAAAGCATATCTTTATGTGTGTGTGTGTGTGTGTGTGTGTGTGTGTGTGTGTGTGTGCGTGTGTATAGTTGGGAGAAAAAAAAAGTAAACGACTTACATTACTACCCACATACGTGGGAGAATTTTTTTTCCTGTAAGTAGGACTAGATTTAAGTGTGATTTCTTATTACTTACTAAGTGGAATTAGATTTGTGTGATTTATTATTTTTGAAATTAATTGTTAAGGGATTCTCAGATATTCAGTGCATTTAGTAGGCACGTAATGAATGCTTATGTTAGTAAATTGACTAAATATATTTTTCTGCCTTATTCTCCTATCATACCTCATTTTTCATAGTTAAAATTAAGATGCTCAAATAGGTGGTACAGTGGATAGAGTGCCAGGCCTGGAGTTAAGAAGACTCATCTTTCTGAGTTCAAATCTGGCCTCAGACTTTTACTAGCTCTATGACCCTGGGAAAATCGCTGAATTCTGTTTGCCTCAGTTTCCTCATCTATAAAATGAGCTGGAGAAGGAAATGGCAAACCCCTTCAGTGTCTGCACTAAGAAAACCCCAAAAGGGGTCACAAAGAGCGGGATATGGCAAAAATGACTGAACTACAGCAATGTTAAGATAATAACCAGATTTAATTCAACTTTTAAAATATTTATTAAAAACCTACTGTGTTCATACCCTTTGACCCAGAAATACCACATCTAGGGTTGTATCCCAAAGAGATCACACAAGTGGGAAAAGGACCCATATGTTCAAAAATATTGATAGTGGCTCTTTTCATAGTAGCAAAGATTGGAAATCAAGGGGATGCCCTTCGATTGGAGAATGGCTGAACAAGTTGTGGTATATGAATGTAATGGAATACCATTGTGGTATAAGAAATGGGGAAGATACGGACTTCATAATAACCTGGAAAAACCTACACGTTATAATGCTGAGTGAGCGGAGCAGAACTAGGAGAACATTATACACAACCACAGATATATGGATTCTATGATGACTAACCTTGATAGACCTTGCTCTTCTCGGTAACACAAGGTTCAAAGACAAATCCAAAGGACGCATGATGGAGAGAGCTATCTACATCCAGAGAAAGAACTATGGAGTCTGAATGCAGATTGAGGCAAACTATTTGCTGTCCTCTTTTTGTTTTTAGTTTCTCTTTTGTTTCTTCTTTCTCATGATTCATTCCATTGGTTATAATCCTTCTTTACAACTGGACTATTGTGTAAATAAGTTCAATGTGAAGTTACATGTAGAAGATATGTCGGATTCCATGCTGTCTTATGGAGGGGGGGGAAGAAAATCTGGAACTCAAAATCTTGCAGAACTGAATGTTGTAAATTAAAAATAAAAAATCTTAATTAAAAAAACCATCCACTTTAGACCAGGTATCTTATTCTACTTTGGAATCATAATATTACTTCAGTTTAATGTGTGGATGGGGTAGTCAGTTGATATTTCAATTCAGGTCTGTTGGAGCAAGCAGGAAACACAAACCAAGTGTGAATAAATTTAAAAGGGAATAATTTTTTGGCAGGGGGAGGGTTAGCCATGTGAGCTCATCAGCATAGGATACAAACTCTGTCCCCTAAAGCAGATCTGAAGCTCATCTGAAATTTAGAGTTTTAGAGTTTTCTGTGGGCACAAAGGACTTAAATGCCTTGGCCATGGTGACATAATTAATTAGATGTGAAGCCAAAAATTCATGACCTCAAAGATGTTCTTCTGTCCACTATGCCACAATATTTCTCAGAAGAGGAAAAATTAACAAGAAAAACCAAGTAAGGAGTGATGATATTTACCCAAAGCAGCAGCAATCCCAAAAGGAGACTGATAGTGGGAGAGTAACTGAGGACAAGGAAGAGTAGTACAAAATAGAGCTTCAAAAGATGACAGTTACAGCATCTTATCACAGAAGGAGAAGGCAGAGCTTGGAAACAATGTGGGAAAGGACTGAAAAGCATCATTGTGTCACTACAGGAAGGTAGGGAAAGTTTAACTTGAGAATAAGGAGAATGGAATATTCTAACCAAGATATGAAGTAGATAACTATGAGATTAAAAAACCAAAGTTCTCCTCCCATCCCCATCCCAGTATGGCCAGAACTTCTTGCTGACTTTGTTTTAGAGGAGAAAGAACCACTCATAGTCATTTTAACTTGTCAAGTGAAGCTCCCACCATGCTTCTTAGTAGCTAACACCAAATCAAGCAAATGACCTTGAACATCTAATAACCCTAAAAAATCACTAGAAACACCAGATAGGGAAGGAAGGGCTGAAGGCCTCTGCTGGCTTCTACCAACATAGTCAATGGTTCTATTGCCCTTTTATATAAATAATTATAGTCCATAGGACAGCTAGGTGGTGCAATGGATAGAAAGTCAGGCCTGGAGTCAGGGAAGACCTGAGTTCACATCTGGCTTTAGACATTTACTAGCTGTGTGACCTTGTTCAAGTCACTTAACCTTGTTTGCCTCAGTTTCTTCCTTCATAAAATGAGCTGGAGAAGAAAATGGCAAACCATTCCAGGATTTTTACCAAGAAAATCACAGATGGGGTCATGAAGAATCATACATGACTGAAATGACTGAACAAAAACAACAAATATTCATTCAATCCGTGTATCCCCAGTACATATCATAGTGCCTGGCACATAGTTTGTACTTAATTAATGTTTATTAACTGACTAAATTAAAAAGCAACAAAAAATAGCTCAAGGGAAGACAATTATTGATGAGAGAGATCAGAAAAGCTTTGTCAGTCAAATTTGGGCCAAACTAGACCACCAATCCAGACAAATCTATTTTTGCCTAATTGTTATTCAAAATATTCTTCAAAAATCACCTGATAATTATGCACCATTCTTTTTCTTTACAAAAACTGGAATTTGGGAAAATCCAAATTCATTTCAACACCCTTTTTCCTTTCTTTATTATCCCTTTAACACTCCAAATAATCAAAGAATTTAAGCAATTATATGATGAATTAGCCCAATGCTGGGGTTTCAACAAGTTGGATCTAGTTCTAGCTTTTTCTTGAACTGGCTGCATAATGTGGAGTAAGACATTTAACATCTCTAGGCCTTAGTTTCCTCATTATTAAAACATAGAAAGTGATCTATATTATTTCTAAAGTCTCTTACAGCTCTAAAATCTTATGACTACCCCCCTCTAAATCATCTATACATATTCATGTATCTATCACATACATACATACGTATAACTCTCTCTCTCTCTTTCTCTCTCTCTCTCTCTCTCTCTCTCTCTCTCTCTCTCTCTCTTTCTCTCCCCCTCTTCCCCCCCCATAATCTATCTTTGATTATGGGTAGGTATTCACTAAGTAGTTATTGAAAATGATACCACATATATACCATTAACCTATGCTTCCTAATCCAATTCGAAGTTAACCTAAAGATAGTCACTATTCAGAAGAACGTATTACAAATCCCAAGCGTCTGAGCAAAATGAACATGTTATACTCTTTGTCTCTCTATGGTCTTCACTATTTCCCCCCAAATGCTGGTAAATCTTTGTTGTGCAACTTCCAAAAGGTCACAATCTAGGAATGATACCACTGAGAACTAGGTAGATAATTGGTTTATAGTTCAACATAGTATTCTCAGAAATGGAAATGGATAACCACAATGATCTAAAACTCTCTTTTCACTGTCTTTCTCACCCTCTTCCTCACTAAAGCTGCCCTTTAATCTTCTTTGTGAAGCCTTTGAACCTTGGCTTCAAACTGGGACTCCATAATACAGTGCCATGGTGCCATCCTCCCCCTCCTCTTTTTTAGCTTATGAAATCACTATACCACTAGCAAACTGTGAAGACTATATCAGAGAAAATAACTTAGTTGGTGTCTTGTGGAAGGATCTGCTATTCCGATGGGCTATTTAACTCCTTCTATTCTATTCTATAAGAGGCAGGCCATTTGATTTAATCAGGTATAGCTTATGTGAGGTTGCAGTCAAATACAGGATATGCACAATTGGTTCCTGAGGGAGGGACTATATTTTAAACTTTCTGGTATCCCAGGGAAGTATAACTTTGAGATCCTTTGAATGTTGATATTCAGTGCTGTGTTTGACACATAGCTCAAGCTGCTGGGGAATAGAGAATTAGAATGGAGGCTAGACCTGAAGACCTAATTATTATGTCATAGTAGAAAATTCATTGTATTTGGAGTTGGAAGAGCATGGTTCAAATCCCACCTTTGGCAATCTCTTCCTCCTTGACCTTGTATGCATCAACCTGAGTATTTCTTGATGTATCTAAATCTACAATTCTGTGATACTACAATATATAGAGGCTACAAGAACTAGCCTTGGAATAGTCTTTCTGGACTCAGCTGAAGCTGAATAAGGCAAGAAGGTTAGACGTCTCTCTGAAAACTTCCAGGTCCCCGGAATCTAGAGACACTTAGACCTTTAGCTCTCTGTACTTGCGACAGGACTCTGAAAAAGGCCCAATTGTCCAAAAAGTATTTTCCCAACAACTTAACCACAATGATATTTTAATTTTATTCTTTTTGTTTATCAAGGATCACCTTTGGAAATATCGGTAGCTTTGAAAGGCTTAAAGAAGATGAAAGATATGATAGCTAGAGCCCAAGAAGAAAGGGAACCTTATGAGCCTATTTGATCAATTTTCACTGTAGAGGAGATGAGCATCATAGGGTAGAGAGAAAGTGAGCAGGGAGAGACTATTTCTTAATCTCCAAATATGAGGTTTCGGGTTTCTTGGAGGTGGAAAGGAAGTGTAAACTACCTAGTGTTTCCATCATGCCAAATCATCTCCCATACAAACCCTGATACATAAGCCCACAGGATAAGCTTCTTCCCTTCTTCAGTCCTAACCTAGACAGATTTCTCTATCTCACAAATACCTAAGGGGTCTGGCTTCTTGGAGACTCAAATGGATACCCAGTAAAATATTGTGGGGAAGGCCAAAGTTTATATTAAGATTATAGCTGATTATAGCAGAGGCGTTTTGGTTGAACATGTACACAGCTTAATGGAAATATTTCTGCCAACTAATAATCATTTTATTGAGAGGAACTAATTGAACAAAAACCGTGACTCACTTGACATGCAGCAAAAACCAATCAGTGAGTCAACTTACTGCCTCATCAACTCTTTCTTTTCACGTTCATTATACCCCTTTAAATCTATTGGCTGTCTAAAATTCTTGGGGCCCCTCTTATTGAGTAATCCTTTGACGCTGGACTGAAAAGACACTACTGAAACTTAAGGGGGCTGCTTGTGCCCATTAATTTGGCAAAGGTGATTAAAAATAGCAACAATGAATGCTGGAGGGCTGTGCTAAAAGACACATCAATATCCCTTTGCTGGAGTTGTGAATTGGTCCCACCATTCTGGAATACTGTTTGAAATTATGAAAGAAAGATCGATAAGCTCTCGACAACCTTTCACCCCGACATTCTGCTACTTTTCATATATGCCAAAAAAGTGAAACATCTCATAGATAACAAAAGCACTTTAATCTTCTAAAAATGCCTCTGACATTGTGAAAGTTGCTAAACAAATTTGCTATATGAATAAAATGACATAATCAGAAAAATATTGCACTTATAAGTTATTTTAAGGTTTGCAAAGCATTTTATATGTTCTCTCATTTGATCTTTACAGTAACTGCCTGTGGGGTAGGTACTACTATCATCCTCGTTTCATAGAAGGAGAAACTGAGGCTGAGAGAGGTTAAGTGACTTGCCCAGGGCCACCACCTAAATCTGTATTCTAATTTGGGCCTTTCTGACTCTAAGCCCTATCCACTCCAGGGGTGGGGAGCCTGTGGCCTCAAGGCTACATGTGGTCCTTTAGGTCCTCAAGTGCAGCCCTCTGACTGAACCCAAACTTCACAGAACAAATCCCCTTCATAAAAGGATTTGTTCTGTAAACTTGGACTCAGTCAAAAGGCCATACCTGAGGACCTAGAAAGCCAGATGTGGCCTTGAGGCCGCAGGTTCCCCACCCCTGACTAAATCATTCAACTGTCACTTAAGAAATGATGAATATGAGAATCCAGAGAATAAGGGGAAGACCATGACAGACAGGGATTTTTAGGCGATGGGAAAGGACAGGATAGTAGAAGATGGTCCCTAGTCTCTGGGGACCTGTCCAGATCTTATCGCTCAGCCGTATTCTAAAGCAGTGTAGGTACAGAATGATGACTCCACGTTACCCTTGAAAGCTGACTTTCCACGAGGAGTTAGTTGTATATCTTTCAAATCCCACAAGCGTCTCCTACTTAAGCTGAGAAAGAAGCTGTTAATGGAGTTTAAAAGGTTAGCTTCATTAACTAAAAATAAGCTTTAAAAGAGTGGCCCTTTTTCACAGAAGAGCATTCACAATGTAGGCATCATCGTTGAAATGAAATGAAAGACAAATGACTCTTCTCCTTGTTTTCCTCTTGTGTTCTCTCTCTTTTTGTTTGTAAAGGGCTGGAGCTTCACAGTCCTCAGTGGAGCCTGATTAGACAACAGGGCCCTTTTAATGTTCTAAGGTGAAGTCAGATCAATTTCCTGAGCCCTTTCTGCCATGGTAAATCATTTATTGGGACAAATGTTTTACAAAGCCTGGCAAGAAGAAAACTTCATAAAAAATGAATATCGAAAAATAGATCATGCCAGCTCCCAACAATTGGTGAGGCTTCATTGGTTCTGAGCTCTGTATAGCATCAAAGCAGCTGGACCATTCCTTCTTATTGAACCTTATTGTTTCCAGTTGAACTCAATTAGCATGTGGCAATACTGAGGTACCAGTGTGTGTATTATTCTCCTAAGCATCAGTTGTTTCCTTCTCTTCCATGGACTCAGACTGCACCCTTAATCCCAACCAACCCATCTCACAAATGCATGCCATTAGTCACAATTGGCAGTGAGTCAGAGTGTGGCTGGGTCAGCAAAAAGCCATCCCCACTACTGGGAACCCTCAAAGCCCATGCTCTGATGATGGTGGGTCAATAGCAATATAATCCTTCATACACAGTGGCACTTTATTCCATGTGCTATTCACAAAGTCCTTAGCAGTCATTGATTTTGGCCATTTTTTACAATTTTCTTCTGAGAAATTCTCCCCATTTTACAAACTGAGGAGCTTAGGCTTCTTCCCTTCTGGAAAATTCTGGCTTGCACATAGTACATTAGTGAATTCTCTTGCCCTTCTTTTCTATTTGGTTCTCTAACTCCTTAGGTCACTATAATGTATCTCATTTTTTTTCTTTTCTTTTACCCCCTAAAGAGCAAGATAAATTATAAGAAGCGATTTTTTAAATTGAAACCTATCTCGAAAGTTATATCCCTTGGGCTAAAAATTAAAAATCTCACTGTATCTCAACTACTTGGATCACAGCCTTGGATATAATTTTCATCGTACCTACCATGGGCCAGATTGGATATAGTAGGTCAGCAAGAGCAGTATTAAAATGCAGAATTTAGTTCTAATCTAGGGCAGAGACTGGTTGCTCTCAGACCGCTTCATGCAGCCTTCCAGGTATGTTTAAGATCCTAACTAGGAGGGCAGAAGCCTACAAGCAGATCCTGCCCCTAATTGGGGCAGGGACGAAGGGGCTAGTATTACTTTGCAGTCTCTCAGGAATCACTCAGTTTCTCCAAAGCCATAGAATTCTTGAATGTCAAATAAAATACACTGGACAAGAGGGAGACTCTATTCAACTTTTCTTTGGATGATGTTGATTTTAATGGTTGTTTTATTATCTCAGCTGGTTTTAGTTAAGTTCCTTAAAAAATGCTTTGGACCATTTGTCAATTTTCTGATGGCATCCCGTAGAGAGGAGGATAAATGCAGAATATTTCTAATTCTCATTACATTCCTGAAAACATGAAAACATTTGGTATATTTTTATTCACTACTGTTTTTCAAGTCTCCGGTTTTCCCTCCAGATTCCCACCCCACTTTAAGCCTTGGTTTCTGGTTCCTAATGTGATGAGAAGCAGCCTGATGTAGTAGTTAGATCTCTGGTCCTGGAGCCAAGTATAACTGTGGCCATGACCAAGACCCTTTACTGCCCACAGCCTCAGTTTCCTCTTCTATAAAATGGGTATAACCATATAGACAAACCCTGTCTCACAGGATTCATAGATTTAGAGCCTAAAGGGACCTCAGAGATTATTCATTGCTACTCCCTCCTTTTATTGATGAGAAAACTGAGGCACCACCAGGAGCATTTGGTAATTTTGAAAATACTAATTAAACTTGAAGTATTCCTCTTCTCAAAGTAGTGCATCTGACTTATCCTAGAACTCTAGAGTCTATTGACTCAGCATCCAAAGCATAATCTGGCCACGTCTCCTTTTGGCACTCCTAACTCTCTTCTCCAGAGAGGATATCCTTCTCCATGTTTACTCCATATATTCTTTTCATACCCACCTATACACTTTTGCTTGTGTCTCCTTACCTTTACAGAAAACTAACTTCTTCTCTTTCTCCTCCAGTCCTCTAAAGGAGTTTTTGAAATACCAAATTCTAAATGGAAATTTTCCTGATAATGCTAACCAACATTAATTTATTCCTTTACTGCCAAGCCTATCACTCTGATTGTTTATACCATATATCTGGTATATAGTTATACTAAATGTTAACACTGTAATTTATTGCCTTAGAATGTATACGTTTCATGTGCATATGGCTATTTCTTCATGGCAACATATGTAGACCTAATCAATCAATGAGTATTTATTAAGCCCATACTAAGATTGCATTTAGAGGAGGCTAAGTGGTACAGGGGATAAATCTCTGGGCCTGGAGTCAGGAAGACTCAATTCAAATATGGAGTCAAATACATACTATCTGTGAGATCCTCGGCAAATGACTTAACCCCCATTTGCCTTCATGTCTTCAGCTGTATAACAGGGATATAATAGCACCTACCTCTCACGGTTGTTCTGAGGAAGAAATGAGATAATGTTTGTAAAGGACTTAGCAAGCATCTAGCACATAGTGAGTGCTTTGTAAGTGTTCATTCCCTTCCCCGTGTACCAGGAACTCTGCTAAGCACTAGAAATACCAAGGAAAACCTGAATCGAAAATATATATTAACATCAAGGGATTTGTATTCTAATTGGGCAGACAAAATATTCAATCATGGAATGTTGGATCTGGAAAGCTTCTTAATACCACATGACTGCAAACTCCTTGAACCATCCTCAGGAATAGAAAAAACACCTTCAATGACAACAATCTTACATCAGCACAGACCTTTAAAGTTTTCCACATGCATTGTCTCATTTGATTGTTCACAAGGGAGACATTAAGGAGTCATTAAAGCTTATGGGGGCAGGGGGGATGCATGATGAGAGATACCATTTGGGAAAAAAGAAATCATCTCAGCAGCTTAGTGGAACACCAACAATGATTATTTACAACAAAGGCTCATGAGATAAACTAAGTACTAAATAATTTAGCTTTTCCTGTTTTTTTTTTAAATAGAAGGGGGTAGAGAATAGTCACTGGGGTCCGGTGATTGATGACCCAAACTAATTTTCATACATGCATGCATGCATGCATGCATGCATATATACACACGGCTCAACGGCTTACTTGGAGCCCTCTTTCTGCAGTAATTTGTTCCAAAGAGAAAGGAATCCAAAGCTGTTATCAAGGAGTTTATCAATTGTCTCTCTTATCAACTGTTAATAACTCACAACTGCTAAAGAACACAATTACCTCCATTGGAGTGCAGCTGTGTTTCCATAAACAGCAGTGGCAGGATATTTGCGAGAGCCATTCTACAACCATAATTTTCTGTCAGGCTAATTAGTGGGGCTGTCTATATGCTAGGACCATCAGAATGACCCTCATTTCTGGGTCCTGTTGATAATGCTGCTCTGTGAGCAGAGAGCAACAATAGGCTGTGAGTTCTCAGAATCGTTTCTTTGCCAAGACTTTAGACACAGACTGTCGTTGATCAGTCTTTAATGAAAAGTGATAGTAAGAAATTATCTCATGTGTAGAGGTTTCCATGACTCCTGAAAGCCCAAAAAAGTAATTCAAGTTGTGAATTGCAATATAAATGATGAAATCTGTTTGAATTAAGCACATAACAAAGCCAGGAAGTTAAAACATAATGTTTTCCTAGAGCATTTAACTTTAAAAAAAAAGTTCTCCTACAACTATCTCAACTGATCCTCACAGTGACCCTTTGAGAGGGGTTACTATTTAGCCACATTTTACAGAAAACTAAGGATTATGAGCATTACTATCATAAGAAATACTTGTGTTCTGATCTGAATTCTGAGACTTACCAGCTGGATGACCTTGGGTAAGTCATTTAATCTCTCTGAGATAAGAGTTTTCTTAACTGTAAATAGAGACAATACATGCGGTACTTACATCATAAGACCATTGCCAGTATGTAAAATGCTCTGCAAATTCTAAAATACTATTTAAAAGTTATCATTATCATCATTCTTGTTGATGGTGGTAGTTAGTTGGAAATGTAGGACTAAAACAATTAATAAAGAGACAAGCATTTATTTAGTCTTTACTTTGTGCCAGGGATTGTGCTAGGTGATGGGGATAGAGAAAAATGCTAACTCTTTCCGGTCCTCAAGGATCCTACATTCTTTAAGTTAAAACAATATGTATAGGTATATAGAAGATATAGCCAAATGCTTATAATTCAGGTTATTGTTACTCTTTGCTGCACTTTTTTTTTCCTTTTAGCTAACTCATCCTCTTCCTTTATAGCTGCGCTTTTGTTTCTCCTCCTCATGTACTCTATACGTATATCCTTCAATACAATCTCTTTTATACCCTACAAAATGTACCGCTGATTTCCAGAATATTCTTTTGAACTAATGCTGATATATACATATATATGTATATTATATATTGCATATTTTGTATACATGTATATATCAGCATTAGTTCGAAAGAATATTCTATACATATACGTATTTTTTCTTTTCTGCCCAATTTTTTTTCCTCCTTTTCCTCCCTTTCATAAAAGCTTCCTAGTCCCTCAGGGACACCAAGACAGCATATGTTGACATGATGCTTTCAGACTGTACATCTTGTTCTTCACACTTCAGGGAAAGATAACTTAGCCGGCTGTGTCTTATTTCAATGTCCCACCACCAAAAGCCAATATGTTAGTCAAGTTTCTAAATTTTCTTCTTTCTTTCCATCCTGGTATAAAATGAATACTATATTGTTAATATGTGGTGTTTCATATTCATTTGTGACTGCAAATGTATGCCTGGTTTGTTTGTTTCTGGAGGGCTAATCAGCTTTTTCTTTTACATTTTACTAATGAGTTTGGAAATGAAAAGAGAAGAGGCAATAATTTTTTTGTTTCACTTTTTTCATGTAAACATGCATGTTCTTATTTATAATAAAAGAAGACAGCTTCTTTCTTTTTGAGCATATTGGCTGAACTAGTAATGTTATATGTTTTTTCATCACCAACTAAGACCTTTTTCTAAAATAAAACTTCATTAGAGTATTAATACAGGACTTTTATTTTTATAGCCCAATTTTTATCATTTTTATCGCTAGCTTTAAAAGGAGGAAATTCTCTACATTAGGAAAGCAGCAAACTGTTTTATATGGAGTACATATATATTGTGATCATAACGAATTTCTGCAAAGAGTCTGGGTCTATAGTTTTCTACCATTCTCTATAGCTGCTTTCAGTGAGAAGTACAACCTATAATTGTATGTCCCCTCTCCCTTGGAGCTCCATTCTATGTCACTCTACAAGTCAGAAGGAAGGCATTTGTGAGTTTCCTATGACCTGTATTCATGACCATGTTTCCCTAAAGCTAATGTCATGGGGTAGTTCCACATGTCAGCTAGTTAATTTCCCACAAAGCCCATTCTTCATAACTTCCTTTTTTTGGTCCAGGGCATCGCCATATTCTGGTCACCCAGGTTTGCAACCTGAGATTTAATCTTGCCATCTGATTCTCCTTCTTCTCAACCCTACAAAGTGATTTTTCACTCCCTCCTCAGAAATTGTTTCATTAGTTGCTTTCCCTCCATTTATGAAGTCACCACCCTAGATCAGGCCGTAACCACCTTTTTAAAAAAAATATTAATTTATTTATTTTTAGTTTGCAACAATCACTTCTATAAGTTTTAAATTTTCTCCCCCTCCTTCCCCAAGATGGCATGGACTCTGTTATGGTCTCTACATATACACTCCTATTAAACACATTTTCACATTAGTCATGTTGCACAGAAGAATTATAATGAATGAGAGAAACCACCTTCTCACCTTTTGAGTAGACTGTTGAAATAGCCTCCTCCTTCATCATCCTGACCCAAGTCTCTCCCCTCTATAATTCATAATCCGGACAGTTTCTGAAAATTTCTAAATCATATTTGACATTGTCACTCCCCCCTTCATTAACTCCAGTAACCCCCTATTACCTCTAAGATCAAATACAAACTCCCCTTTACCATTAAAAGCCCTTCACAGATGATCTGCAATATACCTTTCCAGCCTTATTTTATATTACTCCAATTTGTTCACTCCATAATTATCCCAAACTAGCTTTTCCTGTTCTTTCTACCAAATGACAGTCCATCTCTTATTTTCATGCCCCTGAACAGGCTGAGCCCCATGCCTAGAATGCACTCCCTCCTTATCTTTACCTTTTAGTATATGTAGATTCCTTCAAAGCTTATCTCAAGTGATATTACCTCCTATGTGGTGCCTTCCCTAATGACCCCAGATAGCAGTGCCTCCTCTTGTATTTATATTGTACATATTTAGTATGAGTGGAAGAATGGTATAGTGGACAGATATCTGGCCTTGGAGTCAGAATGGCTTGATTTCCAGTCATGTTTCTGACACACCATGTGACCCGGGTGAGTCACAGCCTCTCAGTACATCCAGGTAGCTCTGTAACGTTTTAATTTGCAGAGTAGTTAAAGACATGCATTGATTGAGGAACATTTTTTAAAACAATGAGGCAGCTAGTTGGTACGGTGGATAGAGATCCAGGCTTGGAGTCAGAATCAACCTGATTTCAAATCTAGCCTCGGATATTTGCTAGCTGTGTGACCTTAGGCAAGATCTTTAATTTCTGTCTCCATTTTTTTCAACTGCAAAATAGGGATAATAATAGCACCTATATCCCAGAGATGTTGTAAAGATCAAAGTGCTTAGCCCTAGTGTCTGGAACTGAGTAGCACTTAGTAAATACTTGTTCCCTTTCTTCTTTCCAATTCATCCCATTAAATAATAATCTGAGCTTGAAAAATGAAGTTATATTTGTATGAACAAATAATTTATCAATTTATATAAAATGAACAAATATACATGCAGATACATAAACACAGAATGTTAGCTTCGTGAAGGTAGACAATCTTTTTCTATCCCTAACATCTAACATGGTGCCCAGTAGACAGAAAATGTTGGTTTGATGGACTTTGCAAAATATCTGAAAGTTTTATGTTATCTTTATAATCAGAAACCTATTCCTAAACGTCTACTTAGAATTTCTGCTATTTACAATTGAGAAATATTTTATTTTGTTTCTTTTCTCTAGATATAAAACCTGTATATTTAATATTCATTCACAATCATAAATATCAAGTTATTTCTGTTAAAAATTTCTGTGTAATTTTTGTCTGACAATAACAGACCTGGATTTGTAATTTGCATTCTTACTTTCCATAATACTTGATTACTCCCTATTATAACAAAGTAGGTGCTTCCAGGTAACTAGCTACAAGAATCAGGGCAATGTAGTCTCCTAGTTTCTAGATGATGAATTTGAAAAAGTTTGAAAATCTGCAAAGGAGAATGCCTGTCCAGAGTTATATAAGTGATGCTTTTTTATTGACTGAGTTTACAATTTACCCCAAAGTATAAGAAATCCAAATCAAGTAGCCTAAACCAGAAATGTGAAAACCAATGAAGTCCTTTCTTAAGTAGGCAAGTCATATGACATCAGATTCAAGCTGTATTTGACAAAGACAAAGACAAAGTGGCTGCAGATAAAAAGAAAATGGTTTCTTGTCAGAAGGTCAGTGAATGAGGAGAACAGGCAGGATAAGAACTGTATCTGCTTTTGGAGGAATGGGGAAAGAGAGAGAGAGAGAGAGACAGAGACAGAGAGAGAGACAGACAGACAGAGAGAGAGAGACAGAGAAAGAGAGAGAGAGAGAGAGAGAGAGAGAGAGAGAGAGAGAGAGAGAAATGCTTAAAGTGAAAGCTTCATAATAGCTACAAGCCTATCTTGCCTTTCTGATACAAAGAAGGTAGACATAACAATAAAGTCTTCCTAAGCTAAGATGCTGGATGGTATGTTGCTGAGTCAAGAGTACTGTGACAAAATATTTTCTTTTTCTTTGCCCTTATTGCCTATAAATAGTCTGGGCTACTTTGGTACTATTGCTACCAAAATTTATGGATTCTAATTTTTAAAAAATTAAAAGCTACGCATAAGTATATTTTTATACTCATATAATTCATTTTTATACTTGTAAAATATTTTACAATAGCTTATTAGTAAAACTGAGGGAGGAAATTTAAGTTGTTTTATGTAAATTAAGCAAATTATTGTGAAGAGTAATCATTTGTTAGCTCAAGTAACACCCTGGAGGGAGGGAATTGTGGGAAGATGATAGAATAAGGCAGGAAACTACGTGGCTCTCACAAATTCTCCCACAAACCAATTAAAATAGTGACTCAAAGTAAATTTTAGAGAGGCAGAAATAATTAAAAGTTGGAGCAAAGTAGTTTTCCAGCCTAAGACAACTAGATATTACATTAGGAAAAATATAACCTCCTGCAGTAGTGGTCTGGCCACCCAGTCAACATGCTGTAAACCCTGGGAGCATGTGTTTCAGTGTCAGCCTTAGCTTCAGGAGCTTTCAGCTCCTGGTTGGGTGGGGGTGGGGTGGCTGATCTGGGGAAGATTGTGGGGATCCTTTGCTGGATGCAGGGCCCAGGCCCACTGACCAGTCTTAGTCCTAGGCTGTGGCTATGGGCAAGGAAGAATATGCACATGATGGTGGATGAGGGCACAGAGTGACAAGGACCCTGCTGGTGGTGATCAGTTTCAGGAAAGCAGATCCCCTGGTTTCAGTTCCAAAGCAGAGGGGTGAGCTGGCTCTTACAGTCCCCTGAGAGACCACAGGGAGCCAGAGAATTTGCAGTGGCAGCTGCCATGCATGGCTCAGGGATAGAAAGGAGTACCTGAGGTCACTCATATACCAAGGCATGAGCCAGAGGATCAGTGGCCATACCTGGACTTAGATTATAGAACATAAGAAGATGCAAGATGTCAATGGCCGCCAGACAGAACTCGGAAAACAAAAGCATAAAAAACTTGATACCTGAGACATTATGCCCCACACTCTGAGAGCAGAACTTGACTATAACCTAAGGTTAACAACCAAGAAATATGTATTAAAAATGAGTAAAAAAGAGAATGCAATAGTAGGTAACTATTATGGTGATAGAGAAGATTTGTGTTCAAACTCAGAAGACAAAAAAACTTCACATAAAGCTTCAAAGAAAAATGTGAAATGGTCACAGGCCCAAAAGAGTTCTGGGAAGAGCTTAAAAAGGGCTTCAAAAATCAAATAAAAGAGGTTGAGGAAAAAATGGGGAAGAGAAATCGAAGTAATTTTAGAAAAGCAAAAACAAAGTTATGAAAAGAAAGTCAGCCTATTGGAAAAAATAGATCCAAAAATTTAATAAAATAACTCTTTTTTCCTTGTTATTTATTTATTTATTTAATATTTTTAGTTTTCAGCATTAATTTTCACAAGAGTTTGAATTACAAATTCTCTCCCCATTTCTACCCTCCCCCCACACTCCCAGATGGCATATATTCTGACTGTTCCATTCCCCAGTCAACCATCCCTTCTATCACCCCACTCCCTCCCATCCCCTTTTCCCTTACTTTCTTGTAGGGCAAGATAGATTTTTATGCCCCATTGCCTGTATATCTTACTTCCCAGTTGCATGCAAAAACTTTTTTTTGAACATCTGCTTTTAAAAACTTTGAGTTCCAAACTCTCCCCTCTTCCTTCCCCACCCAGCCTCCCTAAGAACACAACCAATTCAACATAGGCCACATGTGTATCATTATGCAAAACCCTTCTACAATACTTATGTTGTGAAAGACTATGTTTTGCTCCTTCCTATCCTATCCCCCTTTATTCAATTTTCTCCCTTGACCCTGTCCCTTTTCAAAAGTGTTTGCTTCTGATTATCTCCTCCCCCTATTCACCTTCCCTTCCATCATCTTCCTTTTTTTTATCCCCTTCCTCCTTCTTTCCTGTGGGGTAAGATACCCAATTAGGTGTGTATGTTATTCCCTCCTCTGATCAATCTGATGAGAGCAAGATTTACTCATTCCCCGTCACCTGCCCCTCTCCCTCCCAACAGAACTGCTTCTTTTCTTGCCACTTTTATGCGAGATAATTTACCCCATTATATCTCTCCCTTGCTCCCTCTCTCAATATATTCCTCTCTCATCTCTTAATTTGAATTTATTTTTTTAGATATCATCCTTTCATATTCAACTCACCCTGTGCCCTCTCTCTTTCTCCCTCTTCATATATATATATACCCTTCAGCTACCCCAATACTGAGGTCTCGTGAATTATACACATCATCTTTCCACGTAGGAATGTAAACAAAACAGTTAAACTTTAGTTTTCAGAGCTACTTCTACACAGCAAGCTCTGCCGCACCAGCACTTCTCCTCCCAAAGAATTGCTATCCTGGACCAGACTCAGATCTTAAGCAGGCTCGGTACTCCCACTCTGATCCTCCACTTAATTCCTCCCACCAGGTGGGTGTGGGGCTGGAAGCAACTGCCGCTGCAGTTCTGTCCTCAGAGGTGCACCACCTCAGCTACCCCTGAGGCATTGGCTGAATTGAGAACTCCTTTCACTCCCTGCAGCTTTTCCCACTAACTTTCTCTGTTGTCTTTGGTGTTCGTGTGTTGAGAAGATTATTTTTAGCAGGTTTGTGAAAGAAAAATTAGAGATATTGGAAATAGTGAGTCCAATTAGGAGAATATTCCAATAGTAATTTACTTCTAGGAATTAATAGTACATTGAAGACAGACCTTGGTCCAAATGAACAAATGATTAAAACTAATGATAGAATTGTAAAATAGAATGCAAAACAAAAGTGCTACTTCTTGTTATATGATGTTGACATCCATTGTTCTATACTACTTTTGACTTTTGCTTTTAATTTTGGTTACACCTTTTTGAAAATTATATACTTCAGGTTCACAATGCTGCTTTCCAAATGAACGGGTACTTGGTCCTTTTTCTATTGTTTGTCAGTCCCTGTGAAATGTGAGACATCATGTATGGTTCCCTATGACCAGAAATATGAAGCAATATTAAAAATGCCTTTGAATTTTTAAGATATGGTTTGTAAATGAAATTATTCTTCACTGATTATGAATTAGCTCATCCTATTCTATGATATCACAGCTGATAAGAAGCCTACAACAAGTACTTCCAAGATGTTTTTAATAGGCACCAAGGGAGAGTGCAACCTGTGTCCTTTTCTTGTGCCCATATGTTTGTTAGTGATTTCTGTCATAAATCTAAGGATATTTTAATCTAAGGATATTTTAAATTTGCTAAATGTTGACAGATTGGAATAAAAGGTCACACATAATCTGTGTGTATTTTTTTTTTACCTGAAAGAACTCAATGACAATGTGATAATTCACATTTATATCATGCTTTCAGTTCAACAAATTCCTTTTACAAAAGTTACATAAGGTATTGAAGGAATCATTATACCCATTTTACAGATGAGGACATTCGGGCTGAGAGAGGTAAAACCAAGCATTCATTGATAGCAAGAAACAAAGCCTGAATCCTGATTTTGTTGACTTGGGATGATAGTACTCATTCATGACATCACCCTGTCTATAAGAGTCTTAATCAGGTCACTGTCCTGGGGTCTTGACTGATGTTTCATGCAATCATGTGAAGGAATCCTGGACTTAAAGTCAGAAAATTAAAGTTCAGAGAATCATAGAGTGGAAACACACTTCAGAAATATTCTAATCCAACCATGCTCTCACTGCGCCCCTCCCCAAAGGGCTCAGGGAGAAAGATGAAAATGTATTTTGCCAGACTATACAAATTGTTGTTATTTCATTAGCACTGATATACCTCTTGACATTTGAGGAGTGCTTTTTTTGTAATTGTTATCAAAGCCATCCTCACAAATTCCCTGTGATATAAGACATCATTTTTTATAATGTCTTTATAGCTCATAGGATCCTAGATCTAGAGCAGGAGAGAAATCAGAAGCTTTCTAGTCTCTTCTTCATTTTATTAATTAAGAAACAGAAGCTCATGAAGTTAAAGCAATTTCTCTAAGGTCATAGATACAAGGTAGCAAGGTGAGCATCGAGGGCAGGATTTTAACCCAGCTTTAAATCCGACAGTTCCTCTCCCCCATTGTATGGTACCAAATACTTACAATAAAACCTCAAGGTGAAAGCCAAACTTTAACCTAGAAGAATTGTCTAGATAATACAATTTGAAGGATTCTGGAAAAGTCTTAACTTTCCCCTAACACTAATCTGGCCACCAAATAATTCCTACTGTATTTCATTGTATAATTGTCGCACTCTGTTTTTTCAGTCCAAAAATTGTTCTATAACCTTTCATCGAGTAATCATCGCATGGTATAATTCTGTTCATCATGCCACTTAAAAGGTAAACAGAGCAGCAATGTATTCACCAGTGGCATATGGATATGCATTTATCTCTCTCACTCATTGAGAGCCATGAACTTAGAATTCTCAACACACAGACACTATCAGTATACTTCCAAAAGCAACATGGTTTGTTTAGAGCAGTTGTTTAGGCTAATGGTATTGTCTCTCAACCCTATGAAGAGCCAGTGCAAGGGGAGCAGGTGGGCAGCCTAAGCTGTCATGAGCAAGTCACATGACTTGGTAAGACTTACATCTTCCCTATTTTAAGGTATATTCAGGGGTATTCTGTGCATCCTATTCTTGCACCAAAGACAGTTTAGTAATAAATGCTTTTTAAGTAATACCAGCACAATTTTTTTTAAAAAAAGTTCACATAATGGTTGCATCCTGCTTTTTTTGCAAAAAGAATTTGGCATAAAATCTGTGATGATTATGAGGTGAAATACTCTATCTGTGTTTCCATGTGTCTGAAGTATTTACTCTTTGGATGGTGGTGCTGAAACACGCAATTGTGATGCCAGTCTTACTTAGAGGAGGTGAGGAATTAATCCCTTTTCAGCTGTGAACATAATTGCTTTGAATTTATGTATCCAATGAATAATTAGTGACCCAGTGAGGGCCCCATGACAGGCATGTTTTGATGGAGGAAATGGAAAAACTAAGGTGTCTGACTTTTTTTGTCAGAGAATATGGTTCATACAGTACTGTAAGTAGGAGATGCTGGTCCAGCGTTCTTTTTATTGCACTCAAAGATCTGAATTGTTGACTGGAGGACTGTAAGTGACACAGAGGTAGAAATGTATCCATTTCAGTAACCGGATGGCAGGTTTCTGGTTGGAATTACAGGAGAGTAGCCTTGAAACAGTGACCCTAGAAAGAATTTCTGGTAAAGGGAGGGCTCAGGTCCCCTCCCCTGATTTTTCTTTCTCTCATTCAATAAATAAAGATTGATTTAACCTTCATTATGTGTATATGCAAGGCATTTGCTCTAAATCCTATGGATGCTAACAAAAGAATATGACACTGACTCCTGTGTTCAAGTAGCTTTACAGTTTCTCCTTACAAACATCACCTTCCTTTAACCTCCAATCACTTCTTTCTTTGTTCCTTCCCTTCATTATGTGGAGTATATTTGTTTTGAATTTGGAGCCACAAGGTCTGCATTTGAATCTTGGCTCTGCCATTTGCTATTTGTGTGGCCTTGGATAAGTCATTTAACTTTTCTAAATGAAGTTTCCTCTTGGGCAAAAAAGAAGGAGTTGATCTAGATTATCACTGATATCTCTTGCACTCCTCAATTTATAATCCTATGAATTTTGTTCTAGTTATATTTGATATAACATGAGAGACTTAGGCTTTGTGGGAGGAAGTTGGGGAGGAGAGAAGGAATGAAAAGGGCAGCAAGGAATAGAAAAGAGAGATACTTTAAAAGAATGGGGAGAGAGCAAGACAAACTTGAAAGCATTTACTATTTTGCTCTGGACAGGTGCTTTCTATGGGTACATGACATTTAAAGTGGCACTGGAAAGGAGCATTATTTGCCTTAATGATCATTTAGAACACTGGCCTTTGATGATTTGTATCATAGCACCAGGGACGTTACATATATGTATGTATATATGTATACACAGATATATATGTGTATGTATATATGTGTATGTATATATGTATACACAGATATATATGTGTATGTGTGTAAATGTATATAATCAGATGATATTTGGAGAATGGTTTAATAGTCAACTGATGAGCTTTGAATCCAGAGAGATGTCTCCAGCTTGGCATAAGGCCAGCATGTTGTACATATCAAGAAGAATTTAGTTATTGGATCTTGAGCATAGAATTGGCTCAACTTTGCCAGCTGATCTTTGTAGGTATGAGATGCTTAAGAGAGCCCTGCTTGGATGTGGGCAGTATCATTAAAAACAAATAAAGGAAAAGAATCAAACAGGTATTAGAACAATGATAATGACAACAGCAACTCTATTTTTAAACCTAGGGATGCATTTGTACTAGATATTTCATAATTGTTGTTTGTCGACAACCTTAAGACAGCTCACCTTCTACTATCTGGCTGTGAGTTACCTAATTTCTCTACCCAGGAAGCTGAATTGCATCTTCTGCCAGAATTGGAAACGTGGTTACATATTACAGTGAGCTGTAAATTCAAGACAGCTGAGATTGGCATACTGTGACATTATCTTTACCTAAATACTAACTGTTCTTTCTCTAGCTACTCCTTACAATGGCACTTGCTTTTAAATATACGATCTTAGATTATTCTCTAATTGTTCCATAATGTGTCTGCCTGGTTTTCCCAATGAGAGAGGCAGCTGCCTCTTGAGGCAAAGTCTGACTTCCATTTCTTTTGTATCTCTCCCAGCACTTAGGTACTCGATAAGCTTTTGTTGAACTGAATTGATTAGGATTCAAAAGTTCCTCTAAACCTCTTGGCATCGACAATAAGAATAGTCTGTTTGAGGAGGTCAAATTTTTTAAACCTTTCATGCTCTCCAGAGGCCAAATCATAGAACTGATGTTTCAGAAAGAAGATATACTCTTCTACCTTCCATATAGGAAAAAAATTTGAAAATGAACCAAATCTTTAGAAACGAAACAGTGAAGGAACCCTTTTTAGATGAATTGACAAAATTAATATTCCTAAAATAAAGACAAACATAATCAAATTCACAAATCTTGAATCACAAATCAAATGGTAGGTGAAACTGAGAGGAATCAAAAGGAAACAGCTTTTCAGATGTTTAGCAAGAGTGGGAGGGTGAACAGTGTATGAAAAAATAATCCCGTTCTGTTTGTGTATAGGAGAAGAGGGTTTTCCTCAATGGAATCTGAATGAGAAACATGAACAGAGAGAGGAAGGGTTGCTACTCACCCAGGGAGAGGAGGCATTCAGTCAGAGCAGTTCACATAGACATCCATAAACTAATAAGTTTATTACATTGTTATATAATATACCCCCTAAATAGTTAAATACTAGTTGGCTAAGGAGATTCATGCAAATAAGGAGAATAAGTAAGTAGCTTTCTAAAATTGAATTTATTCTGGTGACTCAAATGAATAATAGGGAAATTTAGGAATGTTCTAATTTCTAAATGAAATAAGTGTGTTTACAGAAAATAAAATATCTGAAGACAGAGATAATAAGAAACGTAACAAATTACCTATTACCGTACCTTGTTCGGTGGGTGTTTAATAAATATTTGTAGAATGAATGAGTGAATGATTGTCTAGTGAAATACAACAGACAAATTCACTATACCTAATAATGATAGCAATAGCAACTCATAGTTACATAGCGTGTTAAGGTTTGCAAACAATATATCTAAACAAAAAACATCAGTAGGTAGGCAGGTAGGTCCAAAGGCCCTACTATGTGTCACTTTGCATTTTGCTACATGACTCATTTGGTATCATACAATGAATTCTCAGAGCCTTTAACTTCTTCCTTTATTGGTGTCTAATTAGAAGTAGTGAAAATTTTAATAAGATGCATATGTAGTGAAAAGTTTTCTTTATACTAATCTTCTTTAAGATGGAGTTTTCATAAACCCAGTTCTTAAAGTCAATGGACACTTGACCAAATTTCAGATGAGTTAATATAGGATTCTAACAAAAAGAGACACAACTAAATCATTTAAGGTCACTCTACCCCAACAACACAGCCTCTCAAGAGTAGGAGTAATGTTCAACATCTGAGTGTTAACATTCATTTTCTTTCTTATAACAAATATATTTTGAGTGTCTATTATTTACAAGACAAGAAGAATATGGTATATGTTTTTTGATCTGTATATTGAAGGCCTTTCAAATTTCTATGTTAAATTCATAAAATCTCACGTTTTCCACTTCACATATGAATGGAACTTTAATAAGTGCATGGAAAATAGGTGGTAATTTTAAAAAGTACTTTAAAGTGACATTCATTAATATATTCAATCAATAATTATCTACTGTATGTTGAATGTTGTACAAAGCTTTGGGGAAAAAAGGCATGAAGACAGGAGAAATCCTACTTTTGAGCCCATGCTATAAAAAATCAAAATGAGAGTATATGATATTTTATGAGAACAAAACAAAAATAAAAACAAACAAAAAACCCTTCTGGAAATGTTATCAAATTTCAAAAGGTTTAGGGATAGGTGTTTTTAAAGTGCATCTTCACAGAAGCATCATATAGCTTGGCCAAGACAGATCCATTCACATCAAAACTACTTATAATCAATTTGGAAAATTATTTTCATTTCTAGAGAAAAGAAAGAGAAAATTAGGTATCAGGAGTTGTACCTATGCTATTGTTATGATCAGATCTAAAGAGGAAAAAGGAAGATACATGTGGTTGGGAGTTTTCACAATCAATATCTGTCATAGATTCAGCATTGAAATATACATATCTGGCCTGTAGGGTTTATCATTTCCAGTTGGTCCAGAAAGGAAACCAGCATTGTTTATGAAAGATTGCGAGCCAGATAACCTGCTCTTGGTTCTGCCCTATTCTTAGCCCCACTACACTCTCCAAATGGTTTTTAACGTAACCAGGGCCTGGCAAATATTAGTGATTTCTTGTGCTAAGTTATGGCCCTTTCCCTTTAGCCAACACCTAATTCGACCCTTTAAAGGATCATAGATTTAGATCTATAACGGGTAATTGAAGAAACTGAGGTTTAGAGAGTTTGAGTGACTTCCACACAAGTAGTTAGGGGCAGAGCCTAAATCTGAACTAGAATCACTTGATTAAGAAGATTAAACTTTAGATTGTCACACAACACCTAAGTTGTTGCCAACTTTCTATAGACTCTATCTATGGCTTTAAATAGCATAAGAAGCAGTACTTAAACTACTGTTCTCTCTCTCTCTCTCTCTCTCTCTCTCTCTCTCTCTCTCTCTCTCTCTATCTATCTATCTATCTATCATCATCATCTCTGAAATGGAAATAGAAATTAGTTCTACTCAATTCAAACTAAACAGTGTTGAGCCATTCTTGGATGGATTTCAGAAATGACAAATCATCTATTCAATGGTCTCTTAACAAATTCACCAAAGAACAAATGGCTCAAAGTTTCACTGTGTTCTGATTTAGTTAAATGAAGTAATTATACTTTGGTTATTAATTGATATGGGTTAACCATAGAGTTTGAGAAGATAGTCAAGACAGAAAAGCTTGTCATTCCTTTAAAAAGTGTAGCACTGTCTGTAGAATCCCCATGAATGTAACTTCACAGGACTGCTTTGGAGATAAATCCTAGCACTCAAAATCTATGAGATATATGACCTGCTGAGTAAATAAAAATGTGTCCATGAACCAGAATTTTAGACTTATAGGGACTATAGACATCATCTGGCCTAATCTTCTTGTCATACGGATAAGGAAACTGAGGTAACTTGCCCAGTGTCACAAAATGTTTCAAAAATGGGATAGCTATTATCATAAGCATTATCTTGTGTATATATATATATATATATATATATATACATATATACATGCCTCTATACACAGATATATATATATACATACATGTGCATTTATATACATATATACATATGTATTTATGTATATATTTATGTATATGTGTGGAGAGACAGAGACAGAGTCTTCAGGTTAAGACAGGCATTCAGAGTCAGAGAATTGTGGTTGCTATCCCATTGCAGTTCTCTGACATTTAATACATGTATGACAGCTCTGGGAATGTGACTTAACCTCTCTGGATCTCTCCTTTAAATGAAGAAATTGGACTAGATGACTTCTAAGGTTTAGTCTATTTTAAAACCTATAATCTTCACAGCAGGAATAGGAGGAAAGTATTATTCTTCATTTATAGATGAGGAAATCAAGGCTCAAATAGGTTAAATGATCTGTGCAACTTCACAAGGTTAGGATGCGGGAGAGATAGAGTTATGTAATTCATATCCATTAACTCATCAAATCTCTTCATTTTTGGAAGAAGTGATATAAACATTAAATCAAACATAGGCAAGGAACCAGGTCAATGTGAGACAGAAAATGGCCCAAATCCAGACCTTGCTGCTTTGCTCTCTTGAAAACTAGTAAATATTTTCTCCCCAGAATTTAGCCTTAAGCCTATCAAACACCACATTAGAGTATAGTATGTTATTATGTATCTGGCTCTTTCATTAGCCCATTTGGGGTTTTCTTGGCAAAGATACTGGAGTGGTTTTCTGTTTTCTTCTCCAGCTCATTTTACAGATGAGAAAACCAAGGCAAACAGGGTTAAGTGACTTGCCCGTGTTCACACAGCTAGTGAGTATCTGAGGCCAGATTTGAACTCAAGGCCTCCTGATTGGCACTCTCACAATTATCTGGCACTCTCACAATCTGCTAGGGTAACTAAGTGGTGCAATGGATAGTGTGCCAGTCCCGAAGTCCAGGAAGACTCATCTCCCTGAACTCAAATTTGGTCTTGGATGCTTACTAGCTGTGTGAGTCTGGGCAAGTCACTTAAACCTGTTTTCCTCAGTTTCCTCATCTATAAAATGAAATGGCAAACCATTGCAGTATCCCTGTGAAGAAAACTCCAAATGTAGTCATGAAAATTCAAACACGACTCAATAATTAAATTGTCCTTTTATTGTTATGTGGCAAAGATGTTCTAGATCTGAGGACCTAACACTTCTTGATATAATATATTCAAAAACTGGACATTAATTGTAGCCATTTTCTTTCTTTTTGTGGGGAAAGATGAGGAACAAATAATGAAGTGAGTGATGAGGAATATGTATACAATGATATCCAAAAATCTGTAGAACAAAACCTGATATGACCAGAATTGAGTAGTAACAGACTTGCTAAGTATACTGCAAAAAAACCCAAACTAATAAATAAATCATGAAATAAAAAGAGCTTAATCTTCATAAGCAGGGAAAAGGCAGTGTAATTAAATAGAAGCAGCAGTATCACTTAATTATTTCCCCAAAAAGGACAATCATTATATATGACCAGGAAATAATTTTTTTTGCATTTGTTTGGCCAACTCTTAGGGAAAAAGACAGTGGAAACTAACAGCATCAAACACCAAATGAAATTACAGTAGTTGGAATAATTCCAAATTATACTTAAATGCACTTTAAATTAATAGAGAATGCTAACAGGAAAAGAAACTAATTCTTTAGCTTTAATTCTTTTATTTTAAGAACTTCTAGGAGTAATAGTCAAAGTTTCTTAAAAACAAACAAATGAACCATGAAACAGATGGAAGAAGATATATTAATGGTTATTCATATTCACTTCATTTTTATTATTAATAGAGATTGGACCTGTAATTTAATTGAAATGAGTTCATATGGGGAACTCTCAGATGAGGAAATTCTCTGTACTGGTACAGGTGTGCATCTTTTCTAAAGTTTATTTGCCCTTAGAGAATTGCTTACCATTCTTAGTAGTTAAAGGACTAGTTTACAGCCAAACAATACATTACATGTCAAAAGTGAGACTTGAACACCGGTCTATTCCACCATGCTGCCTCTTAAAAATAAGAGTTACAAAAAATTCATGTAGATGAAACTATTATAGCTTCCAGATGTCCAAAAGGCAGTTACTGATGTAATACTAACGTTTAGGATATAGATTAGGGCTGGATATTCTGCTTGGCAGGGCAGCAAGGTAGCACAACAGCTAGAATGGCAGGTCTGGATTCAGGAAGACCTGAGTTCCAATCCAGCCCCAGGCATTTATTAGCTATATGATCCTAGGCAAGTCACTTAACCCTGATTGCCCCAGTTTCCTCATCTGTAAAATGAGCTGGAGAAGGAAATGGCAAACCACTCTAGTATCTTTACCAAGAAAACCCCTAAGAGGGTCACAAGGAGTCAGACATGACTGAAAATGACTAGACAACAACAAAGAACTAGAGATACAATCCATATTGATAAATTAGCTAACAGACATCATTCTACTGATACTAGTGATAGTTCCATGTACATCGTTGTTCCCATGGGACTCTCCATGTCTCCTCTCTACATCCTTCTCTAGAATGCTATCCCTCTTACCCTTTGCCTAGAAACTCTGATGTCTCACGTCACCTTTTGTCCAAAGCCTTCCCTTATCTTTTCTCCTCCTAGTGACCTCATTTTTTGTTTCCTTTCTACCTACTCTGCAAGTATCTTGTATTTTATTTTAATTTATTTTTGACATGTTT
>CM053622.1:534209245-534234905 GCA_028646595.1 Phalanger gymnotis | reverse complement strand
TATTTATGTTGTAGAAGACTAACTATATTATGCTCCTTCCTATCCTATCCCCCTTTATTCAGTTTTCTCCCTTGATACTGGCCCTTTTTGAAAGTGTTTGCTTTTGGTTACCCCATGGTTTTCTTGCATCATTCCCATTTCTCTTCCCAATTTTTCCTCTACTTCTCTAACTTGCTTTTCCAAATCCTTTTTGATCTCTTCCGGGGCCGGAGACCCGTTCATGTTTTTGTTGGAGGCCTTTGATGTAGGCTCTTTGGCTTCGTAGATGTCTTCTGGCTGCATGTTTTGTTCTTCTTTGTCACCAGAGAAAGATTCCAAAGTTTGAATCTGAATCGGAGTCCATTTTCTCTCCCTGGCTATGTTCCCAGCCAACTTACTTGACCCTTGAGTTTTTCATCAGGGTATGACTGCTTATAGAGTAGAGAGCACCTTCTCCCATGCTTGAGGGGCTGTGCTGTTGTTTTCAGAGCTATTTCTGCACAACTAGCTTTGCCGCACCAGTGTTCCTCCTCTCCCAAGAGCCCCCAACCCAGACCAGACTCAGATCTAAGCAGGCTCTGCACTCCTGCTCTGATCTGCCACTTAATTCCCCCCACTAGGTGGGCGTGGAACTGGAAGTAATAGTTCTGTAGCTGCACCACCTCCACTGGTCCCTGGGCAGTGGCCGAACCACGAACTCTTAACACTCTGTCCCCAAAATTTTTTCCATTACCCTTCTCTGTTGTCTTTGGTGTTTGTGATTTGAGAAGTCTGGTAACTGCCATAGCTCACTGATTCAGGGCTCTAGGGCCTGTTCCACCTGGCTCCCGATCTGGTTGGTCCTTGTGCAGACCACACTGGGCTCTGCTCCCAGCTCCGTGGGTGATAGACCTTACCCAGCGACCATCCAGGCTGTCCTGGGCTAGAGCCCTGCTTCCCTCTGCTATTTTGTGCATTCAGCAGTGCTAGAATTTGTTCGGAGCCATTTTTATAGGTGTTTGGAGGTTTCCAGGGGAAAGCCTTAGGCAAGTCCCTGCTTTCCAGCTGCCATCTTGGCTTGCCCCACCTCCATTCACTTTTTTAAAGGTATTTAACAGGGCTTGTGAGAGAGCTCCTGTAAGATGCTGTTTTCACAGGGCCATCTGGGCTCCGCCCCCCAAATTGTGTCATTTTAAAGGAGAAAAAAAAAGGAAGAGTTAGTATTACAATGAAGTAGAAAGAACAATGAATTTGGAATAAAAGGACCTGAGTTGGAATCCAAGCCTAAATATTCATGGGTACAGATTGGATTAGATCCCCACTGAGCTCTTTTAATTCTAAGATTCTATAATTTAATCTTTTTGTGACTGTGTATTGAGCAATGAATATTGTTTTGGACTTGGAATCAAAAAGACCAAAGTTCAAATACAATCTCAAACACTTACTAGCTGTGTGATACTGGGTAAGTCACCTAACTTCTCTGTGCTCAGTTTTTTCATCTATAAATTGAGAATAATAGTTCCTACTTTGCAAGGTTGCTGTGAAGGTCATATTAAGACTGGCAAGAAATTTTGTAATCATTAAAACACTATATAAATACTAGCTATTATTGCTATCATCATCATCATCATCATCATCATCTTTGGACCTGAATTTTCTTATCCAAAGAATAATGAGGTTAGGCTACATGTCTTTTATGGTTCCTTAAAGTTCTAAATCCTTTCATCCATGCCCCTCAGCCAAGGGACAGCGGAAAAGGCCCTTGGCACATAGTCATTATATTCTAGCACTCAATATTCTTCACATAGGTGCTTCACAAGCTCAAAGGAGGTTTGCGAAAGATGTCTATGAAAGAGTTCCCAATTACTGCCCTATACACTCCTATTTTCCAATTGTACTACTTTCAAATTTCCTCAGAGAAGCCAAAAGTGGAAACACGCCACTAAGCAGATCGAAGTAGACATATCCTTCCCTTTCCACTACAAACATCCAGAAAATAGTGTGCTAACTCTTTTTATGGAAGGCTTTGGGCATGGAAGCGATGATTGGAGAATACAGAGATCACATAACTATACCCCTTCTATGTACAAGCAGATTCCAGGTAAGTAAACAATAAAAAAAAAAACACTTGGAAATAATGTTTCGATCCTAAAGGGCTTAAGTTTTCTTGCCTATTGGTTAGGACTTACATAGCAATTTTAAGGCATGCCACATCAATCTCCTACTTAGATTGTGATCCTAAGACTTCAGGAAGATCAAGGATCAGGATGCTTAACTGGACTTTCCCTTTTCATCCAGATGTTCTAACAGCATACGGACATAGTCTTAGTTCACTAGACATGTAGTTACCAGATTTCAATAGCTTTACCTTGTTCTCATATTGTTGGTGCTTGACATGCTACATATATAGATAGATAGATAGATAGATAGATAGATAGATAGATAGATAGATAGATAGATGGATGGATAGATAGATAGATAGATATAGATATATATAAAATCTTTACTTGCTGAGAAAAGTTCAATTAGTAGCAAATAGCTACTTTAATTCCTATAATAAGTTCATGGAAATGAGGTTGGATAATATTTATGACACGTGAAGAAATGTTCAGTCAAAGATCTATTCCACATTAAAATATTTTTCTGTTTTATTTAAATGTTGCCAATGCACATAAACAGTATAATGATCAGACAGGAAATCACAGAGTGATGACGGCAGTGGACTACAAGTCAGGAGAGTAGGTTTCATCGCTGCTCTGCCACTTAGAAGACAAGTGGTGTTCAGTAAGGTACTTAATGTTACTAGGACTCATTTTCTGCATCTGGAAAATGAAGCAGTTGGATGAAATGACCAAAGTTCCATCCAGCTTTTAAAATCAATCAAATGCTGAAGGGAATCGAAGATTTCATAGTTCAGCTTTATATCTTACCAACATTCTATGACACAATCTATGAACTTTTTCTTTACTTAAGAAGCATGTCTCTAATTCCTAGCACACTGTTATTAGATAAGGGAAAAAGCATCAAGTCTCTCACAGCTTTATCCTCATGAATTGACAACACAATGTCCTTTGCCACAGGCAACATTGGATTCCCTGGTTTGAACAATCTTCAGGCTTATACTGATCTTAAGGTCTTAAGTCTTTTAGGGCCGGCTTAGTTGACAGAATAAATCAGTTTGATAGAGTTTGGATCTCCATCAGTACAGCTCTCTGTCTGTTTGACAAAGTGAGTTACATTCTCTTCCTAGAGATCCTCATGAAGCCATGTTTGTTGAGCCCGGGGATTCATATGATTTTGGCCAGTCACCGTGCCAATAACTTTTAAACAACTAGAAAAGGAATTAGTTTAATTACCCATTTAAAAAATCATATCAATGTCCTTGACTTCCTTTTCTCTTGAAGTAGGTATATATCTAGCTGTGAATTTAACTAAAGTGTATACCGTGATGTCTTCTGCCACTTAATACCTTTAAAATTACAGGATTGGCCAATTTAATTCAACAAAATTTGATTAAGAGCCTAGTTGCTATTAATAATTATACTATTTGTCTTTTTGTGGTAGCAAAGAATTGGAAATTGAAAGGATGCCCATCAGTTGGGGAATGGCTAAACAAGCTGTAGTATATGAATGCAATGGAATACTATTTGTTCTATAAGAAATGATGAGAAAGCAGATTTCAGAAAAACCTGGAAAGAGTTATGTGAACTGATGCCAAGTGAAGTGAGCAGAACCAGAACATTGTACACAGCAATAGCAATATTATGTGATAACTGACTTTGATAGATTTAGCTCCTCTCAGCAATGCAATGGTCTAAGACAATTCCAAAAGACTAAAGGTGGAAAATGCTATCCACATTCAGAGAAAGATCTATGGAGTCTGAATGTAGATTGAAGCATATTGTTTTCTCTCTTTTTTTGTTCCTTTTGTTTTTTTCCTTCTTGTGGTTATTCCCTTTGGTCCCGATTCTTCTTTACAACATGACTATGTGGAAATATGTTTTAATATTGTTATACCTGTATAACATATATCAGATTGCATGCCATCTTGGGGAAGGGGGAGAGAAGGGAAAAGGAAAAATTTAGAACTCAAAATCTAATAAAAGTGAATGTTGTAAACTAAAAGTATATATTTTTTAAATTGATAATTATATTATGTAGAAACCCCTGTGCTAGGTGGTGGGAATAGAAACACTGAAACAAAATTGCACTTGCCCCCTAGGAGGTTGACAAATAAGTTAATGTAAAGTATATTTTAAAAGAATAATGCAAAATCATTTCACAAGTGTGACTAAGAAAGTTAGGAAACTACATGTCGTGACCTGGCAGTTGCGTTGTGTTTTTAAGGAATGAAGGGATTCTTCAAGGTAGTGGTGAGAAGGGAATGTATTCTAGATATAGGGTACATATCATGAAAAATCATGGAATTGTGAGGTGGAATGTCACCTATGGGATAGAGCTAGTAGGTCAGTCAGTTTTCCTGAAATGAAGACTTACATGAAAGGGAATAATTTGAAATATGACTGGAGATATACGTGGAGGCTGGGGTATAGAGGTTTTTAAAATCAGACTGAAATTTTGCCTTTTATCCTAGAGACAATGGGTGGCCACTGAAGTCTTTAAGTAAGGGAGTATCACAGCTAGATCTATGTTTTAAGATTATCTCTTTTTCAGTAGTGTGGAGGGTGGATTGGAGAGGGGACAGATTGGAAACAGAGAGACTAGTAGACTACTGGAATAATGCAGACAAGAAGCGACAAAAGTTTGAATTAGAGGAGAGTAGAGAGAAGAGGGCAGATGCAAGTACTCTGTGAGAATGGAATCAATGAGATTTCAAAACTGATTTTATATTAGGGGGAATGGGATTGATGAGGGAGAGCGAGAAGTTAGGGATAAATTCAGTTATAAGCATGGTGATTTAGAAGGATAGGGACATTCTCAACTGAAATATTGGTTTTTTAGAAGAGGGATGAGCTTATGGAAACATGTTGTGAGTTATGTTTTAGCTATATTGATTTTGAAATGATAATGGGATATACAGGAAGGGATATTCTCCTTGATATTTTTTTTTTCCTGGAATTAATATAAGTAGTCACCATGTAAAGCAGGATTGATGCCACAGCTATGGCTTTCTGTTTCAACTGATCGGTAAACATTTCTTATGGACCTACTATGGATCAGGAACTGTACAAAGTAGGAGGATAAACAGACACATAAAGCAAACATAGTCCTTGCCTGCAAGGAGCTTACAATCAAATGGGGGCAAGAAAACATGCAAAAAGAAGCTGAAATGCAGAGAGGTAGAGGAAGACACCTGCTATTGAAGGCATGTTAGAGATTTCCAAAGGAGTCCAAAAAAAGAGTAAGGTGGGAAATGGAGGGAAAACTGTTCTGAGGCCCCTTTTTAAATAGATACCATGAAGGCAATGGCCCTCCCCTCCAAAGGGTTCAATCAGAAAGGAAGAAGGTACTGATGAGACAAGTATGACTTCCAAGAGTTGCTTTAACTGAGACAGGTAGGAGTGTGCTTTGGACATGTCATACCTAAATCCAGGAACTCATTAATGACACGATTATGTTAAATACCAATGCAGATCGCAATCCATACATACCATCTCACTTTGTATAGTTCTTATCTATATTCTCTGCCAAATCTTCATAAATGACCCCCCAATATACTGGGAAGGGAGGGGGATATTCTTATGCAGCGTGTCCCAAAAATCTTTAGTGCAGCTTTTAAGCTTATTAGTTTAAAGCTACTAGGTTTTTGATGTAGACACTAATTAAATGCAAACACTGTATTTCACAGATATTATCATTGTTTATTCATTTAATATTCATTTAAAAATTGTGTTCTGAATTCTCTCCTTCTCACCCCTCTTCCATCCATACATTCCATCCATTAATAGAAAGTATATTTTTTTAAAAAAGAAAGTTAGGAAAGGTCATGCTGTGACCTGGCAGCTGAGTTGTGTTTTCAAGGGATGAAGGGGTTTTTAAGATGTTATTCTAGATCTCAGGTTGTCTTTCTGTTAACTCTGATTCTTTCTCGATAACTGGATTACATATGTGGTTGGTTTGTAATTCAAAAAGCATTCATTTAGCATTTGCTGTGTTTGAGACATTTTGCTAGCTGCTGGGAAGAAATAAAAATAAAATGGAACCTTCCTTCAAAGAGCTTCTCTTCTATCAGGGAATACAACATGTATCTACACATATAAGTACATAAACAGAATGTACAAAATAAACGTTAGGTACTTTAGGACAAAAAGAATGAACCATAGGAGTATAAGAAAGGCTTCATATACAAAGGTTTGCTTGAATTAAGAAAACTAGTGAGCAACTAGGTGGCACACGGGATATAGTGCCAAGCCTGAAGTCAAGAAGACATATTGGTACGTTCAAATCTAGCTTCAGACACTAGCTGTGTGAACCTGTGTGAGTCACTTAACTTCAGTTCCCCATCTATACAATGGACTAGAGAAGGAAATAGCAAACTACTCCAGTATATCAGCCAAGAAAACCCCAAATGGGGTCACAAAGAGTAAGACACAACTGAGGTGACTGAAGGACAATAGTAACAAGAAGGAAAGTAATGCTTCTAAGAAGCAGAAATGAGGAAGGACTGCATTCCAGGAATGAAGGTCAACTTGTACAAATCTGGGAGATGTGATTTCATGTGTGAGGAAAATAAGAAGGCAAATTTGTCCTGAAAGTAGGATCTGTGAAGGGGAATAATATATGATAAGACTAGTCAGGTAAGTTGGAGGCAGATGCTAAAGATTTTTAAGTGTCAAAAAGAGGAGTTTCTATTTGATCCCACAGGCAATGAGGAGTCACTGGAATTTGTTAAATAGGAAAATGACATGAGATGTATGTTTTAGGAAACACCACTTCAGCACTCATGTAGAAAATGGATGGGAGTGCGGAGATATTTGAAGCAGAAAGGGCAATTAGGAGACTATTTCAATGGAACAGTTGAAAGGGAACTTGGATGGCTGGCATGTGAGTGGAGATATGATGTATATGAGGGAAGCTATGGAGGCAAAATCAACAAGATTTGGCAAATGATTGGATATGTCAAATGAGAGAAGGGTCAGAGTTGAAGATGGTTCTGAGGTTTCAGCCTGGGTAACTGAGAGGATGATAGTCCCTTTGATGACAATGATTTTTATATGACATTTTAGATGCTATCTTTGGTAGTATTCAAAAGCCTGCTTGCATTTACTTTTGGGCGCTCCTCAAATTTTGGTTCATTTAAATCTCTGATTTCTTGAGTTAATGCTAGCAGAATTGAAGTTGAGGCAGGTTCTGTCAAAATGGAAAGGCAGAAAACATGGCCGTTGTGGAAGACTGCTTCTCCTTGTCTAATGTCCAGCCTCCCTAGGGAGACAAAGGTGATCAGAAGGTTAATCATTGCATGGGGCCAGAGAAACCTGTGTTTCCACATAATGATTGATGATGGAGATGATGGAGGTAGTGTAATGTTTAGCAGGTTGGGACTTTTTCACTGTTTTCTCTTTGAGAATCATAAATATAAATTAATTAATTAATCAAGTGCCTTCGATTAAGTCTTTCTAGGTGCTAAGCCCCAGGCCCACACCCTGTTGTGTGAAGCCTTCGGGCCCTGAACAGGGTATGTAAACTCAGAGGTTAGCATTTTGTTTGGGGCTCTCATTCACTAGAAGAGTGTTAGTGTGGAGACTCTGAGTAGCAGTCGTTGAGAGCCCCTGGCTTTGAAGAAAATCCAGATGTTGGTGCTTCTCTTTTTGGTGACTATGTATGTGGTGTTCACCCCTGAACATTATAGCAAATACAAACAGAAATTACAAAAAGAAAATATCAATAGATCAAATAACAGAATTTAACGGACAGGCTTTGTCTGATCAAGACATCACAATAGCAACAACAAAATATAGCTAAAATGTTGTAGAACCAGAGTTTTAATTTAGGTTTTTTATCTTCAATTCCAATATTTTTTCTAGTACACAATAACTCCAAAACAAGTAACATATTATTCAGATGGATTTTAATGCACTTTAAGTCTGCTATTTAACAAAAACTTCTTTTGAATTTTTGGGTACTTAGTCTGTGAATATTCTTTTGAAGATCCCCTAGTGGAAGGCTTTAAAGAGGATATCATCAGAAATGGAGCTGGGTCTGTTTGCAGTGACCTGCATAGAACAATAGAACGTAGCATCATAGGGTTTAGGACTGGAAGGAAACAGGAATGACTTAAACCAGTCTCCTCTTTTTCTAGCTTATGGAACTGAGGCCCAGAGAGGGAAAACAATTTAACTGAGGTCATTAAGTAGCAGAGCCAGTATCTGAAACAAGGTCTTTTGAATAAAAGTCCCATGCTCTTTCCACTGTAAGCTTTTTATGTAAAATACATTTCTAAGATAAGACTACCTTCATTTAGGAGTCAGGTTGGACAGAATGGTGAATCATAAGGAGAATCTGTCAAGAATTTGTTCTTCTCTCCTTGATTGGGAAATATGTGAAGCAGGAATCAGGCTCATTAATACCAATGAGAGATGTTGAGTTGAGTCTATTTTTCAATTCACTTAGCTTTCTTTTAAAAAATTGAGAGGTTTGTCTTTGTCGCATGGTGTGTCATGATTAATCAGATATATTGGATGGGCAAATGGTTTAATAGCTATTACTATTTGTCATATCAGAGATGACTTATCATCCATTATAAATGTTTGAATGTGTAAAATTAGTTTAACTGGGTCTGGCTAGTGTTAAAGAAAGTTGATTATTAGAGCTATGAATTTGGAAAGTGTTCCATAGTGCAACCTTAGAGAGGCATGTACTATAGTCTGCGTCTGGTGAATTGTGGTGACAAGCATATTTCAAGGAGAAAGGGGCCCCTAAGCAGCCTAAGGTTGAATCTAACCCACAGCCTAGGTTAGAAATGGAGCAGATGAAAGTGGGATCAGCTCCTTAATGGCCCCTCTATATCTATCCCAGGAGAAATTCAGTCATTGTGCGCACACACACATATACACACATATGTGCGTATATATGTATGTGTATATGTGTGTACACACATACCTAGACATATATACACATGAAATATACAAATATGTATGTATACACACACATCTATCTTGACCTTTCTTGTTTGTCAGTATTTTATCATATAATAATTGAATTGAAAAAGTCTATACTCTTCTGGAGAGCAAAGAACCATTCCATCAAGAATAGAAACCCAGCAGATCATACAATCATGAAAAAGATGCTATCTTCACCAAAAGGAAATGGGAATTCAGAGAATTTGTTGATGTTCAAATTTTTTTTTATTTGTTAATCTTTGTCTTCTGCTCTAAGCCTATTTTTCTTCTTCGACTAAATATTTTTCATAAGTACAAAGCTCATTTTGCTTTCTTTTTCAGGAATTTTCAACAAAAATGGAAATAATTTAAAAAAAATTAATGAGGAATCACTCTGGTGAACATTCTACACTGTGGTAATGATATGCCCTAGATAATGTGATGTCTCCTTAGTAATTATTTCCCTCTCGCAAGCAATGGTAGACTTCAGTGCTAGACTTCTTACTTTCCTCCTGGTAATATTTATCACAGAAATAGTATCATGCAAAGCAAAGAAAGGTCTCTGAAGTCAGATTTTTCACTAGTGTCACAGACCTTTCTGACACCCCCCATTTTTCACATCTTTCCATCTACTTGGATTTTGGGTCCTAGTCCTGACCGTTTCAGGCCATCCCTGCTCCACCATTGTATATTCCTGACTGACCATTCTCTACTTTCTTTCTGGCTCTCATTGCTCTTGCTAATAACTTAACTTTAATATAAGTTTTAGTCCATGTCTCTTTTCTCAATAATTTCTCAGTCTTTCTCTTAGTAATTAATGTCATTCAGCCCTGAGTGACGCACAGACAACATGCAGACAATACCAAAATATTTATTTGTTCCTATGGCCACTCTCAAAGGCTCCAAACTAGCATTTTAATCTGCCTTCTGGAATAACATATTAAATTGAACATCTTTTCAAGACCTCAAGTTAATCATGTCCAAAATTTGGACCTCTGCTTATTGTTCTTTCATTCCCCCCCTTTTCTTTCAATGACATTACTAAGTTTCCTGTGTTTGAAATCTTGGAGTTATTTAATTTTTCCTCTTTCTCATATCTTCTTATTGAGTCCTATTGATTCCACCATTGCAATATTTTTCAAACGATTCCCTTTTCTCTGTTCCCACTGCAACTACTATACATAGAGCCTCTTCCCAAGCACTCCACCTCTATTACAACCTGTATGTGCTATTATGTTTGCCTTTTTACAGGTCTTTCTGCCTCCATTCTCTTTTCCTGCCAAGCTGTCTTTTTATAATGCCACCATATTGGTCTTTCATACCCTCAGATCCCATCAGTTCACTACTCTTCAAACACTTCAATAGTTCATTACTGTTTACTTAATAAAGCCCAAAATCATTATTCTAGAATTCAAGACACTCTATAGTCAAATACTGCACCTACATTTTCACCTTTACATTATATTCTCTCCCAACCATTTTACACTATGCTGCAGCCCAATTTGACTATAATCAGTTTCATGTATGCTGACTCATTCAAACACAGAGAAACGCAGAAAAATTGAAGGTTTATTCATGTTCTTCTTTCTATATAATATAACTTTCTATTCTTCTTCTTCAAGATTCACTTAGCTCTCTTCTAAATTCTAGGTCAAATTCCCCTATGAATTCTTCTCTGATTTCCTCAGTTAGAAATGATATTAGTTTTTTGTCTTGGACCACAAAGAGGACTTTACACTTTTCATATGGAGCTGGTATACATTGCTTTGTATGTAATTCTCCATTGAGGTTTTGATTCCTCTATTATACTATAAGCTCCATGAACACCTAGGATAAATCAAAAAGCTATCACCAAAGCACCAAGCCCAAAGCTGTGGATAGATTAGATGCCTAAGAAATATTTATCGAATTGAATTGTCAGTGATAAACAGAACCACTTTTTTCTATAATTTATATTGGTTTCTTGGAAGCCAAAATAAAATCATCCCAAATACAGATTTTAAAGAAACATATTAGTTTAATTGTCCAGAATGACAGTGGAAGGAGTTTCCACATGGAATTCCCCAGGGCTTGATTAGAATGACTTCGGTTTGTTATATGAGAGTCATTAGTCTAAGAAAGGCTGGAATTAGAACTCGGGAACCATCTCCTACTATGTCTTTCTGCTATCCCTTTGAAAAAGACTTTTAAAATTAAAGGGAATTGGATTTACCTTTAATTTGCCTAGTCTAACTCTACAGAGGAGTTGTTTCTCAAAAAGTAAATGCTATAATGGAGAACAAAAATTCTGTACTAATATCTAGTAAATTTCAAGATCATTATGGAAAAAAAAATCCTACTTCTGTTGGATGGTTACCTTTCTATCTAAAGAGAAAGACATTTTGGCACCTTCCAGGTACATAAATCATCAGAATATGCTTCAATATACCTTTTCTTAAGGCCTTTATCCACCCCAGGCAAACCAATTCCAGAAATTCAATATGTACTGAAAATTCAAATTCCTAAGTTTACTGGTTACACAAATACTTTCAATTAGTAACTTACAGGGATTCTTTGGCAGATTATTTAATTTGGCAAATAAATCACTTGATTCCTCCATCCCCTACAACCATCTCCCTGTGGAACAATCCCCATAGAGAAGGGGTATCCCAACCTTGCCATCACCATTTCTATCCTTAGAGGGACTTCTACCTAAAGGTTGGACATGTGAAAGGTATAGGAGAGGTTCCCAACCTTATTTGGCCTACTGCCCCCTTTAAAATAAAATTACTCAGACCCCCCTTGGAAATCTACTTTCTTTTATCTTTTAATGGTGTTTTTTTAATTTGCATCATTTCAAAAATATAAAATATTTTCTTTAAAACTGATACATCTTAAATGTAATAATTTATTATAAATTTGTGGTGGTTTTCCTGCGTTGAAATTTTGATGACTCAATCTTCTGTCATGTAACTATATAGTATCATATTGTAAACAACTCATTACTGTATGTATTCCTGCCAATGCATTTTGGACTTCCCAACAATGTGTGACACACTTGCCTTCCAACACTTGCTTGTTAAGACCTGTTGACAAACCTGACCACTTATTGGTTATAACTTGCATTTGTGTGTTTATTTGGAAAATAATGTAATCACTACAACTTTAACTCTGTTACACAACAGATGAAACATGTACAAACGGTTTTTCAAAATTTTCTTCTCTTCTTTCCTTATGTTTCCACTGCCCCCTTATTTTTATTCAATGCCTCCCGATTGCACCTGAAGCTACTACTGCCCCGTCTTGATTGTTCCAGCACCCCCGAGGGGGTGGTATCACCACTTTGGCAACCTATGGCTATAGGAAATCTGAATAGCAATGTTCCACAGATCACCATCTGTACTTACATCTTTAACCATCAGGTGAGCAAGTCTTATAGAAATACAACCAGGTGTTGCCCCTGCCTCCTTAATAGCCAAAATTCCTGATGACCTGCAAAATAAAGTTCTTGCCACCAAAGTCCTTAGCACTATCAAATGGTTCAACATAAGAAATGATTATGACTTTATTAATAGAAATGGCATTAAGGAAGAGGCATTACCTTCTGCTTTGCTGCTATAGCTGAAAGACTATGAGGCCATCCCATCTGACTTATAGCTGAAACCTCCTACATGAGTTGTCTCTCTCCATTAGGTTGTGAACTTCTTGAAAGCAGGAATTGTCTTATGGCAAATACTGCAGGCATCAGAAAATATCTTATACAAAAGCACAGTAGCAGTAATGTCCTTGGCATATGCAAGAACTGAAGGAGTTAACTTGGTTGGATTGGAAAGGTGCGTGTTGGGGATGATAGGAGATCAGGTTGAAGTGGTGGAATTGGACTCCATCAATGAAGACTTTAAAAGCCAAGAACTGGGGTTTAGATTTGGTACAGTGGTGGTAAAAGAAATTGTACCTTGAAGCCATGTGCAGGATGGAGACTGTGGTCTGAAACTGTTCCTATTACAACTTTATTTTGGCAGGTTGACCCTATACCTAAACTAGGAGTAGGAGACTCTTGTTTTGGTCTCACGAGGTATTAGACTACATTAACAGCTTCTTTCTGTGTGTTTGTCTTTTTTTTTCTTAAAGTATTTTAGCTTTGATAAAAAGTAGACAATAATTTAAAATATACAAACCAATTATGAACCCAAATAATTGTCATGTGTTTACCCCTGGTCAGACATTCCTAAAAAAATAATACTGTTAGATGTGTTTTTCCCCCACCAGAGAATTGTAGGAAATTAGGTTGGCAAATCTCAAAAAAGCACCAGAGTATATCCTCCTATCAGTAAATCCTGCCAACATAGAAACAACTTTGGTCTCAAAAATGATTATCAAGTTTATAACAATCCTAGTCCATGCCGTATAAAGATAAATCTTTCATCTGACACACCATTTATGCATTTCTGGAGGCTATAATAAAATGTATCTCTGGAAACTAAACCATCTACATTTATTTCCTTTCATGAATATAGTGGTTTTTGAAGCTTGTGAGAAAGTGAGCAGGATTCTCATTTGCCTCGTGAGTCACCATCCCACTTCTCTAGATTCTCATAATGGTGCTGACAGTGATGCCAGGGGGAGAATAAACACTTTTGCACTTCTAGGTCTCACTTCTAAGTCTAAGGTTCCTTGCTGTTAATCTACTTCATTTTATTTGAAAACTTCAGATATTTTTTTCCTATAATGACATAAGACAAGGGAGCAAATAATAACCCTCTTTAAATGTTCCTAGTCCCTAAAGATTTCTCTGGAATACTGAAGGTATTCTCCTTGTTCTGAGACAGGAATCCTGATAGCAAAAAATCCTGAAGCTACTACTGCTGGTCTACTCTGAAGTTTACAAAGCATTATATGAAGACCAAGGAAAATATGCCAGAACCCTTTTCTTCCAGGCAGCTTAACATATACTAGCGGGATTCCCTCCTCATTTCCCTCATAGAATTCTAGAACCGGAAATGATCTTAGGGGTTCTCTCTCTGATTGATATAGCTGAAAGTCCTTTATGGTGTTCCTGACAAGCAGTCATTTTTTTCAGTCCATTAAGGATTACTTAAGTAGAGAATTCTTCTCTTGTTTCTATTTCCTCATTTAAAAAAATAATTTAAAGAGATTGAAGTGTGTGGAATAACCAAAAGAGCTTTGTCACAGGAATGACAGGATCTGGGTTCAAGTCCCATTGCTAATCATTACTGCCAGGATGACCTTGGGCTTTCTCTAGGCCTCAGTTTCTTTATTTGTTGAATTGCAGGGTTAGGCTAGATGACTGCAGTCCTTTTCAGTTTTATGAAAATTATCATCATTTTGCATTATTATTTCTTTCCTTCTATTTTGTTGTGCTTCGTCGGTGCTATAGAGTTGCCAAAGTGAGCTCTAAAACAAAGAAAGCCCTGCTTTATGAATGCTATGCCTATGTTTTCAAGTTGGATTGAATCATTAGGTATAAAGATATTTGAATTCATCTTTTTGTTTTGTTTTTGCATTTTTGCCATGCTTACGCTTCTTACTCCTATCTGGGATTGGAAACACTATTGCTGAAAGAAAATGAAAAATTCTGTTTTCCCAATAGTCAATACCTAATTTGAAAAATGTACCCCAGAAGAAAATTTTCTTCCTGAGGATATTTCCCTCTAGAAATTTCCCAACTATCTTGGCAGACAAAGGGGATTGTATGTGGTTAAGATAAGCATCAAAAAGTCCTCTGATTCTTTAAGCCCCAAATAGTACTATAGCTTTCAAAGCTTACACAGGCAGGACTTGTTTTATTCTGTGTTGCTTTGCTTTTTAGGATCACAAATTCCTTTTAAAACAAAAACTTTGAAGGAATATTTTAATGTCTAGGTATGGAGAAGATTAAGATAATGAGAGATGAAAGTAATACTCAGAAAGATGTGTGAGAAAACAGTATTTTTTTCCGGTGGTGGAGAAAAAGCCCAAGTAACTAACCTCTGGGTAGTAATCATAAGTAACCAGTGAAAAGGTAGGTTTGGAATCCCAGTATCCTAACTCCCAATCCTCCAATCTCTTAGTATCTCTTAGATACTGTTCTCTACTTTCCTAAATCAATAAATCATTCGAATGCAAGAGAAATCTTCTCAGAGCTAAGAAAAGCAAAAAAAAAAAAAGACAAGAAGACAATGAGGTGTTTGGAAAGACATTGGTTCCAGAAATTGGATTCTAGGCATGTACTGCCAGGGTGGAGGATTTTTATTTAATTTTATAGAAAAATGTTCGGGTTATTTTACACTGAGATGTGAAATCTCATTTGCAGCTAAGCCCCGGAGGGAGTGAAAGGAACTAAGAGAGCTCATAAAGACATGCGTAATAGGATTAATAAGAAAAAGGCCTAAGACATAAGCCTTTATTGTACGAACTTTGTGCTAAATTTTAGCATTGATGAGGGATGAAATGTCGATACTTAACCAAACATTTATACCTCCAGGGCAACAACAACTGATGGATGGTGCTATCATAGGTTCATGTTATTTGAGTATGTTATCTAGTTACTTTTTGAGAAAGAGTGAGTCTAATGGTAAAGAAGACAATCATAAGATACCAGCTGTTCTTGGACTGTTGAACCATAATAGCTATTTTTCCCATGCTCCTTTAGCCTACTGCTCTTTATATAGTTAAAATAAACTGAGGGTTGAAGAATTACTTGGTGTCTTTTGGACTATGCAACCAGATCATCTGGAAAATTTAAGCAGAAACAGAATATTGCAAATATCACAAGATTTTAGATATAGTAGTGTCTTTAGACATCATGTAATCTACCCAAGCCTTTATGGATGGGATGAAAAAAAAAACAACATCTGAGGAACAGCAGTGTTAAGTGACATCTAATGTGACACAGATAATTATTGGCAGAACTCAGGGTAAAGTCAGGTCTCTTGATGTCCAATCTAGCACTTATTCCAATGAACCCTGATGCTTCCTATTTTGATTAATTGAATGATTAATACATTAGTTAAGTGATATTGATTATTCCCCAAACCACTCATCTGAGAAGCTTAGTCAATACACAGGTGATACATAGTCATCAGATTGAATATACCATAATCAGTTCAGAATTTCTTACTATAAGAAATCAATTTAGGGAAGCAAGATTGATTTGATAATCTAGACATTAGGGGAGGCACTGTGGTATAAGGGAAAAAGAACTGTGTTTGGGGTAAGAAGACTTATTCTTGACCCTTATTAGCTGTGGGACATTAAGGAAACCACTTTGCCTCTTAAGTTTTCTGTTTCCTGATCTATAATATGAGAAGGCTGGACTTTTTCCAGATCTGTGATTCTCAGAAGTTGAAATGATAAGAACAAAAGTGACATGTTCCCGTTATTAGACCTCTCCAGATACAGCCATTGTTGAAGTAACAGCTTCAGGATCCGTTTCTCAATTGCTTGAGTGAAAGAAGATGTTGCATTTAAGCTAACACAATGTCAGGTGCCAATGATTTCAATTCCCAAAGGGCTTTATTCATTTTTTCCTAATTTATAGCAGCAAATTGATTTTTTCCAGTATTACATTCCTAATAAGTTCCATGTATACTTTTAAAAAGTTTAATTTTTAGAGTAGCATCATTGCTAGCAAATGTATGTCTCCACAGAACAAAAGTGCTACAGTTACCTAGGGAGTCAATTGTATTTTTTTTCTGTCAACGTAATTCCTCCTGAGAGTATTAAATCACTCCAGAAGTGAAAGAATGTTCCAGGCTGCCTTGGCCTTTCTATTTGTACCCTTCAGGCATGAGCTGCTGTTTTGGTTTGGTTTGTTTTTCCCATCTCAGATTCTTTGTGCACTGTGTACATGATGCCCTAGCTGGTAGGAATTCCTTAATATTGGTTCCTCCATTTATGAATCCATATTAAGAGGACATGCTGAATCAAGATAACTGAATCATTTGGTCATATCCAACTCCTTTGACTAATCAAAAAAACTCACTAATTATGGATGGGGGGGTGCATGTTAAAAAGCTATCTTGACTCGCAGCAAAACTGTCTTTAAAATGAATACCTGACCTTGAAATGCCTAGCAAATAGGTTTTATAAGAGGCAATTAGTTGGGGTTTAATTTTCTGATGTTCCAGATGACTTCTGGTGACCTTTGTAATAGCCAATGTCTAATCACACATTTTCAACAAGATGTATAAATGCACCCTCTGTTTTCTTGTCTATAAAATGACAGTAGATGCTCTCTCTCTCTCTCTCTCTCTCTCTCTCTCTCTCTCTCTCTCTCTCTCTCACCTGAAAATGGGGAAACACTCTACCAGTTCAGCTCAGCACCTTCTCTGCAACTAATTATCCTAAGAGAGTTGCCTAGAGAACTAAGATTAAATATACCTTGCGCATGGTCACATGGCCTATATATGTCACAGGTAAGACTTGAACTCAGGTCTTCTGGGCCCCCAAACCAGCTCTCTCTCTACTACTACATAACTGCTTTTGATTCTATATATTAAGTATAATTTAAAAAAATAATTTTGAAAGCTTATGGTTTTTTTATCAAAGTCATCAGTTTTATTACTATCACCATCATTTAACTTGGCATTGCATCTCTGGAATTAAAGTATATTGGGATAAAATTGGCCACTGTCAAAGAATAACCACATTATTCAATTTTCCCTATTCTTGGGAGACTGTTGGCAGCAGGAAAATTCTAGGGCCAATATTCTGGGTCTCAGGTACAAAGTATAACTATATAGGTGAAATAAAAACCATACGACAACACTATATTCTACTCCATCTATCTTTAGATAGAAATGACACTGGTCTCAATTTAACATACTCTCTCACTACTTAGTGGTTACTTATAGACTGAATTCAAATATTAGCCAAGATTTCATCATTTTAGTTTTCTGCAGCCTGCTATACCAAAGCTCACAAATAGCAAAGTGTTAGAAATGCCAATCCCATTGCTTATGGTATGGTTTAGTGAACTGTGGGAATACAGTATGATCAGATCTCTTGGTCATATCCAACTTGGTCATATTCAACTATAGACACACATAGATCCAGATTATCACCATGCCTTACCATTCCTGGATCTCTTTTGACTCATTTTTCATTGAACTTGGCCTTCAGTGTGACGTTCCAAAGTACTCCATCTGCTTTTATGCCTCAGGAAAAAAAAGGCCTCCTGGAAATTATTCTGTGCTCCCCTAAAGGCAAAACAACTAGATTCTTTATATTTCTTCTTTTGCCCTTTTCTTTATCCCATCTACTTCTACACACCTCAGGACTTTATCATGTTACCAGTCAGTTCTAGGGCAGAGGTTCTGGCTCTTTCTAATTTGAATAAGGGACTAGTTGAGAAATGGATGGAAAACCTAGTGACAAACGATAGAAAATTCAATTGGGCGCCTGAAGGAAGGAGTGAATTTCTGCCTTCATCTATCACCACTGATTAGCTCCAGCGAGAGAGAGGGAGAGACAGAGACAGAGAGAGATCGGAAATAACAAATGGATCCTGGTGAGAGGCTGGGCTCTGCTGTCTGGTTTCTTTGGCTCATCAATCATCCCTGGTGTGGTTGATAGGTGGCTGTGTCACTCCCAACCTCTGTCCCTCCCACCAGAGCCTCTGCAACAGTGACAAGTGTGCTGCATTCCTTCCATAGCCTATTCTACAGGGATAGCAGAATCTGCTTCCACTTTATAAGCCCCATCCTGCCTGTCTATCTGATGGTCTGTCTGCTTTCTAGTGATGTTTCCATCCCAGCTCATGCTGGTGGAGTGATTGTATTCCCATCATTTCTCTCCATCCTCCTAAGCTACGGTCTTGCCATCCTGTCCTCAGGGTAAATGTTGGCAGTATGCCCACCATACTAATCATGCTGGTACAACAGATAGGCCGACATTACATAAAACATTTACAGGAGGAGGGGTAGGGGATGAGAGGGTCCATAAAATGTTGAGATCATCCAAGCATGAAATAGAAAGATGAAGAAAGTGTTTTCCCAAAGCCATTTATACCTGTCATCTGTTCCGGGTATCACTCTGAATGTGTCTCCTATTCATTTGCTTCCTCCCACCTTTGCTGTGTACAATTGATCACTGGATGGTAGAACATATCTAGAGAAGTTGCTATAGGAAGAAGTTAGGGAACTATTTTCTTTCTACCTAAAAAATTACCTTGGCTATTCTACTCATTATTTAAGGTGCTGATTAACATAATAGTTACATATTTACATATAGATAACCCCCAAATCACATGTATTTGACTTTACAATGCAAATCTAGGAGCTAGATAACACAGTGTAAAGTGTTTGATTTTCAGACAAGAAGACCTAAGTTCAACCCAGTCATCCCTGTGCAAGTCATTTAACCTCTGTCAGTCTCAGTTTCCTCATCTGTAAAATAGAGGTGAAAATAGGACTGACCTCACAGGATTTCTGTGAGAATCAAATGAGATAACATGCGTAAAGTACCTCACGAACTTTAAAGTACTATATAAATGCTAGTTATTTTTAAGTAGCATTATCTGTACTTGTACTTGAGCTTGGATATATATATATATATATATATGTATATATATACATATATATGCATATGTACATATATATATATATAAAACATTGTCGGAATTTAAAATTCTTACAAAAATAGTGCAGAGATACAGTAAAGACCTGTCATATTTCTTCATTTACCTCTTTTTTTTTTTCAAATTGTTCTTTCTTTTCAAATTACTTTGTAATTTGGTCATTATGCCATACCATGATATGAAGTAGATTTCTTAGCAAAGACCACTTTCTGTTTGTAAATTTGCTGTTTGGCTTATGTATTTCCTGATTCAGAGGTGAGACTGTTCCTATTGAAAGCTAGCAGGGGAAAGCAGTTGCATTAGCTCCATGATTCCTGGAGTCTTGACCAAAGGGCAAAGGTTGAGTCCTAGCATCTCTTAGTAACATATTATTGCCTTCTCCTTCCAGTCATTCCCATTACTACTTGCTTTTCTTAATGTCTTTTGGTGCCCATTTGTATACCTATCTACCTGTAATATCCTCTAAGGAAGGATGGCTTATGAACATTAGTCCTTCTCTAGTGTAAATAACGTCATTTTGTTACCTTTCCATTTAACTATTTACAAAGTATGACCAATAAATGTTAAACCTAGATTTTTAAATATACCAGAATTTCTTCACTTCCCTCATCTTGTTTTCATTTCTCTTCTTTTGCTTTTGTTCCCCATGCCTTCCTTTCTCTCTTCTTATGTTTTATATGCTCTTCCCCACAAGTCTAGACTAGACTTGCATTTATTCTAGCAATGCTGCCTCCTCAGTTGTTTGGCTATCCTTCTTTAGGTTTTGCCTATTTAACAACTTTATTACACATCATGGAAAATCAGTATCATTCAGGACATTTACCATTTTTTCCACTTTTCCATGAATACATTCTAATTGTTGGCTGTCCCCAGATGTGGTCTGATTAATACATAGCTGAACTATTGCTTTGCCTGATAAGGACAAAATACTTCTTTTAATCAAGTATAATTTTTACTTGTTTTTTGTCATACTTTTATATTGTACTGTGATCACCCAAAGCTTTCAGATCTTTTCACATAAAATTTTGCAAGTCTTCCTGAACTATATACTTATGGAATTGAGTTTTTTAAAAATCTTAAATGTAAGGCTTTACATTTATTCTGGTTAAATTTTTTCTTGTTGGCTACAGCTCTGGTGCAGACTGTCTAGGTCATCTTAAATCTTCTTTCTGTTTCATCAGATCATTTATAGCCTCAAGAATTCTATCACTTAACATTATATAAAGTCCTGTGTCTTCATCCACTTTCTTGACAATGCTAGTCAGATTAAGGCCAGCAATAAAATCTTGTGGAACTATTAGTTACCCATAACCAGATGGAAATAAAAATTATCCAATATAATCCCAGGACAATTTTTCAGCCTACTTTAAATTCACTCAATGCTGCTCGTTCTGTAGTGCCCATTTCACCCTCCATCCACAAGGATCATCATGGGAGTTTTTTAAATTCTATCTTAAATCAAGATACCAGGTGGCATAATAGAAAGAATACTGTACTTAGAGAGAACCCAGGGGAACTGGGTTCAAATCCTAAGACAAGATTTGCTACTATCATCACCTGTGGTAAGTCATGTAGATGTGCTTGACTTGACTCTAGGGATTATTTCTGAAAAATTAAAAAAAAATGGCATCTATACCAGTCAGGTCCAAGCAAGGCTGTGAAGCTTGGAGCAAAAGAGAATGAAGTGAAGTCTAGAAGTTAAAGGAAAGTTCCCTTGTCTGCAAAATGAGGGATTGTGTTTAATGACCCCTGATGTCTCTTCCAAGGCATAAATGAATGATAGTATGATCATTTAAATACCACTAGCTTTGCGTTGTTTCTTTAAGATGCCCCAATATGTAAAAATGTCATATATAATTAAATTAGAAGTGATTATTCAAAATCCAAAAGAATTCCTCAGCTTCATTTCATCAGTGAGTCCCCCACGAAATTTAAAATACATAATAATACATCTATGGCACTTTGTTAAAGGTAATGTCTTCTCATTGAAGAGTAGGTGAAGAATAAAGTACTGAAAAGACCACTGCAGTGGGAGCTCACAGATATGGGTTGAAATCATGTAACTACTAGGGGGATAGTTCTTCACCTTTTTAGCTTCAGTTTGCTTTGCTGTAGTGTGGAAATAAATGGTTTCTACTGTTCCAACTAGATTGGACATTCTATGATTCTATTAATTTGTATCATCATACAACCATCATGTTATACTTTTACATGTGAACTTTCAGTTGTAACGCTGACATTCTTTGTCTCATCAAAGGAGGCCTGGATAGGAAAAAAATAACATTCATTATAATTCTCTGTGCCATAGGGTATTTACTCACAGGGCTTTGAATCTCTGAGCAGCATTTCAACAATTTGTATGTTTAGCCTCTAGAAAGACACCTTTTATGAGTTTATGAAAGCAAGTAATTGTATTTCCCCTCCCTCATAAAACTATTGCCCCACACATAGGGCCAGTTTTCAGAAGTGGAATATATCCCGGGTCTTAGAGAAGGGTGCCAGTAGCCCTAAAAAGCCACAAATCATGCTACTGAGTCTGGCTGGCACACTTTCTTTGTGATTTCCCAAACCAAAATATACTTCCCTGGCTACTATTCCCCTGTATGTACTACATCCTACTGTTGTCATATAAGATGCCCGAGGGCAAAGACTGTCTCACTTTGTTTTTGTATCCCCATTACTTATCACAGCTCCTCGAACATAGTAAGGACTCAGTAAGTTTTTCCCCATTCATTCCTTCATTTGTTCATTCTTTACTCATTCACTCAGTAATCCTGGCTAAACTGACACAGGATTAACAACAGGTCAATAGGGTGCTTTACCAGGGAGACTGCAGAGGTTAAAGTTAAGTCAAAAATTACCTTTCCATTACTATGATAAGTTTATCTGGGCTACTCACAGAAACAATTACACAGGTTTCTTCAGGCATATGTAGCAAGAATGCCACAAATACCAAACACATTCCTTCCAACAGAAGAGCTAAAAACATTTCTAGATATATTCTACAGATGCTTCCTTCTACTTGCTAACTTGGTTAGAATGAACTTGAGCCAACTTGATTTTCCCAAGTCCTTAATTTGGCCAAGCTCTGTAGAAGTTAGGAAACCACCCTTAGGAGATTAAAGGAAAATGAGATGTGAGAGCTGAATCCCCTCATTAACACCAGCAGTGCAACTGCAGTCCAATTTGCTTTCTAGTGGTTTGACACATTTGTTCTCCAGTATTGGATGACGCAAGTAACACCAAGGCTCGATTTCTTGCTGGTGTGTTTCCATCTGCCACCATGCTTTCTTTCTTTCTTCCCCTCTCCCTCTCTTGCTATGATTGCCTTTGCCTCATTCCTATAATTTCTCTCTCCTCCTTGTTATCTTTCTCTCCTCCTCCTTCCAAGCTTTTCTACTTGGCATGTGGTACAAACACTATTGCCTCCAGTTAGTCAATTAAGTTATCATGTTTTTATACTGTGTTTTTTTTTCCCTGTGACTTGATATTACCCCCTCCCCCCAGCTCTGACTTGGCAAGTATATTTATTTGAAATAAATTGCAGGATAATTTCTTTTTCTAATATTCAGGAATAACTCTCCTGGTTACATGGGGGTCGGTTATTCAAATGGCTGGTGCCAGAAAGCTAGGGCTGCACACAGAGATTTGTGCTGTGCAAGGAAATACTTCATTAGACTTGTATTCCATGAAGACACTTTCGCTCCTTAACGCCTGTGATTTTAATTAAAACCTGGAAAGTGAAGAATCCTCTGGTTGTATTAATGTTTTCGTTTCCATTAGGACAGTGGAGTTTATAAACACTAGCAGGGTTTATAAATTAGTCCTCATGTGAATAATAAGTGCACAATGCAGCCCAGAGAGCAAAGCTATGTTGGTCCCATCTGTCTCTTTCTCTCCCTCTTTTCTCTTCCTTTGCAGTGTCGAGTTGTCAGGGACTCCCTTAAAGCCATTTCTTCTAGTTTCCTTGGTGCCTTCATTACCAACTTCTTTACTTCCTCCTTTCTTCTCCTTAAGATATCAAAAAAAATCTATGTTTGTGAAGATTACATTAGTCAGTGGTTTCATTGGAAATGGTTCAATTAAAAAAAGAGAGAAAAAGAAAAATCAAATCCTTAATCAGTAATGAGTTCCAGTCTCCTCTGTTCCTTCATTTCTAGTTTTGTTGGAACACCTGCAAAATTGTACAATATAGAAAACAAAACAAACCTTTTCATACAGTGATATTACCAGATTCACATATTTGTTAGTGTACTGAATATGATAAATGTGTTTATCACTTCCCCACACATATCAGCCAACACAACTACACAGATGGAGAATTATACATTGAGTGTGACATATTTATATGGAAAATTATACACAATCAGTAAGCACACAAGCTTTGTCTACACAGTGCCTACACAAGTATAATCAAATTCTGGGGAAGAGGGAATCAATCAAGCCATTGGTTTAACGTCTTAAAAACGAAATAAGAGACTGTTGGACTACCTGTGTACCTTTTTCAACTATAGGTCATATCTACATCTTACCTATATAACCAAAAATGCAAATAACACAATTCTTGTCACCTAATAAATGCTTGAAAATGCTACTTGTTTAGTTGGTTAATTGAGGCTGTGTGTTTCTTGAGTCTCTTTGGGAAAGTTCTTGTCCCTAGCATATTTCTCTTATGTCCAATAAATATTGAAGCTTTGTATACAGGGGCCCCTGTGGTACCCCCCCAGCATATTTGACAAAAACATACAGACAGATTAGAATATCACTAATCAGGACACCTATAAGGGAAATATGCCAAAATGAACAGTTTTCCACTTAGCACATTATCAAAAGAGCAATAAACATATATATGTATATAGATAGATAGAAAGATAGAAAGAAAGAAAGATAGATAGATAGATAGATAGATAGATAGATAGATAGATAGATAGATAGATAGATAGACAGATAGATATGACATCCATTCTACACCAAATGTACTTATAGATCAAATAATTGATTGGCCTTCCTTATGAACCTTATCTGAAACCTTATGAACATCAAACAATCAGGCAGGAAGAGATCTTGTAGGTCATTAGTGAAAAAGAGTTTGGGTAAAACTTACTCATTATTTCATCAATTCTGTCTGCCACTCCTTGTCTTTCTCTTCTTGCTGTTTTCATATGTCTTCTACATGTGACCTTTCCTGACCCCTCCAGTTTCTAGATCTTTTCCTTTAAATTTGTAGTGCTTTCCTCCTCACCACCCTCCAAATCACTTTTTATTTATTTTGGATCCATCTTCCATATACTTGTTTGTTTGCTCACATGTTGTTTTTTATGGTCACATTGCTATTTATGACTATATTCTCAATACTTTCTGTGATGCCTGGAACTTTCAATGAGGAGTAAGTGCTTTTGTTTGACTGACATCTCCAAAGAAATCAAACAATTTCATAAATTCAACAAAAATATTAATTGAATAAATATTTAAACCCATACTATATTCAAGACACTGTTTAAGGCCCTGAGGATACTATGACAAAAACAAAATTGTCCCTAGCCCCGAGGAACCTAAATTCTTTGCAGAGATATATCATATAAATAGATAAGTATGTCACCCACAATCTAAGACCTATCCTGTCTATGGGGAGTCTTTGATCTAAACTCACAGAAATGAGTTTTATTCTTGGGGCAATTTGACCCCCAAAGAGAGAGGGTCAAGTTTTCTCACCTCTGCTTCATATTGCCCTGACCCTAGAGAACTGTAAAATAAAGCTCAACCTTCCGTACATGGATATTTAAAGTATTATTATGAATTTCAGAGTGTAGAGAGCAGTAACAACTGGAGAGAACCAGGAAAGGCCTCTTATAGGAAACATTACTTGAGTTACATAAGAAGTATGATCACACTGTAGCCAACAATGTGTGTTTGGCCATCAAGTCTAAACAATTTTATGTTTACATCTAGGACCTAATTAGGAAAATGTAGAAGCAAATTATCTAAGAACAATCACTTCTGTTCCTTAGAGAATGTTGTGGGGAAATATTTGGGCATCTGCACATTCTCACACTGTATGAGTCACTGAAGAGTGATCTGCCATCGT
>CM053622.1:534164999-534208745 GCA_028646595.1 Phalanger gymnotis | reverse complement strand
ATCTATTTTTCTATGTATCTCTTATAGTTATTGGAATTCATTCATTTATTTATGTGTTCTCTCTCCCTCTCCCTCTTTCTTTCCCTCTCCCTCTCCCTCTCTCTTTTCCTCCCCCTCCCTCTCTCCCTTCTCTCTCATATATAAACCAATTCTAAATGGATATATGACATATGTATAAATAGATATATGTATATATAGATATAGATATACAGACATACATACACAGAGATAGAGTGTGTATAATAAAAAATATGGAAGTAAAGAAAAACATTCAAAACTCGGGTTGGGAAGAAAGCTCTTACTTAAACAAGAAATTTACTCTAAAATGAATGGAATCTGTAAATCTTTCCCACAACATTCTCATTTCTTTTGGTGACTGATTATGCCAGGAATCAGCAGAGGCTTCCCACTTTCATGCTTTGTATCTCCTTCTTGTCCATGCAATATTTAAAATGGGTTGAGAACGGCCAGGATATTCCAGGCCAAATCCCATTGCAACAACTGAAACCATACCTCCAAATCAAAATATGGCACCAATATAAGCTCAGCTGTATGATCTGCCTTTTAAAACAATGTTAGATCACTAACATACTAAGCACAATTCCCACTGTAATTGGATTTGACCTGGAAAGTTTGTTCATCTAAATTGTGCTTACTAAGGAATTTTCTTTTTCACTCTCTACTCTAATTCACACCCCTCCCATCAGACCACTCATCATCAAACCACTTAGTACTATCCTTCATTTTATAGATGAGGAAAATAAGGCCTAAGGAAGTTAAGTGACTTGCCCCAGGTTGCATAGTGTGAAAGACAGATAGGAACAGGAAGAGACTTAAGGTTGTTCAGTAATTTTTCAGTTGTGTCTGACTCTTTGTTTTCTAGACAAAGAGACTGGAATGGTTTCCCATTTCCTTCTCCACCTCATTTTACAGATAAGGAACTGAGGCCCAGACAGTTAGTGTCTGAAGACAGATTTGAACTCAGCAAGAGGAGTCTTCTTGACTCTAGACCTGGTATTCTATTCAGGGAGGACAATTTGGAGGCTATTTCAATAGCCTGGGGGATTGATGATGAAGGCCTGAATTAATGTGGAAACCTTGTGAACAGACAAGAATGATATTTTGGTTGCAGAAACAACCAGATCTGGCAAAATATTGGCCATATAGGGTGAGGAAGACACAGTTGTAACGGAGGTCTTCTCCATAGAAATAAAGGAGTGTGGAAGTGGGAAGTATTTTTGTGGGCGGTGGATAATGATGAGTTTTGTTTTGATCACTCTGAGTTTCTAAGTTTGAAAATAAAACAAACATAGTGTACTCCATCAAAGAGAATACTGCTTCAAAAATTCTAGAGAGATATTCATGACTTTGATGGATGTTAATAGAATACTCAAGCTTAGGGATGGTCTCTTGACTCGTGAAAAGCGTATGATATATGCACTTGGATTAGGAGGTACTTGACCTATCTATAGGTCACCTTGGTTATCCTTCCTTGGGGAAGGATAATAATAATGATTCCACCATCTCTGCCTCCTTTCCTGGCCCACTTGCTTTGAATCAATAGGAATGAGAACATTGTCATTATTTATATCTGTTCACTCTAATGGAAATCAATCAATCAACATTAATTAAATACTTGGTGCCCATCAAAGTGATTCTTAGCCCACAGATTTAGAGCTAGACAAGAGATCCTAACTTGTCCAAAACTCTAATTTTATAGATAAGGAAAGAGAAACAAGGACATTAAGTGATCAAGTTAAGTGATATGAAATTAAGAGAAATGAAGTCATGGTCATACAGTTGGTAACATGTAAAGCAGGATTTGAACCTAGGCCTTTCTGATTCCAAGTCCAATATCTTATTCCCTGCTACATGGGACCTTTCCTTAGTAGAATGGGGAATGATAACAAAAAATCACATATTTCTAACACGTTAAGATTAAGAAAGCACGTTATCTCCAATAACTCTGTCAAGTAGGTAGTATAAATAATATTGTTCTCTATTTTACAGATGTGGAAAGTGAGTCTTGAAGAGATCAAGTTCTCACGAGCCCAAGATCTCATGATCAGTAATTGTCACCACACATGAAGAGCTAGAAGTAATAATTTAATTTAGATCTTTGGATTCTAAAGCTCTTTCCACCACAAGACCAGAGACCCCTTCAGGCTCTAAATAGATTAGTCTCTCTGTCAGATGAAGAATCAATCAGCTTGGTTTTTGGTTGTTGCTTTTCCTCCTTTTCCATGGATATAATACATAGGATAGATTCCCTCACCCACAGAGAAATGAGTCCTCAGGTTTGCCCCATACATCATCTTTATATTTCCCATCTAACTTGCACACAATTCCCGTATGACCACCAGATTTCCCCTTGTAATAGTCCCACATAAACCTAAAGGCTTACTATGTGGTTTTGGTAATTATTGCTATGCAGACCTTTCAAAACTTTCTCACTATCATTCCCTTAAACATATATATTTTTTGGAGGGAGGACAGATGTTGTTTTTCTCTACTTTACCATGTTCCTGAATACTTACTTTATTCTTTTAACTCAATTTATCTTTACTCTATTTCACCTAATTTTTTGGCCAGACTTTATTCCTCACAGTTTAAGAAAAAACATTAAAAAGCTCACCACCAAAGCACGTGTTGATGTTCTCAGCACCTAAGGCAGGGTTGTCCCCTGTCAACATGTGATAAACATTGTATAAAGGTTTGTGGATAATGAGGATAATGATGAGCACAACCTACAGACCTTCCTCAACAACGATCAATCAATAGTCATTTATTAAGTGCCTAGTATGTGCCAGGCACTCTATTAGACACCAGGGATACCAAGATAGAAATAAAAAAGATCCCTACTCTCAAGTTGTGTCCATTTTAATAGGAGAGACCACAAGTGCTTATATCAGTACACAGAGAACAGATGCGAAATAAATATAAGGGCGGTTATGTGGAAAAGTGGACAGAGTACTAGCCCTGAAGTCAGGAAGACTCATCTTCCCAAGTTCAAATCTTACCTCAGACACTTAGTTATTGTGTGACCCTAGGCAAGTCACTTTACCCTGTTTGCCTCAGTTGCTCATCTCTAAAATGAGCTGGAAAAGGAAATGCAAACCATTCCAATATCTTTGTCTTCACACCAAATGGGGTCATGAAGAGTAAGACATGACTAAAACACCTGAAAAACAAAATATAAGAGAGCTAAATACAACATAGACTATGAGAGAGGACACTAGAAGCCTGGGACATCAGGAAAAACTTAATGTAATCTTAACTTCCTTCAGCAATCATTCTTTGAGTTTTTTTTCTTTCTCTCTTCCCTCTCCTCTATAACAGTTTCTCACATTTAACTGGCTTATATGTAAATTACCTTTTCCACTTAATAGTATTTTATTTTTTTCAAATTACATGTATAGATAGTTTCCAACATTCACTTTTATAAGATTATGAATTCCACATTTTTTCTCCTTCTCTCCCTCACTGCCCCCCACCAAGGTGGCAAGCATTCTGATATTTACACACATGTAAATACCTTTTCTAAAATTTGTAGTATCTGCTGATTTACTGGCTAAAGTGTTTGGTTCCCCTATGGGTGACTTTGAATGTTTTACATTTCTTTCACAAAATCTCTCAAGGTTTTAAATAGTTTTAAAAATTTTAGAATAGGATCCTCTTTCCCTAGCTTTGAGGTCAATGATCCCTAATGAAAAACAAAAGTCTCAAATCCAAATTCTCACCCTTATCACTATTTTGAACTTGGACACATTTCTTAAAATTTGTGCACCACATTTTCTTCATTTATAAAAGCTTCTTAGGCTAATATCTCTTCCAGCTCTAATTTTCTTATTCCTTGGATTTATATCAACCCAAAAGAAGATGTTTCAACAATCCGTCTAGCAGTTTCTGTTGAGGTGTGAGATCCACCCACCGCCATCACCCAGAAAGCTGCCAGTGGCACAGGTTCTTTTGATCTGTTTAACTAAGGAAAGCAAGGTGATGGAGTTGACAAGCTTACTTTAATTCAGCATAAAAATATCATTCACTTAGTTCAGGGGAAAAAGCCAGCACCCTGAACTTCAGAGCAAAATACAAACAAATTACAAGCATCAACAGACAGACCCAATACAGATTCATAGTTACCAACATCTAGGTTCAGCCCGGGAGCTTAGAACAAGGGCTGGCCCAGAGTTATGCGTGCCACCACTGCTGCAGCAAAGAGCTCCAAGGAAGAAGAGGCCAGTCCCTGGTTTTTATATCTTTGTCAGTGTCAGGGATGAGTCACACATGTGACTCACCCACGTGACCTAAAATCGTCACAAAAAGGCGGACTTAAACCCATGTAGTCTAAGAGCCTCTGCTGTCCCAGATATGTAAACTAGGCCCTCCCTGGAGTTAGCCCCACCTTGGGCCCCACCTTAGTTGCCAATCCACACCCACATAGGATTTACATCTAATAGGGGTTTGGGCCTGGGGCTTAGCACCTAGTAAGACTCAATGAAATACACTGAATTACTCAAACAAAACAAAGGCCATTTTGATTACCCACAATTATATGTAAGGGCCCCAGAAAAGACAGATATCAAAGAGAATGTTATAGAAGCATAGATTTAGAATTAAAAGGGAAGAAACTTTACTATAAACATTACAGAAAGAGCCAAATCTTTCCTTTAATCTCTGGAACTAGAAGAAGTATGCCATCTTAATTACCAATTTTTTTTCAAGGTCGATGAGTCTCCCTTTGGCATTGTTACTCTCCATGACACTAGGTCACTGTGTAAGGCAGCCTTTTGGGGAGGGAACAAACAACATGGACTGACAAGTTGGGAAGGCTTAGGCAGCCCTCGATCATCCTTGTGCTTTGATTGAATGTCCAAATAAACACTGAGGATTTAGTGGGAATTTATAGAAATGGCAATCATCTTTTGAGCATGAAATCCACACAGTTAAGTAATTTTAAAATGGTGGGTTTCTCAGAGAGAGACTTGACATCAGAATAACCTTTTTACTCAATTGCTAACCAACCAAATTACCTAAACATGCTAGGCTTACCCCCTACTATTTAACATTTACTGAGCGCTGACTGGGCGCGGCAGGCTATATATCTATTTACTTAGCTGCATTTTCTAGTATTTTTAATATCTTGATTTTTCCAGCAGAGTTATTACACTGACAGTATATTACCTCCATTCCTTCTTTCTATAGCTGCCACATTTCACAAGATAAATGATATAGTATTTACTTAGAGTTCTTCATTTTTACTGTGTGGTATTCGTTGTTATGGATTAGCCTTTTACTCTAATTTTACTCCAGGGGCAATATGATATAGTGGATAGACTTGACTTGAGCCAAGAGAGCCTGGATTCAAGTTCTACCTTTAATACATACTGGCTGCAGCAAAGCACTTAACCTCCCAGTACTCCGGGTGACACTATAAGTGGCCGAGAAATCTCTGTATCAGTGAAATTGCACTCCTGGTCACTATCTGTATCGTTATTATTATCACAATGTGGAAAGTGTTGCTATTGAATAACTCGGCATATGAGAACCAGAGTTGAAATCCAAGTTCTGACATTTTAATATATTCTTGGGTAATTTTTTTTAACATTTGGGCCTGAGATGATATTATTTAGTTATGATGATAACATGATAAGGCAGCTAAGTGGTACAGGGGATAGAATTCTGGATCTAGAATCAGGAAGACCTGAGTTCAAAACCAGCCTCCAACACTTGCTACCTGTGTGAGCCTGGGCAAATCACTTCACCCTGTTTGCCTCAGTTTCTTCAACTGTAAAATGAGCTAGAGAAGGAAATGGGAAATTACACCAGTACCTTTGCCAAGAAAACCCCCAAAAGGGTGACAAGTCAGACACAACTAAAAATGACTAAATGACAGTAATTACATATCCAAGTGAATGATAAAATGATAAATTATATGTGAACCAAATGGTTTTTAATATCCCTTCTAGCTCTGGATCTCTTGTCCCTTGGGCTTCTATCAACCTGTAAGAACTCCAGGGGGCCCAGAGAAGAAGTGCGATGTCAATGAGAACGTCATAAGAACCTACATTTAGAGTGGGCAGGGACCTAATCTGAAGCTATCATTTTACAAATGAGGAAATTGAGGCCCTACAAAGATTAAGTAGCTTGCCCAAGGTCATAAAAGTATGAAGTAGTGACAGTGGCTAGATTTGAACCTTGGGCATTTGACTCTAAGCCATTGTTCATATTCACTCTTCCTCCCTGCCTCTGACATATGCACTAATTCACCATATCCCTATGAAGCAACACTAAACAAGAGCCCAACACTTGTGTATGGGAGGCGAGGGGAGTGGATGGCAGATCTGTGGTCCAATGATGAAGAGTAGAATGCCAATAATGGACGCCCACCCTCCATAACCCTCCTAATGAGACCTCCCTAAGTTATCTAGGCAGATTTCAGGGCCAGGTACTGCTAGCTAACAAATGAGCAGTGTTCTGCTCAGTTTAAAGATGATCCTGGTTTAAGCAGAATGTTAAGGAAGGGTAGCCAATAGTAGCAGAGTTTTATTCTCTCAATCACTGAGACCACTTTTGTGATACCCAGTCTAAATCACTCAATTTGCAGATAAGGATACTGAATGAGAGAGCTAAATTGCCTCGGTCAGTGTCATAGTTAGAAGATGATTGCACTGGTTAAACATCCAATGTTGTTTTGGCCTGAACTTTGCTTCTTCTTTTGATGAATCACCCCAGCTTCCTTCAGATTTCCCTATGACATCTCCCTAGTAGATTGTCAACTTCATGAAGACAAGAGCTATATCTCCTACGACACTTAGTTCAACTTTCTATGTATGGAGATAGACATTGGACCTATGATTTCATTTGTGTAAGGAGCTTCTTGGTGAGGACACTCTCTCTACCAACTTATAGCAACTTATAGTCTTGGAGGATTGCCTGGAGCACTGATTTGCCTATAGTCACATACCTAGTTTGTTGCAGAGGCAGGATTTGAATTCGAGTTTTTCCAACTGGTTGGATCTCTACCTACTATGACACACTGATTTGATAAGCATTGGCAAATGTTTCTGAAGTCTTCCTACTGGATAGATTGGGCTTCTTTGATACTAGCACTTTTTATCATTCCTAACATCTGGGCATAGCCATGAAGGGAGATAATATATATAACAATGACTTCTTGGATACTTGGGAACATCTGGGACCATTGCATAGATCATCAAAGCTGAAAGAGATTTTAGAGCTCATCTGGTCCAACTCTCTTATTTTACAGATGAGGAAATTGAGTTCTAAGAGAAATAAGTGACTTGTCCAAGGTCACATGGCTAGACAATAGCAGATCCAGAACTGAACCTTACATATTCTGACGACTGGTTCATGAGGCCTTCATGGAACTAAAGAGCCCTCAGGTTAAACAGAAAAATAACTATTGAGGGGCAGGCAGGAGATTTTTCAAATGTTTTATAAACGGAGTCGGTTTTATAGCTCAGACAATTACTTTTTTTTCTCCTCCAGACTATGTCTCACTGATGTTTAAAATACACACACACACACACACACACACACACACATTAAATGGCTCACTCAAAATGCAGCTGCTTTATATAAATAATGCACTTGATAGTGGGCAGTGTGTTATGTAGAATATTTTAACTCATTAGGGATGACCTATTTTATGCTTTCCAAGGCTCTGTTTCTTTCTTCCACTCAAGAAAATATTTTATTATGATGTTCAATATAATTTATTCCCTATGTATACATATGCAATGCATGCAGAGGTTTTATTTGTATTGATTTATTTGCCTCATTCTGCATTCACCACACACTTACTCGGTTCTCTATAGACTTCATTATCATAAAAAATGCAGTAAACATTAACTAGTTAATCCTCAGTACTCTTCTCAAAGGTGCTATTACTCCTATTTTAAAGATGAGGAAACTGAGGCAAGGCAACTAATGTTTTATAACCATGAAATAAAGAAGATTATATCCAAGGGAAAGCCTAGTTCTGTGCCCACACCATGAAACATTTTTTTTCTCCTTGCTATATGTTATGATTCATTTCAGACATGAATTAAAACTCTATTCCCTTCTGACTTTTTGCTACCTTAGGTCGTATTTATTTATTACCAGTGGATGGGTATGTTTTCTTTTCCTTTTTTTAATGACAAATGGTTTTTCAGATCTCATAACAACCTGTTTCTTTACAGTTGATTGGATAGGCTGTGCAGTAAAATGCTATTTGACTGTTAAGATGACTGAAATCACTAGGTTTACCATTCCTTGACCTGGTAGGGGTTTTTGGGGGGAGATTTGATTGATGTTACTTTTAGTGACATCAGAAATGCATACCTTACAAAGGCATGTGAAGGGCATTGAAGCAGAGTTCCAAAAGGAAATCTACATCAATTCCAACTATTTTATTTTATTCTTTATTGTATTCCTCATTGGAGTCTTTATCAACACACAAATCTCACACTCCTGCAGCAAGCAATTTTCAGTGCTGAATTACTGCCCATGCATCACCCATAATTCCCTGGAGACTTTTGGCAGCCTCGAATTCAGCCTAGAGTGAACTTTCTCCCTCCTCATAGGCATCCAAGCAGTCTCATAATGGGGCTAGCTGAAGACATGTACTCTTTGATGGGCAAATACAACTCTCTAGAGACCTAAATGGGTCAGTTAAATCACATCAGAGCATTTCTTCAGGTCCTCCAACCCCATGTTCCATTTTCTATAATACAGTGCTTATTTTTCCCCAATGAGTGTGTGACACCTTATATGAGGTCAGATGTTTTCAATGTATAGTTTGTTTTTGATGATTTTTTAAAAAGCTTTTTATTAAAAAAATCTTTTTATAAGAGATTGTTGAGAGAGAAAGAGAAAAAGACAGAGAGAATAAAGGAAGAAAGCTGAATAGTAACAAAGATACTAAGGAAAAATTAACATTTATGAAGTGTCTTCTGTGTGTTGGGTCCTCTGCTAAACACTTTACAAATATTATCTGTCTGATTTGGTTCACAAAAACACCCCAGGAGTCATGTTATTGTCCCAATTTTACAAATGAATGAAGTGAGGCAAACAGAGGTTAAGTGACATACTGAGGGTAAACTTGTATATGAAGCTGGATTTAAACTCTGGTCTTTTGGACTCCAGGCTCAGGGCTCTATCCATTGTGCTACCTAGCAGTGTAAGATATGAATAAAAAATTCTAAGTTCTACCCATAAGGAAATGTTATGCCAGCCTGCTTCTTGGAAAGCATCATTCTCCTGAAATTGAATACATTTGCTTTATCAAGTATTTCAAGGAGTTTCAGGAGAGATATATGAAAGATATCCAATTGGGAATAACATGACAACCAGTCACTCAAATATGTTAGGCCAGAAGAGAATGGAAAAGTGAAGTACCATGAGCATGTTAGACATGTAGCCAGGTTGAGGTTCTTGTCTGATGAAGGTTGGTTCTAAGGAAGCCAGAGGCATATAGATTTGGATCAAGATAAATCTAAGAGATCTCTTAGAGGCCATATCTGCCATGGGACTATGCAAAAGGTTTGATTTCGCAATTGACCTGGACTTAGACAAATTAGTCATGCTTTAGTTTAGGGTGTCCCTGAATGCTTAAGATAATCTTAGAATAGACAAGTAGAGGCATTGCTAAAATGAATTCAGGATTGCACGTGGTAGGGCTATTCCTAGACTGTTTTGTTAAAGATTTACTTCTCAAAGGCATCCTCCAAACTCACCCATGCTCTAGAGATGTTGAACAGGCATTGCCTTTGAACTAAGGTCAAACTGGGGCCTCTTCTGTAGCCTAGCAGTAGCAAGTATCTATCTGTCTTGTCCTTTACCTTAATTATCCCATTATTCTTCTCTTGATATCTCTCTCTATAACCTAAAGATGCCCCATAGTGTAATGGAAAGAGTTCTGGATTTGAGTTACAGGATCTGTATTCAGATCTTGGTTGTGATACTACTAGTGAGACCTTAAGGAAGTTAATTCACATCTCATATTCCTCATTTCTAAAATGAGGAGTTTGGACCAGATGACTGTGAAGAACCCTTCCAACTCTAAAGCTGTGATCTCATAATATCTACTAAAGAAATGAGGATCCTCCCATGATGGAAATGAATGGTTTTTGAATCAGCATAAGTTAGTGGAGAGAGCACAAGTGGCAATTCTTAAAGAAATAGCACATAAAAGAAAGAAATATCTCATAATGGATTTATAACCTATACCTTGCTCAGTAAAGTTCAAGATGCAATTTAAAACTTAAAAAAAGGAAGAGAAAATGGTTGATTCAAAAACACAGCCTGTGGAGAGAAGCTCAGTATTTTGAAGGGTGGGGCCTTGTGTTCTGAGAAGTCATGCCCTTTTTCATGTTTCCCCAATAAAAAGATATGGATAATTATCTTGGAATCCCCATACATAAAGGGGAAAACATGGGGCTATGAGATGTTGAATTAAATCATGTCACTGTTGTGAAGCTATTCTGATATCCAAAAGTTAATGCTCTCAGGCAATTGTTATTGTTGTATAGTAACAAAGATATTAAGTAATAAAGATATTAAGGAGGAAAGGAGCATTTATTAAGCATCTACTGTATCCTAGGCACTGTTCTAAACACTTTGTAAATATTGTTTATCTGATGTAGTCCTCACAAAAACCTTGGGAGGCAGGTGCTAATATCCCAATTTTATGGATGAAGACTCAGCATCCCATTACCACAGGAGAAGTACCTCTCCTAAGAGTCTCTTGACTTCTCTTGATGGGATTTACCTGAGGTTCTGGTGCACCTAGATCAGGGTGCCATGTTGGAGCCAGCTTGAACTAGCCCCTGAGACATGATTGCTAAATTTTCAGTGCAAACAGTTAAACCTAATAAGTCAACAAATACTACAAAATAGGACTTGATTTATTGTTTTATTGATTTAAGAAAATTATGGAGAAATATTAATGGTGCTGATTAAACTTTAAAATGTGCTATGCATTTTTAGAAAGCTGGTTGTTAAATGTTCACCACTGCCACCATCTCGACCCCCACCCATCCAAGGGAGATATAGCTTGCAGAAGCAATGGAGAAGACTGGAGAATGAAAATTTTAACATAGCATGAGTGGTGGCTACCAACAAAATCTTTGTATGTGATTGTGTGACATCAAAGAAACTAGGCAGTTCAATTTAAAAAGGAAAGGAAAGGAAAGAAAAAAAATGTCAGACTTGTGTCTTTTATGCTGAACAACAAAACAAATGGCTATTTGGATGATTTTGGTTGTCTTATAGTTATGTAAATACAGCCCTAGCAAAATTGCATAGAAGTGTGAAGGCTGGTGATTATCTGTAATCTGATTGAGGCCAGTTATTACAAATTGATGTTTTTGGAGGCCCTGTTTCTAAGTCTTTAAAATATTCAGGAAGGGCCTTTCATTTATATTCATAGATTATGTTATCTGGAGATTTTCACTTTTATTTATTAAAACTGGTAAGAAAAAAAATCGAGTTTGGAATTCGAAGGAAAGGAGAAAGAATAGAGGGAAAATAACTAAAAATGAAGAGAGAAGCCTAACAGGAGCGTCCAAAGGAAAGGCGTGTTGCACTAGATGATCTCTATGTCCCTTCCAGTCTAATGTACATTTCTCTGATATTGTAAAAATGCAAATATGTATACCTAACATCTTATTTGAAAATGGTTGGCAGCTAGCTGAGAAGAGGATATCTGCCTAGAGGGGAAGAGACAGTAGGGCCGAGTTGCCTGAGGAAGTAGCAAACTCCTGGAGGGCAGGAGCAGATCGAATTTATCTTTGGATCTCCTCGAGGGTCTGGCACCCCGCTACATATGTAGTTGTTTCTGTTCAGTCATTTTTTTCAGTTTTGTCTGACTCTTTGTGACTCCATTCGGGGTTTTCTTGGCAGAGATATTGGAGTAGTTTGCCATTTTCTTCTCCAGCTCATTTTACAGATAAGGAAACTGAGACAAACAGGGTAATGTGATTTGCCCAAGGCCACCCACCTCATGAGCATCTGAGGCTCAGGAAGATGAGTCTTCTTGACTCCAGGCCATGCGCTGTATCTACTGAGCGGGCTAGTTGCCACTCTATACGTAGTAGGTGCTTAATGTTTCTTGTAATTAATTTAAAAAGAGGGATGCTGAAAAGGCTGCTACTTCTGAATTTTGCCACTATTATTCAAAGCCCTCCTACAAGTTGTCTTCTTACAGACATTCTCTGATGAGTCACATTTATATAGTACAGTGTAAGCGACGAAATGTTTTTATGACCCTGAACTTCTCAAATAGGTAATGCATGTATCATTATTCCAATTTTACAAATAACGAACTGAGGTCCAGGGACAATAAATGACTTGCTGAGGTCATGATTGTCCCAGCTAGGATGATACCCCATGTCTCTTCTCTACCACCCCAGCACTCTTTTGACTGAACTCTAATGTATCTCCTACAAGAGACTCCTTATCCAGATATTTGCATTTTTCCATTATTTAGTCTCATCCTACCCATCCAACTTTATTTTTTTACATTCTCCATTGCAAATCTGTCTTAGAAAGTCCAGTCTCCATCTTGTCCCCATAACCTGCTTTGGTGTGTTTGCCTTTTTATACTGTCAGCTTTATTTCCCTTTTTATACCCAACCTTCAGCTTCCTAAATCTTAGAAATTTTTCAAATTCTAATTCATCTATCTTCCTTCATGGGATTTCTCTGATCAAACTAGCTCCCCATGCCCCATCCTGTTGAACATACTTGCTTTGGAAACAATGATGAAACAAATACCACCATTTCTACTTCTGGAGAAGGTGTGTCCATTTACCTCCCTACAATTCCCATAAACATCCCTGTGACTTCCCAAACCAAAACCCCATTCCCTGACCCTCACTTCCTTATTCAAATGCAGGCTTTTCAGGACAGGAATTTTGTTGCTTTTTGCATTTGCATGCCCTATTTTTAACAAAGTTTTTGGCATATAACAAGAGAAATGTTTTTCATCTCTTTCATTCATTCATATAGAATTTATTCATAGTAAAAATTAATGACAAAATGTGATGATGCAACTTTAATCAAAAAGACCATGTCCAAGAATTGTAAACAAAATAAATGTCTCTCAGATAAGGAATGGTTAAACAAAGTATGGTAGTTGGCTATAGTAAAGTATTATAATACTTTAGTAAATAATAATAGTAAATAGTAAAAGTAGTAAATAATAATGGAAACGAAGACTAAAAAGAAATAGGAGCAGAGTTCTTAGAACAGATGTAAAGTGCTGTAAACAAAACCAGGAAAACCACTGTAAACAATGATAACAACAATGTAAATGTCAAGAAAAATAGCAATAGTCAAAATGGAAAGCTCTATAATGACAATACTCAACCATAATCCTAAATAAAAATATGATAATGCAACTCTCTTCTTTGCAGAGATGATGATGATGATGATGATGATGATGATGATGATGATGATGGTGATGATGGCATTTATATAGCACTTTAAGATTTGCAACATACTTTATAAATATTTAATTTTAACCTCACAACAGTGCTGGGAGGGAGGTGTTATTTTACAGGTGAGGTAGTTGAGGCAAACTGAGTTAAGTCACTTGCCAGCATGACACAGTTAGTATCTGAGGCTGAATTTGAACTCGAGTCTTCCTGACTCCAGGTTCAACATTCTATCAATTGTGCCAACTAGCTGGCTAATTATGGATGTGTAGCACTACACATAACATTAAGTGAATGATATTTTGTCTAGCTTTACTCAACTGCTCTTTTCTTCTGTTTGAGATAAAGGATGTGAGATGGATCTCATTGATAGAAAGGGAAGGAATACATTAGACAAAAAGTGATGTAAAACAAAAGATATTTTTAAAATTCATGCTTAAAGAAGTCACGTACTTCAATTTTAAAGGATTTTTATAAACTCTTTTTATAGAATCTATTTACTATGTACAGACTTTGCATGAATTGTGCATCTGTCTTGTGGTCATCATCCCAGCCAAGGTCAGAAGGATGTTTCACTGATTGGCCATAAGGTGCACTTTTCAATTGTAACAACTCTTTGAGACAGTCTACAAATTTGTAGAGGGGTTTTGATCCATGTGAAATGGGATAGCTATACCTATGTTATACTTTAAGTATTGAAATACTACACACAAGGCTTGACTTAATTTCAACATATGCCATTAGAAATCAGAATGAAGATAAAATGAATATAAGTGAGAAAAAAGGAAAAAAAAATCCTTGCTTATTAATGCAACAAATATATCTAACACAGATCTCACACCATGCCTTGCACATGGTATATTTCAATACTTTGATATTCTTGTGATCTTACTAATAGGGGAATTCCCTCTTTTGGAACAGGTAGCCACCCATTCACACTGTCTCATCCTATGTAAATTCTTGTCTGTGGTCTCCACAAAGGGGATTTAATCAAAGTCGCTTCACATTTTATAAATTGCAGTGAAGCCCGTCAGTTGTTCATTCCTTGATTGCTACATGATCATCTTATTTCCTTTTCCACTTATAATTTTGCACATGATATTTCCCATATGATATCCCTTACACGATCTTATCTTGTGTAAATTGGAAATATTCTCCAGCCTGCTTTCGTCTGCAGTATTCCTCCTCATTGACCTTGGAGTCATGTTCAACTTCTTGTCTTCAGAGACTGTTTCATACTTCAGATTGCAAATGGCATATGTTCAATAAATATTTTTAAATGAATGAATATGTATATATCCAAGTGCTAATAGTTTACTGATGTAATTAATGGTGAAGGGATTTATCTGAAATTAATCAGGGAAGATATAATAGTAAGAAGATCTAAAGAGGGGTTTTGAAGAAGGTGAAAAGATTATCTTTTTGAAAGGAGGAGGAAAGGATTTTAGGAGAGACAGACAGAGACAAAGTGCTAGAGAGACACACAAGCATACAAAGAGAGTAGAAACAGAGACAAAAAGATGCTAAAAAAGATAGGGACAGAGACAAAGACAGAGACAGGCAGATAGAAAGAAAGGGGAAGGGACAAAGACAAATACTTGGAACAGAGACAGAGGGAGAAATACAGAATATATTAAGCAATTACTTTTACCAAGTACAAGCATACTGTACCAAGTGTAATGGAAGGGACACATAATGATTTAGGCAAAGTAAAGAGAAATGATACATGCAGTGAAATTTATTGTTCATTCATTTTCAGTAGTGTCTGACCCTTCGTGACCCAATTTGGGGTTTTCCTGGCAGAGATACTGGAGTGGTTTGCCGTTTTCTTCTCTGGCTCATTTTACAGATGAGGAAACTGAGGCAAACAGGGTTAAGCGACTTGCCCAGGGTGACACAGCAAGTAAGTGTCTGGAGCAAGGTTTGAACTTAGGAAGATAACTCTTGCTAACTCTAGAACCAACACTCTATCCACTTCGCCACCTAGCTGTCTATGTGCGGGGACATAGCAAATAGGCAAAAATAAAAGCAGCTGACAGTATATATATTTGTCCTCACTGGAATGAGAAAATATGATTAATATGTTAATAAATTAGAAACTGATCATGAACACTAAAGTTAAAGCTAATGTTCCCACCCACACCCAAATAATTTAGCTAAATATAGTGTATGGTCAGTCGAGATTTCTTTATGAACATTTTATTTTAAAGATAATATACACATATATATGCATATGCTTTTACGTGCATACAGACACACATATGCATATATAAGCATACATATATGAATGTATAGATATGCATGTGTGTATATATAGGTGTTTATACATCTATTTATATATGCATAAATGCACAAATATATATATACATATATATATATTTCATTAATTCTTTACTTTTTACTTCGATATGTCAAGGATCTATGAACACTGGTATGAACACTTCCTCAACTAATGAAGACTTAAAATCTTTTATTCCTTGTAAGGTTAACTTTCCAGGCTACTTTAATTGAAAATATTTTCTCCTTGTGGCCAAACTTCTTGCAACAGTTTTTTTTTTTTAAGTTTTTAGGGGTTTTTTTTTTTTCCCAAACTCAGACTGATCCTTAGAAGACAGACATCTTCATATGTTAGGCTATTATTATTTTTAACCTGCTTCTATATAGTTTGCCTTTTTTCTCTAAAACTACCATAAAGGAATATGTATATGTACAATTTATATTTTGAAATTCAAATAATTATTTTTGGGTTTTAAAAGAAAAAAAATGCCTATATTAGAATTTGGAACAAAGGGCAATTATAATTTATTACATAGTTTTGAGGAGGGAAATATTCAAACTTTTGAATAACGGAGATCATTTTTTGCTCTTCTCTTTGGGGCATATTTCAGAGATTGTTTGGAAGCTGGAAAACCGATCTAGCTATTCATGTTACAACACCATCATAATAAAAATGAAATGAAGGCCTAAAGCAATCTTGTATCTATGGGAAAAGAAAGGGAATAGGATAATTTCTCTATTACAGATAAAGAAAGAAATTCCTTCTGTATTCTGTCTTTTCATCAAGTAAGTTCTAAAGAAAGATAAAATTCAAAGATGTCTACTGGTGATGATAACTTAGGGAATGGAGGAAGTTTCAAAATAATCATAATATAGGAATATGAGAACTTACAAAAACACTTAAGGTTATTGAAAAAACTGCTTTGAATTTTCTTACATTAATTTCTCTTCATCTATATCTGTAATTTAATCATCCTGTCCACATAGCCATCTCTTTCTCTCTCTCTCTCTGTCTCTCTCTCTCTCTCTCTCTCTTTCTCTCTCTCTCTCTCTCTCACTTTCATTTCCCTCTTTAATCTCTTCTATAACTTTGCCTCAGAAAAGAGAATGGCTTTAAATCTCCTTCCTCTCTCTCATCCAACCTCACATTTTTAGTAATTTTTTCTTTCATTTTCTTTCATCTTCCCAAAAGTTTCCCTTTGCTTTGTCCTCCTCATTATTTCTCTTCCCCTACAGTCTATTTTAGTATTTTTTCATTGGATATATTATACATATAACATATATATGTATGTATAGAAATATATGTGTCTATAGAGAGAGAGACACATTTATTTCGTTGTTCCTTATTCTTTATAAATCACCCATGGTGATAAAATTTAAAAAAAGGAGATTTGACTCTCCTTCCTTCCATTTTCTATGTTGTCTATATAGATCTCCTGCTAACCTCCTTGTTTTTGTACTATGCTAAGCTTTTAGAAATATCAGTTTACAAGGACATCGATGTTGGATGGGAAAATTTCTAGGGATAAGACTCACTATTGTGTCCCAATTGATGAGGCCCAATCTTAAACCCCTCCCTTACCATAATTTGCCTCCATTTCAAAGTCTGTGCTATGCTATTTGGGCTTGTATGTTGTCTAATGAGGTACAACTATTTCACAAAGAACATAGTCTCCTAATGTTCAAATTTCCCCAAGAACAAACCCATCATAGAGCCACTGTCTTTTGGTGCAGGCACACAGCTCCTCTCTGTTGGAAATATTCTGTTGCAGCACCTATGACTGTCACTTTTTTGGAGAGACATCTCTTTCTGTTAGTTTCATATTTATTTCTCTCCACAATCACTTTTATCCCATCTTCCTTAGGTCTCTGCTTTGTTCAGAGACCAAAGTAATTCTTATACTTTCAGTGTTTTGCTATTGACTTAATAGTCATGTTTCACATTCTCCCTTCTTTTTACTTGCCTCCCCTCTTTTACTTTGTGCAAGTTCCTACTCTGTAATTTCTTCCTTCACAAGATATTGATTCACTTTTAAAGAATCAGTAAATTAATTCATGGTGTATAAATTCTGCTCTTTATTTGCTTCTCTCAAATTTTATTTTACATTCTTAGGTTTTTCAAATCACTTGATGGTCCATCTTTTACTTCTCCTCCCTTACCCTCCACATGTGGAATAATAGCTTTTGGTTATGATGGTAGTGGTATTCGAGTTGGTGGTGGCAGTGTGTATGTGTGGTTCCCCTTTATCATTTCCCCACACTCAACATTCCATTTCTTATCTCTTTGTTTTCATACTTGCTGTCTTCAATTCTGTAATTCATTTAAATATTGCCTTTACCTCTTAAAATCATTAGGTTTCTTTGAGTATCAGCTCAGGTACCACTTCCTTTCCTCTTCATTCCAGGCATTAATGATCTTCAGATCCTCAAATAAATATTCTTTATTTTTCTATATACACATGGTATTCTTTCAGGAAAACAGCTTATTATTTGAATGTGGGGATTGGTTTTTGAATCTGTATTTTTATGACTTTTTATAGTGTTTTGTATGTAGTAGGTGCTTAATAATTTGTTGAACTGAATTGATTGATGGAAGTGTTACAGTAAGATCAGTGTGGAAGGTTGTTTTGTGTCATAGTTTGTCCTTTGTTCTTGAAGAGGACCATGGCATCAGGAATAGATGATGTCATGACTTGCAAGTGAATTGGATTTAAGTGAGGGAAGGCTCTGCAATGTCACCAGCCTCACTTTCTTCTCCAGAGCTATCTGGGTCCAGTGGCCAGATATAGATCAGGACAACTGGAGATGGCCTAGAATGCAGTGAGAGACCTTGGTCTTTCCTAGCTATCACTTTGACCAAGGCAACACCCATTTAGTGATCAAGGATATTTAAGAAATTAGCCAAGGAATGACAATTTAATAATAAAAAAAAATCAAACTGGGAGGGGAAGACCTTCAGGGTTTCTGGCCAAAAGTGAATCAATTACTATTTACATTCACTCTGAGCCATCAGGGCCCAAATAATATAACCATTAAGTGGAGCTTGGGTAGGGACCTGTTTGGCCAATCAATGAGAGCCAGAGTGAATTGGGTTTAAAACATGGTCTTCAATTAATAAATCTGAACCCAAAATACTCCAGCTTCTGGGATAAGCACCCAATATTCATCACAAACTGCTGGGAAAACTGGTAAATAGTATAGCAGAAACTAGGCATAAACCAACATCTTACAATGTATACCAAGATAAAGTCAAAATGGGTACATGATTTAGATGTAAAGGCTGATACTGCAAGAAAACTAGGAGAGTAAGGAATAGTTTACCTGTCAGATTTATGGAGAATGGAAGAATTTATGAGCAAACAAGAGATAGAGAACATTATGTAATGCAAAATGGATGATTTTGATTACATTAAATTGAAAACATTTTGAAAGAACGAAATCAATGCAACCAAGATTAGAAAGGAAGCAGAAAGCTGGGAAACAATTTTTACAACTAGAATATCTGATAATGGCCTCATTTCTAAAATATGTAGAGCAGTGACTCAAATTTATAAAAATACAAGCCATTCCCCAGTTGATAAATGGTAGAAAGATATGAACAGGCAGTTTTCAGATGAAGAAATTAAATCTATAGCCATCTGGAAAAAATGCTCTAAATCACTATTTATTAGACAAATGCAAATCAAAACAGCTCTGAGGCACCACATCACACCTATCAGATTGGCTAATATAATAAAACAGGAAAATTATAAATGTTGGAGAAGATGTGGGAAAATTGGAATATTAATGCATTGTCGGTGGAGTTGTGAACTTATTTAACCATTCTAGAGAGTAATTTGGAATTATGCCCAAAGGGCTATAAGTTGTGCATACCCTTTGATCAAGCAATACTACTTCTAGGTCTGTATCCCAAAGAGACAACAAAAATGGGAAAAGGACCCATATGAGCAAAAATATTTATAGTAGCTCTTTTTGTGATGACCAAGAATTGGAAATTGAGGGGATCCCCATCGATTGGGAAATGCCTGATTAAGTTGTAGTATATGAATGTAATGGAATACTCTTGTTCCATAAGAAATGATTACCATGTGGACTTCAGAAAAAATTGGAAAGACTTATGTGAACTGATGCTGTGTCAAGTTAGCGGAACCAGGAGAACATTGTACACAGTAACAGTAACATTGTGTGATGACTAACTTTGATATACTTACCTCTTATTAGCAATATTCTAGGTTGCTCTAAGACAACTCCAAAAGACTCATGATGGAAAATACTATCCACATCCAGAAAAAGAGCTATGGAGTCTGAATGGAGATCAAAGCATACAATTTGCTTTGTCTGTCTGTCTCTCTCTCTTTCTCTCTCTCTGTTCTTTCTCATGGTTCCTTCTATTGATTCTAATTTTTCTTTACATGACTAATGTGAAAATATGTTTAATATGAATGTATATGTAGAGCCTATATCAGATTGCACACTATCTTGGAAAGGGGGGTGGGGAGGGAGGGGGAGAAAATTTGCAACTCAAAATCTTGTGGAAGCGAATGTTGAAACCTGAAAATAAATTAATTAATTTTTAAAAAAAGAAAGAAAGAAATCTGGCCTGTAAAACCCAAGTTATCTAGGTACCTTTCAGCCTTCAAACTTTATCTTCCTTTGGGCAGAGCACCCTCAGGTAAGGCCCTGATACCCCATGTGGAGAGAAGCGAGGAGAGGAGAGGAGAGGAGAGAAGAGGGGGAGTTGAGTGGGCTGACTGGAACTGTCCAGTTGGTTCCCCAGTGGGATAACTGAAACTACTTACAGGTTGTGGTTTGTCCTTCCTTCTTGAAGAGGACAATAACATCAGGGAGGAGATGCCATGACTTGCAAGTAAATTGAATTTGAGTGAAAGAGGACTGTGCAAAGTCATCAATCACTTTCTCTTTCAGAGTCATCTGAGTTCAGTGGCAAGAGGTAGATCAAGACAATGAGAGGGCCCAGGATGCAGTGGGAGACCTTGGCCTTTTTGAGCTATGGTCTTTCTGAGTTCTCACTTTGACTGAGGCAATATCCATTTAGTGATCAGGACTGTTCAAAAAGCAAGCAAAGGGATGGTCCCTTTACTGAAAAAGAAATCAAACTGGGAGGGGAAGACCCTTAGTGTGGAAGGTATATAGATATGAGAGGATGAAGGATGTGACAAGTGGTGAAGATCCTGGAGTTAGGGGGAGATCTGCTAGGAAGTGGATTCCATAACACATATGCGAGATGATGAAGGCCTGGCCCATTGTGTTGGACAAGAGAGTTGCCAATGTCCAGGAATAGAAACATTTTAAAGGATACATTAACAAAACTTGTTAAATGACTGGAAATGAGGCATATAGGAGAGTAATGAGTCAAAGGCAATTCTAAGATTCTGAGCCTGGGTGGCTAGGATAGTGGAGGTGCCCCTGAAAAGAGACAGGAAAATTAGAATATTATTACAGTAAAACCTGATTGATCAAAATGTTTTAAGTTCTGCTTAATTAGATTTTCTAGTTAACTGAGCATTAAGCAGAATACCATTTTTCTTTTAATTGTTTTGTTTTAAATTACATTAGCTGATTTTCCTGGCCTGGGAAGTACATGGCAATAAGCCTGATTGACTTTTTTTCATTTAAGATTGAGGACCTTATAGTACTTCAGGGATATTACTCTGTATATCAATTCTCACTTTTACTCTTAATGTAGGTAGAGATGTAGATGCAAATGTAAATGGTTTAGGAGATTGGACTGAATTTATTCTAAATGAAAGGTATACCCTGAAAGTTGATCTTTTAAATAAATAATTGATGCCAGTCCATTTTTATTATTTTTCATCTCCCATAAAAATCAGGTAGAGGAATAAGAAAAATTCTGGTTAATGGAATGTCCAAAGTCAAAGTCTTCTTGCCTATGAAATGATGGAATAAAATCATATTTGTAAAACCTACAGCACACTTCTTGTCACTTAGTAGGTACTTAATATATCCTTGTTCCCTCCCCCATCTTGAATGTCAAGGATGGTCCAAACATTATTCACTTACATTTCTATAGTGCCTTAGAGTTTACAATGGACTTTTATATCCATTATGACCCCACTTCATATTTATTGAGATGATAGAGAGGGAGTTTGACAGGGTATAGCTACAAGACTATGTCCTTAGCCCCATTTCTTCAACAATTTTATCAGTCACTTGCATGAGGTTATATATGGCATTTCTTGAGAATACAAGACAAGAGGAGACATGATAGCTGTCTTCTGGTGATTAGGTTATCTAATTGTCAGAAGACCTGGGTTCAATTCAGTCTCAGACACTTACTAGCTGTGTGACTCTGGTTAAGTCACTTAACTCCTTATCTGCCTCAGTTTCCTCATTTGTAAAATGAAGAAAATAATAGCACCTATTTCTCAGGGTTATTGTGAGGATCAAATGAGAAGGTATATGCAGACCTTAAAGTTATTTATCCATCAGTCTGTCTACATATGCACACAGATACCTGTTTATAACTAGTATTATCCTTACTTTTTCCTGTTAACTCTTATTATTCAAATATTTGAAAAGTTGTCATTTACAAGGGATATTTGATTTGTTTTGTTTTACCCTAGAAGACTAATGCATGGAATGGGCACGATGCACAGTGAGGCAGATTTTGGCTTAGAACAATTTCCTAAAAATGAATTTGAGATATTGGCTTGGACCTGTTTTTTTTTTTTTGGCACAGGGAACTTCCTTACGTAAAAACATCCTCTTACCAATGAGGATTGGTCCTTTCTCTCCAAGTTATCACCTTAGAGAGTTACTTAGAGCACTGAAAGGTGCCCAACAATTAGAGCTGTCCCAAAACTAAATGAACTACTTTGTATGGTATTGAGTTATAGAGTGTCACTAGAGGTCTTCTAGGGATGATCAATAACCATTGTTAGGAATGTTGTGGTGAGAGGTCAAGATTTGGGTAAGTTTTAGACTAGATGACCCCTGAGGTTCCTTCTATCTTTGAAATTCTGGGATCTGTGTTGGTAAGCAAAATGGACTCCTTAGCACTTAGTGCCCTTGAAGAGTTTGGCTTTTGTTTGCTTTGAGTAATTCAGTGTATTTCATTGATCCTTACTAGGGGCTAAGCCCCAGACCCAAACCCCTATTAGGTGTGGAAACTATATGGGTGTGGATTGGTGACTGGGGTGGGGCCCAAGGTGGGGCTGGCTAAGGTGACGTGCTAACTCCAAAGCCATGCCCTATTAGGTGTTAACCCAACCTATGTGGATGTGAACCTCCCAGGGTGCTAAGGGGAAGGGCTAACTCAAGAGCCAATCATAGCAGCCTAAGTTCTTGTCATTCTGATGATGTTTAATGATGTCTGAAGCCCTATAAGAAGGGAGGACAGAGCCATTTGTGCAGGGCTCTCAAGATGATGTTGATGAGGAGACTCCAGGCAGCTGTAACTAAGGAGCCCTCCAGCTTGGAAACCCAGATGCTGAGACTTTGTGCCAACTATGTATTGGGATTTGAATCAGACAAGGTCTGTCTGTTGATGTTTGTAATTTGTTTGTATTTTGTTCTGAAGTTCAGGGTGCTGGGTTTTTTTTTCCTCTGAACTAAGTGAATGATATTTGTATGCTGAATTAAAGTAAGCTTGTCAACCCCTTCACCTTGCTTTCCTTAGTTAAGCAGATCAAAAGAACCTGTGCTGTTGGCAGCTTTCTGGATGCTGGCTATGGGTGGACCTTACGCCCCCACAGAAGCTGCTAGCCAGATTGTTGAAACAGGATCTTATTTGATCTTTTCAATACCCTTATGAGTTAAGGTCATTGTCATTATCCTTTATTTTAAATAGGAAAGCAGGCTTAGAAAGTAATTTTTCCCAAGGTCACCTAGGCAGCAGGTGGCAAAGACAGAATTTGAACCCAAGTCTGGGAATTACAGCCTTTGAGTCTTGTATACATGGAAGCTGATGGTGCTACTGATTAGGATGAGAACATAGGGAAGGGGTGAAGGAGTGAAGGTGATGTCAGTCATCCAGATGTTCTTCACTATCCTACCCCATTAAATAAATAACCTGACTGACCCCAGAGTTTGCAACCATACATTAGAAACATCTTCAGCCAGCCTGATCATAATTTTCTCTTTTCATCTTAGACCCTCTGTAGGAAAGAATGTGAATGGTTAATTTAGCGTGGACTGTCCACTAAAGGTAGAGAACAAAGGAGGACTGTGCACATTTACACCCCCTATTTGTTTGCCTGCCAAAGCACTGTGTGCTCCTTAGAGCATGTACCACTCTTCCTGAGCATTCCCTGTCAATCCTCTTGAATGGAATAGTTGTTCCAGGATACAAAGTGTGTTCCATTTGGACCTAACACAACTCTTTCCACTGTGTGATCTAAATAGCCAAGTGCGCAAGGCAGAAAAAAAGAAGTGAAATACCATCCTTTCTGATACACCGATGAGCCTTTATCCTCCAATCTCTGCACTTGTTTTGATAAGTTTATGGAGACCAAGGTCAAAATTCACATGTATGATAGCACTGCCAAAAAGTTGGAGAAAGTGGCCAGAAAAGAGGACAGAGGCTGTGACCTGTGTCTTTAAAATAGAGTTGGTTGGAACATAGCAGGTGTCTCTTAGGATCCAAGTGGTTAATGACTTGGATGAACAAGATAGCTCCTTGAACCTTCTCTGGGAGCTGAATCCTTCTCCTGTTTACCCTGCTCATAGATCTAAAGGTTGGCCCAGTCCAGCTCTGTCATTTTAACTTTCACTCCTTCTAAATCACAAAATGAAATGGAGTTTTCTTCAAAGTGACAGCTAAATCTGGGCCCCTCGCTGGCTGCTGTACCAGTGCCGCTTAATTCTGTAATCCCTTTGCCCTCCATTCCTTGTTGCGGTTAGCAGACGCCAAGAAACGTTGGAGTGACAAGTGATTTCTCTGTGCCTTACACCTCTGCCGGAAGACTTGATAAACTGAAAATACCATCCCAGTCATTTTTCAGGTGTACACTATGAAACATGCCTAAGGAGGAGCTAGTCCTGGGAGGTAGAAAAAGCTCTCCACTTCCTTCTCCTGACCTATATTCCTATGAATTCAACTTGGTCCCCTCAGAGCAGTTCTCCAGCAAATACATCTGGGACGTATTTGCCTTTACTCCTCCAAAATCCAGTGACTGCAAATAATATACTTTGCTTTTTTCTCTGTGGACAACAATTCTAACCTGGCTGAAGGGGAAGACTGAGAATGGACTGCTGTGGGACTCCCCAAATAGCTGACGTTCTAGCATCTTATCCCACTTTTTACAGCTAGCTGTTCCAGGTGAAAGGGATGGAGTTGCTGTTTCTTTGATCTTTTTCACAGTCAGTACAACCCCTGGCCCCAGCTGCTCCAGGTTTTCCTCTGCTGGGAAAGCAGGAGGCTACTCCACATTTAGCACTCTCATGTGTTATTTGTCACTGTGTCGTGAGTGACATCTTAGCCGCTCTGTCTCTGGGGAATGGTATTAGTATTCAGTGGTACAATCTTAAGCAAAACCTGAGAAAGGAATTAATCTGTCACTAGAAATGAATGCACTGGACAGTGATTTATGCAGATGCTGTACTCTAAGCGATGGCATTTGTTTCATCTGTTCCTCTCACAGCACGGTCCTGGGAGCCAGTACAACCACTTGCATTTAAAGCAACATTACAGCTGTGTGACCAGTTGCATACTACATTGTGCTTATGGAAGTCGAGCCAGCTTAAAAGATCAGTCAAAAAAAATAGGCAGCCACTCTCATGCCACCAGACTGGATTTTTGAGATTTCTAAATGAAACACCTCCCTAGAAATTTGGAGGATGAGCCAGACACTGTAAGCTAAATGTCAACTCTCTTTTATCCATCCTCCCTTCCGTCATGGTCCTTCTACAAATATTCCCAAAGTCTGATTAGTTCCTGCCTTCTCTTTTCAAATACAATGTGATGCTGGTCATAAACAGGAGAGATGTATTAAGGCTGGCATTTTCCTGCCCATTTGGACTCTATTCTGGCAGTGAGGACTGGAAATCTCCTGAGAGGGTGTATCTCCTGATGAAATTTATAATGCAATTTTTGTTTTGCTTTACTTTGAAATAATATACTTAAGTGGGCTGTTTGAGTTTCTGGGAACAAACAATGCTTAGGAACACAGTAATTTTGAATCAAACTTCCAAACCTTTTGAACTTCAGCTCTCATTATGATACAAGAAATATAGAATAAATGCCATTCTCCTCACAAAATACCAACACTCCCTCCCCCCTCCCCCTGCCCCAGCCCCTGTTCAGTACCCAGGAATCAGAAGTTGTTACTCAGTTTCCTAAGAGTATTGCTGTTGCTGCTGCTGTTGCACTCACTGGAAGGCTTCTTGTTCCTAGCTGGCAATTTTCTGCCAGGTTTCTTTCTTACTATTGTTGGTATGATTACTAGTATTTCTTTCTTCTCCCTCTGCTGTCTGCAGATTCATCTGGGATTTATCTCCATAATGAGAAAAGGGAGATAGGGAGAAGCTAGGGCATTTTTCTCTGACTTAGATTATTTGTCATTTTGATATTCATTGTAAAAGATGCTTTTCAAATATTTAAATGTATGTGTGCTCACAGATCACTTCTTCAGAATGGATTGTATATGACACAATCACTGCTTTATATCTTCCATGCTCTGTGATGCTCCTTCCCGAACCAGTTGCCAACTGTGATTTTGCCAGAAAGAGTCTGGGTTACAAAAAGCGTGTGATCTCTGATCTTCCTCAAATAGTGCTTCTCCTTTACTCTTTGTAGCAACCATGTACCTCTGGGTCATCAGCATCTTCACCTATCGCCACTGTTTTAGAAGAGAGATTTGAGGAATTCCTGTGTCATCTGCATCTGAGAGAAAAAAAAAATGGATCACGGTTTGACCTTTGCCACCCAAATCCCCTTTCCCTTATTACTCAAAACACATCAACCAAATAAAGTGTCATGGTACTCGGGGAAAAAAAGCAACCAAACAAACCGTAGTTCCAGAGTCAGAAGACTTGTGTTCAAAACTTACCCCTGACACTACCTATGTGACCATGTGCAACTATCTTGATCTGTCTGACCTCAGTTTCCAAATTTGCAAAATAAGAGGCTAGAACTAGATGGCCTGTGAGGTGTACACCAGACTTAAATCTACGATCCTAAGGTTAGGGTGATGTCAATCAAGAAGCCTGCAAGACTATCCTTCCTTCTGGTTAGAGATATTACATATGTAAAATGCTATTGCTAAACAAAGATCATCTTTATTAATAGTGAAGTATCAGAGCCTATGTATTTTTAGTTATGTAGCCAACTAACACAATTTGAGATGCAGAATATTAAGAAGCCCAAGGCCAATTATTTGGAGATAGACTCTTCTAACACAGAAGCACCAAAGTGAATATTAAGGATCAGGCCTGCTGAAGTAGAGAGCCTCAATCAGGAAGAAGCAAGCACTAGAATCTTAAAGAGGCATTTTCTTAATGAGGCAATTCTGGGATACACATGCTTACTAGATTTGCACACAGTCTGGTCAGGACTGGGGATAGAGAATCAGCTCCAAGTCCCAAGACAATGGAAGAAATCTGTCACAGTCAAGTAAAATTGGGACCAGAAGGAAGAGAAGGACCATATCATTCCCCCCCTCCTATATCTTCTCCAAAACAGATATAAAGTATGATTCTGACAATGCCAATCACCTGCTCAGCAAATTCCTATTTCCTCTAGAATACCTCTCGATTTAAAGAATCTAACTACCTGACTCTAACCTTCTTCTAAAGGCATATTTTAAACAACTCCTTTTCATGAACCCATCAATCTACCTGAAGTGGTTTTCTCCCATCTGTATCTTTGGATAGGCTGTCCCCAATGGCTAAAATGCATTCCCCTTTCGCCCTCATTTCTTAGAATTCTTAGTTTTATTCAGAGTTCAACTTCCTCTCACCATGTAAATGCAGCCTTTTCTGATACTCCCTCCACTCCTACTGCTAGTGATCATACCAATGAACCTTGCATTAATTTGGCCTGTATTTGGGGCAATTTCAAACATGGCCAAAGTGTTTCTTTACTTTGTTACAAATGAAGAGTTCAGGGGTCTAAGAAGTGGAAAGTTATTACATTACAAATCATTTTAAAAGCACATAATAAAACAAAAATAAGAGCAAAAGGAAGCATATAAGGATCAATTTTGCTACTATCTTATTAGATTTTATATATTCCTGCAAATGCGTAAAACAAGGTTACTGTTTCTTATTCAATCACTTTTCTTCCTTGTATATTGGAATATTTGTACAGATTTAATTTTCTAATAAAAATAAAATGAAAAGAAACACACACACACACACACGCTCACATACACGCATGCACACACAAAGGGAGAGGGACTCATCCTTTTATAGCCAGTCCTTGATAGTCCCGGAGAGATACATCATTTAAAGGGTTTGTCTTAGGATAACGTAATGAAACATGTCACACTGACCTTATTACACTGTTAATCAACCTTTGGCTAGAAAATGCCATCGCTTTTCCCCATGATTCACACATTACCCCCAACGCCTCTAGCTTCTGGGAAGTATTAATAAAAAATTCCACATCCCCTATCAGTCACCATCGAACATCACAGTTTTTGACAAGGCTTTATTTTGGCAATTCCCAAATCCAATAAGAACTGAAATTCACACAGTGGTCTAAAGTATACAAAGTGCTTTAGATGCATTGTGCCATTTAAACATAATAACTAACTTGTTGGATGGTCAGTAGATTTATTGCTAGTTTCGTTATCCCCATTTAACAGAAGAGGAATTAGAAGCTGAGACTCTAAGAGATTTGTTGGGATTCCCATAGCCCTTGAGTATCAATCTGAATTTCAACCTCTGCCTTCCTGAAACTGCCAAGTCCAGTAGACTACCCATTACATTTAACTACCTCTGTATATCATCGGGCAGCTAGAGTGATAGCGCTGAGCCTGGAGTCAGGAAGACTCGTCTTCCTGAATTCATATCTGGCATCAAACACTTACTAGCGGTGTGACCCTGTGCAAGTCATTTAACCCAGTTTGCCTCAGTTTCCTCATCAGTAAAATGAGCTAGAGAAAGAAATGGCAAACCACTCCAGCACCTTTGTCAAGAAAATCCCAAATGGGATCATGAAGAGTCCGACATGACTGAAAATGACTGAACAGCAAAATTCTATATAATCAATGTAAACTTCATGGCTTATACTGCTGAAGTCAATGAGTTATCTAGTATTTATAGCATGTTAACTCTCCTGGCTACTGCAGGGTATGGAAAAAAAAAAACCCAGAAACCGTGAATCTTCCCTTCAAGAAAATTACTATATATTTGGGAGGACATTTAAATGTATGAAGAAATGAGAGTACAAAACTGACAGTATATCATCAAGTGAAAATTTTGTAGTACAGGTTTTAAGTGACATATTGGAAAGAATGTCAGGTCTAGAATCAGAAGACCTAGCTATGACTCGTACATAGTTATGTGACCTTAGGCAAGAAACTTCAGCTCTGTATTTCAGTTTCCTCCTTTGTAAGATGAACTAGAAGATCTCTAAGCTTCCTTCCAGATGTGGAAATTAAGATTTAAAAGGGCTAAGTGATTTGTTCAAGTCCATGTAGCTAGTTATTGTTATAGCTCAAACTTGAACTCAGCTCCACTGGACTACAAGTCCAAAATGCCTTCCAATAGATAAATACCCAGAACAAATCCCCTATCCACTGAAACTATTCATGGCCCAGATACAGATTCACACTGTAATCTCTTTCTGTCTGTTTCCATCTCATAGCGATCTATCTCCTCCTCCGAATTCCCCTAGCATTTAAACATTTGCTTCTGCTTTTCATATTTTTCTTCCTTTTGGATTCGTTTCATTTTTATTGATTTATCGCTTCTTTGTGTGTCATTTCTCAGTATGCCCTCCACCAACCCTACTGAAGCTTTCCTTGTGTAAACAAGAAAAACAATAATAGTTAAGCAAGATATTTGAGGCAAAATCATCAGTCCTTACAGCATTTACAATTTCCGCACACGTAGTTACCCACCACTCTAGGAAAGAGAAGAAAGATGTGTTTCATTATTTATTGGCTGATACTAATTTCTATTTTCCATTATATCCTGTCACTCTCTGGTTCATATATATGTTTATATACATATACATGTGTGTATATAAACATATGTATATGTTTATATATATACACACATATATGTATATGTATACACACATACATGCACATACACATCTGTGTGTATATGTGTATATGTATGTATATGTTTATATATGATAGACATACATGGATACATGTGTGTGTAAAATCTTATATATATAATCTTTTATCATATGTTGTGTATTGTATATATATTTACAAATATGTATGTACATATATGTGTGTGTGTGTGCGTGTGTGTTTGTATGTATGTATGTGTCTTACCTCCTCAACTACAATGGGAATTCTTTGAGGATAGGAGCCATGCCCTAAGCTTCTTTCTACCCTCACAATGTCCAGCATACTTCTAGAAAAACAACAGTCAAGCCAGAATTTTTAAAATCATATTGAAAAATCACCACTTTCTTTTGCTTCTGTCTCAGGAATTCATTTCCAGTACAACAGTAAAGGTGGCAGATGGTAGTTAGGAGAATCTAGAATTCCCCTTCTCTCAATTTTTCCTCATCGCTCTTTACAAGAGGCAGGTCACTCTACCCCTTACAGTCACAAAAAACTGGGAGAGGACAAATGAGTTTCCATATTAGTGCTGCCAAAAGACCTACGGGCTTCTGTTCCTTTTCTCTTTTAACAGGAAACTCCATTATCCACTCAAGGAAAAAAAAAAGTGATAGAATCTTCTAATCAAGGTAGTCATGCTGGAAAGAGAGTTAGATTTGGGGTCAGAGATCTTAGATGTAAATTTTGGTTCTTGTCAATTACTTATTACCTGTGTGACCTTGGATAAGTCTCTTAACTTCTCTCGTTCTGTGTTTCCTCGTCTGTAAAATGAGGGAATGATATTAAAACTTTAAATTCCCTTCTAGCTCTGCAGAAATGGTGTGATGACCTCAAGGCCTTCTGCCACTATTCGATTAATGAGAATTTGGGAGAAAAATCTGTACTCCGCACATTTCATTCTCCTCTTCCTATGCTTAAATAGGAAGGAAGCATGTAGTAGCAGGGCCCTGGGACTCTCTCAATACTTGAGATTCAAAGAATATCAGCCACTACTTAATTCCTCCTTTTCAGCATTTGTACTTCATAATAACCTGGCCCCAACCTACCTTATTGCTCATTTCTCTGCTCTACCCACACTGCTGCCATCTTGCCAAACAGATCTGGCTGTTACTCACAAGCCCTAACTCTCCCACCTCCTTGCCTTTAGATTGATTATCTTCCATACCTGAATGCATTCTCTCCTTACTTCTGCCTCTTGGAATTCTTAGTTTCTTTCAAGGCTCAGCTAAAGTGCCATCTTCTATGTGAGGCTTTTCCTTTTCATAATGTACCCAAGGACTAGTATATTTTCCTTAAAACTATGATATATTGATTTTGTAGATACCTAGATATAGATATCATGTGTTGTTTCTTGCTAGACTACATATGCCTTGAGGGCTGGGCCTGCTTTGATTTTTTTTGTCTTTTTATCCACAATATCCAGCACAGTACCCAATGAATCCTTGTTGACTTTGTCAATTAATTGATTGGTTACCTCTCTCCTCCGAACTCCCCAAGGGGACTTCTACCTCACAACTACTAGATAGTTGAACTGGAACATATGGGACCAGTACAGAATCGTGAAATTATAGTTTCAAAGCTAGCGATCTTTTGCTGAAACAATCTCTTCTAGGTTTTTCCCCCTCATATTTCTAGTTTCAAGATCATCGTTTTATATTCTCAAAAGCAATGGTTAAAGACAAATGTTGCTTATGTAACTAGTAGTGAGCCTCTCCAGAATGTGTACATATTTGAGACGTATACAGAAAGGTACAATGGAGAAATGGAGAGATCAGTGAGCTTGGTGTCAAAAGACCTGGACCCCAGTGTTAGTTCTTCCTCTAATTAGCTCTAAAACTTGACTTTGGTATGTTAGGTGATTCTCAAGATTTCTTTCATCTCCTCACTTCCAAGTATTCTGGAATATTCTTTCCTGATTTCCCAAATCATATTCACATTAAAAAAAACATTCTGAACCGGGATCATACAGCTATTAAGTGTTAGAGCTCCATTGGTTTTTAATTTTTTTTTCAGTTAACCGGCATTTATTCTCCCTCTCTTCCCTGTCCCTCCCTCTCTTTTCCCCTTTTCCTGAACCTGTAACTTTTTTACCCTTCCCCTCCTCTCTCTTTCCCTCTAACCTTCTTTTCACTGTCTGTCTCTCCTTCTCCCTCTACTCCAGAGGTATAGAAGAAGGAAAGAAAAGGGAGGAAAAAGGAAACTCCTTGTAACAAAAGTGCATATTTAAGAAATAAAAATTCCCACTTTGTCCATGTCAAAAAATGCCCAGGTATCCACCCGCACCGCCCTCTCTACTTACCCATCTCGGTAAGTCTTCGGTCGTCACCGGCCTCCGCAGTCCCACCACGGAGGAATAACCAGACAGAGCACCCGAGGTTCTTTCTAGAGGAGTTTATTCTTGCGTAGCTCACAACCCTCCAACCCTACTTCCGGGGAATACAGCCATTTATAGGGCGCATTCGCCAATCACAATCAGTATAGCAAACATCACCATATAAGGGTGGCCAATCACAATCGGTTATAGCAAACGTTACCTTATAAGGATGTGTGCAGGCATGCTAAGCGGCAGTGCTTCCCCATCCCTCCCCGCCCCCAACAAAAAAATACACATCTCTTTCTGTATTAAGTTTATCACCTTTCTGCCAAAAAGCGGGTAGCATTCCTTATCATTGCTCCTCTGCAATCATGGCTCACCATTGCACTGATAAGTGCTCTTAGGTCTTTCAAGTGTGTTTGTTTTGAAAATATTATTGTGTAAAATATTCTCCTTGTTCTCACTTCTCTGCATCATTTTATTGCCAGGTTTTTCAAAAACTTTTCTTTTTGTCAGTTCTGCTAGGACAGTGGCATTCCATGGTATATACCAAACTTTGTTCAACCTTCCTTCACTCGATGGATATAAGTTTTCAGTTTTTTGCTTTAACTACTTTTATGCATGTAAATTCTCTCCCACCTTCTTTGATTTGAGGGAATTTAGGGGAAAATATTTGGGCAGAATATAGGCTTGATAGTTGGAAACAAATCTTTAAGGCCCCACCTTCTAGTAAGTATCACAAATGGTCTATAAGCTTTTAAAACATTATTTATGAATTATAAATTGCATGGGTGATTATAATAGTAAAAATAAACACTACAATTATACATATTTCCTAAGTAATTAGTTTTTGCTACCCGCAACATAAATCTTAAATTTCGATTGAGGAATATTTTTGTTTTAGGCATTTATTTTTTTGATATAAAATAAACCCATCCATCTTGAAGCACTGGTTGTACAGAAGACATTGTTGCCTGGTTATAAGGAGCTCCAAGGATTAGGAAATCTCAGATCATTTTAATATAATAAATTTTTCAATGAAATTTCAAACACATTATTACAATTTTCTAGGTTAAGGTAGTTTGTATAGTTCATTAATTTTCTTAAATATATAGATTAAATGTTTTCATTCAGTTAAATGATATCATTGCAATAATCACCATCATCATTATTATTATTGCCAACATTCACATGGTGACTGCTATGTGCAAGTCACATGCTAAGTACTTCACAAATATGATCTCATTCTATCCTTCCACCAACCTGGGAAGTTGGTTCTGTCATTATCCCCACCTAGCTGTCCTACCAAATCTTTTCAGTGAAGTCAGCCAATGAAGGTTTATGGAGTTTAGATCCAGCAAAGCCCTGGACAAGTTGCTTCATTAGCTGCCTTAAGGCAGTATCAATAACAAATACTCTGCATAGTAGCAAAAAATGCTTCTTAATTAGGTAGAAAAGATCTCTAAAATTCATGTTCTTGTATTATCTCTTCTTTCCAGTGAAAAGAAAATTGATTATCAGGAAACTTGGTTGGTTGGTTGGTGTCCTTGTTTTACCTGCTTCTACATACTCCATAACTTTAATTACTTATCCATTTATAACCTTGGTTTCCTCATCTATTAAATGAAGATACTTACCCTTCCTACATGGCTGAATTTTTGTGATAAATATATATCTACATAGATATACCCACAAGTACATACACATATGTATATATTTGGCAGCTTGGTGGCTCAGTGGATAGAGTGCTAGGCCTGGAGTCAGGAAGACCTGAGTTCAGATCCAGCCTCAGACACTAGCTGTGTGACCTTGGGCAGCTCACTTAACCCAGTTTGTTTCAGGTTGCTCACCTGTAAAATAAGCTGGAAAAGGAAATGACAAACCACTCCTGTGTCTTTGCCAAGAAAAACACAAATGGAGTCAGAAAGAGTCAGACATGACTGAAAAATTACTGAACTGAACCGAATGAATATGTGTGTGTGTATACACTCTCTATATATACATATAGGCACATATATGCATATATATATATACACACACAAACATACACATATGTGTGTATATATGTACATGATTCAGAAAGTACACAAGGGCTATATAAGTGTAAAATATTGTAGTTTATTTTTATTTTTGGTTCAGTTCTGTATTTTCTTAGTTTAGGGAACTCCCATTGTGGAAACTCCTTTCCCTAGTGGACAAGTCATGACTCCAAGGTTAATGTTCCTCTATGTTGTTTCTCAGTGTCAGGTATCATAAGTAATGGAGTCCAAATGAACTCCTCCTCGGATTTTGACAGTTTGGTTAGCACATCCCTTGTGCTTCATCTCCTGAAGCACCTGTTTACCTGTCTCTGGAATAGGTACAATCATAGAGACATCACAAGCTATTGATGTTTAATTAAGTGGGTAAAGTGCTTTGAGGATTCTCAAAAAAAGCTTTAGTATAATCAGTAATAATCATCTTCATATGCTCAAAGATGATTAGACTACAAGCATGATGGAATGGGCAGGAGTTCTAGATACTGAAGCATCTCCATTTGTTCATTTTATTATTATTACTTTCAAATACTGAAATCATCTTCTTAATGGAACCAAGAAAAGAGGGTGTCCCGTGTGGATTTCAGGTCATTTGACAAATTTCTATGGGAAATTGCCATATCAATGACATGCTGCAATTACCAGAATCTATGTCTACATTTTGGAATCATGAACAAGACACCCCTGAGAGACAAGATGGAACTGTAATTCCCTTCTCTGTCCCTATCTTTCTTGGGCGCTCAACTTCTACCCTTTACTTCATGACCGAAATTGCTGAGATGTGAAATGAAATCTTGGACCATTTGATGATATATCTTTAAAAGACATTATTCTGTTTCTGATCTGGCTAGTGTTCCTTCTGCTATGCTGCATAGGAGATCTGAAGGGATCAGGATAGATTAAGGATAGATTTATTCAAAGCACCTTTCACTGATGTAGGTTACATCTAAATGGATAACCATTTATCACTAAATTACTTTTTCTGAGCCAGGTAATTTCTGATTAGCCCATCTTATACCCCTTTTCTCTCTCCCTTTCTTACTCTGCCCAGGGACTTTGTGAACAGCATTTACACTAATTTATTAATATAAAGCTGTTTCTCTTTACTTATATAAATTGATTACAAATGCCATTAATGCAAGATACAGCTCCATGTTCCAGAATAAGCTGCTTGGGAATGGAAGAAGTAGGATTGAGACAGAGCAAGTGCGTCTCATTGTTGGTATTCCAATTTTGTTGTTCTTCACTCCTTTCAGTCACTTTTAAATCCTTTTGACCTCATTTGGGGTTTTCTTGGCAAAGATACTAGAGTAGTTTGCCATTTCCTTTTCCAATTCATTTTACAGATGAGGAAACTGAAGCAAATAGGGTTAAGTGATTTAGCCAGCATCACGCAACTACAAAGTGTCTATGGCTGGATTTGAACTCAGGTCTTCCTAATTCCTGGCCAGCACTCTATTGTACTACTTAGCTGCCTTGGTATCCAATTAGCCTATCAATTAACACAATTAGCCTACCAAACAACACGCATTTATGAAGCCTTACTGGGTGCTAAGGATCATGAATCAAAAGAGGAAGAGAGAGAGAGAGAGAGAGAGAGAGAGAGAGAGAGAGAGAGAGAGAAACAGAGACGGAGAGACAGAGACAGAAAGAGACAGAGAGAGACAGAGACAGAGACAATTACTGCTTTTGAAGAGCTTATATACTCTAATGGAAGACAACATGTTCATATGAAGTCTATTTAAAGAACAGCATTATGTTGAATAATCAAAAGAGATATAAAGTAATAAATACAAGGTAGTTTTGGAAAGAAGGCACTAGCAGTTGTGAGGATCATGAAATATATCATGTAGAAGGTTGCGCTTTAGGGATTCTATGAGGAGGAGACAAGAAGGAAGTTCATTCCAAGCATGGAGCAAAGCCAATGTGAAAGCAAGATAGGATATGAAGCGCTGTATGTGAAGAGGAGAGATATGGCCAATTTGGATGGATGGCAGACTGTGGAAAGAGGAATTATCTATAATAAAATTAGAAAGATCGATGGTGGCCAAGTTGTGAAGGGATTTAAAAGCCATGCTATGGGATTTATTTTTTTTTTATCCTAGTGGCAATAGGGAGCCACTGGAGTTTAATAAGATTGTTGAATTAAAAGACAAAAAAAGAAAAAGAAATTTGTGGCAGTTATGTAGAAGATAGAGTGGAATGCTGAATGATTTGAGACATAGAGAAAAACTGGGGGGCAATGGCAATAGTTCAGGTGCGATATAATTTCAGATTTATAACCTGATCAGCCTTAAGGGATTCTCATCTCTGAAATTTGGCTGAAACCAAATCTGGGACATCACGAGACAGTATTCATTATTAAATATTCTAATAGCCAATGGTGGCATTCTTATATTATCCAAAGACATCAACCCTAACTTTCTAAAAGGCTAAAACACAAGCATATTTTTCAGAGACTTGGAAATCAAATATACAATATTCAGACAGAATTTTGAGAAAGCAAAGGGACAAAGAAATAATATCATGTGTTTTCAGATCCAGAATGAAATAGAAATATAGGCTTTAAAAAAGACATTTTACGCGGAGAAAACTACACTGTAGGTAACCAGAAGTGCTTCCTTTAACAATTTCTATTGAAAGAAATACAATGCTATCTATATAAATGATCTATTTTATTGATATTTTTATAAATTTAAAATTATTAATCTCAATATTATTAATGTTCATGCCATTTGCATAGAAGCTGTAATTTTGCCAGCATATGGAACTTCCAGCATGGGAACTTCTTCCTTTTGCATAATCCTCAACCAGTTTGAATTAAGAGGTGAATTTTGGGTTATTGGAGGCATATAAATGAATAAGTGAGTCATCCAGAAACAGAACACTAGGAGAATTCAGTGGCTAAAATTTGAATCCCAATCTTTCTGACTCCGATACTAGCACTCTATCTGCTGTACTTAACTATGTCATTAAAATATTTCAAAATGCAATACTTTTTTTAGAAATCATATGCTAATATTTTGAAGTACATTGCCACTTAAGCTGGCAATGGTAAAATTGTAACTACCTGGTAGGTGTTATCCCCTGATTCATTTTTCAAACTACTGTATCTTACTGGGTGAATTTGTGAGAGGAAATTTTCAGTTGATCATGTATTATTGGTGTATTTTAAATTGCACTTTTGACACCAGCTTCTCTATTGATTGCAGCCATTTATCTATGGAAAATTAATCTTCCTCTAACCCTCAGCATGACCATCATAAAGAGAATATGTTCAGTTATCAAATACATATTGGCAGCTAATAATTATTTTTCCCCTTTATTCCTGTCTTCACTTTAGCTGCAAGAAAGGTTTATCTCCTTTTAAATTGGCTGCACATTGGTTGAAAATGCCTTACTTGTTTCCTTGGTTCTTGAGTTATAGAGCTGGAGATACATGTGACCAGAGGTAGACTGATCCTGGACCTCAGCTCTGGTGGAACAGTAGATATTTTGGGTGGCACTTTAATGCCTTGTAAAAACCATGAAAGGTAACTGAGATCCTGTATAGTGACAATCTTGGCAGTGAAGCAACAAAAGAACTGCTATGAGGCTTTGCTGTTCTTGGTTCAATGGGAGTTTAAAAAATAAATATTTTCTGATAGATTGATAGCCAGCTTTGCCTTCTTACTATTTGGTCAATGATGTTGTTTAGCTGTTTTTAGTCATGTCTGATTCTTCCTGACCCCTTTTGGGGTTTTCTAGGCAAAGATAATCAAGAGATTTATAAATCAAGTGAGAACATGAAAATACTTTTAAAAACTTTAAGTGGTATACAATTATAAAAATTTTATTTTTTTTACTCTTCAGTCATTTTTCAGTCATGTCTAATACTTCGTGACCTTATTTAGGGTTTTCTTGGCAAAGATAATGGAGTAGTTTGCCATTTTCTTCTCTAACTCATTTTACAGATGAGGAAACTGAGACAAACAGGGCTAAGTGACATGACCAGGGTCTCAAAACTAGTGTCTGAGGCCAGATTTGAACTCACAAAGATGAGTTTTCCTGACTCCAGGCCTGGAACTCTATCAACTGTAGCACCTACCTACCTCTAAAGTTTTATTATTAGTAGTGTTATGTGAGATTCTCCCCAATAAAAACCATTGATTCAAGAATATAGCAACATTCTTTTTGTTCATCTAACCCTATATTTCCCAGGCTTAAACATCTTGGAACACTATTGCTCAGGATAACCTTTTCATTCCAAGATATTTCTCTCAGATACAGTCCTTGCCTTCAATCTCAAAACATCTTTACCTCCAGAAAAACTGCAGGACCCGCATTTCCATATTCAGCAAACTCTTTCACCATCTTATGGACCATTATTTTCTCAGGAGCTATGTCCCCTTCCAACCTGATACAGTCCTGTACAGTATTTGCTCATACTTATGGTTGCAGAAACTCTTAAGATTTTTTGGCAAGCTCTTACAATGCCTGAGATCTTTATTGTCATGCATGCTACTGTACTGTGACATTAACAGTTATGCCCTGATAGGCATGAGTCCTTACTTGTGACAGCTGGCATCATTTGTTACATACCTCTATAGAATGACATTTGGGGTCTGTGAGTAAGTGGGGGTGGGGGCAGAAGGATGGTAATATTCCACTTCCATCCATCCCCCTAGGGAAGACTTCATTGGCCCATACTTCCAAAGGCAGATTTCCTACAGCTTCTTCTAGAGGGAGTGAAAGCTGCTTAGAGTAGCGTGTAAATTCATGGCAAGAAGCAATAAAGGTGAGTTTTATACATTCCCATTATTGCTTCTACGTCTTTGCAATAATGTTTATTGACATGTTTGAACGGAGCACAAGCTGCAGTTCAGTTCAACTGCCTGTGAAAATGGGACATTTGTCAAGAAACAAACCTCACCGTTTTTAGTGGCTCTGTCAGTGGGTATTAGAAAGGATATTGATGGGAAAATGCAGAGAGTAGGCAGGCCTAGGGGGAGGATGTTAGAGAATATACACACTCACAGCACTTGCTAATGCCTGAGGCCTAGAAAGAGAGGATTGTGGTGAACAGAAAGTGAAACTCGAGAAACATTTAGTGAGGATTAATAGCCTCATAGCCCACGTACTGTACACACATGGAGAGAACGACAATAAATTCCTTGAATCTGTTTCCTCCTCTGGAAAATCAGGATCATTGATTTTGAGAGACCCTATTGTCTCTTTCATGGAATGGTTGGTTGGTTGTTGTCCTTTGTTCTCAAAAAGGACCGAAATGACATCACTAAGTTGGAATCAAGGTACAGTGTCCCCGAATGTGGCTGATCAGACCAATATGAGCTCACAAGGCTCTGCCACGAATCGGGCACAAATTGTCCATGTGAACACTTGGAGTGGAGATGTCTCTAAAAATGTACATCTCAAGTTTCCTTTGAGATATTGCAATTCTACTTTACTCATAGAGTAAAATGCCTTCTTTGATGTGGGCATACCGTACTGGGCAGTGTCTCTCATGTCACACAATAGATTCCAAAGTTCTTCAGAGACTTTTTGTCTCTTTCACCAAATAATAATAATGCATTGATGATGCATGTGAAAGTGAACTGTGCTGATACAACCCAGGATGAAAGTCTGCCCAGTGGAGATCAAAGTCCAGGGTTCAAATCTTACCTCTGATACTTAGTATCTGTGCAACTGTGGGCAAGTCTTCCTACCTCTCTAGACCATCTGTAAACCGATGGTGTTGGATTAGATAGTGGGAGATATTTTTTCTAACTTTAGATTTATTATCCTTTTACCATCCTTAATAATCAACTCCTTAGTGGTTAGAGGTTCCTTTTTATTCTCCCTAGGGTTCTTAAGAATTAAAGTGGGTACACATCCTCAAAGCAACACAATATACCGTAAGTTATATTTAGAAATACTCCCCACTGATAAAAAGTTCATTTATACATTCTCATATTGGATACCAAGAAGTTCAATAACTTGTATATGTTCACATAGCTAGCATATGATAGAGATGGGAGTGGAATCTGTCTGACCCCAAGGTTAGGCCTTTATTTCCTGTACCTGTACATTTAGAAGGATAAGAGATAGTTAATAGTTTATACACATAATAGAAAAAAAACATTGGAAAGATTTTCTTCTTGGCAATACTTGAAAAGCAGCTTAATGTGTTTGAAAAAATCACTACCTTTAGAGTCAGAGGACCTATATTTGATTTCTAGTTGTCACTGATTACCTATATTACGTGGGGAAAAGGAATTGGTTTCTTTGGTTTTCCCCTTCCTCATTTCTAAAAGAAAGGTCTTTGATTGGATGAAATTGTAAGGTCCTTCCCAACTCTATACCCCATGATCATAGGAGCATAGATTTTCAACTACAAGAGATTATAAAGACCATCTTGTCTAATCTATTTATTTTACTCATGAGAAAAAATAGGTTAAGAAAGTTTAAATGATCTGCCCCAGTTCTCAGAACAAATAAGTCAGAAGTCAGATTTGAATTCAGTTGTTTTTCCTGACAGCATTCTATCCACTATAGAAGGGGTTATTACTGTGTGTGTGTGTGTGTGTGTGTGTGTGGTGTCTTCATGCGTGTGTGTAAGGGAACCCTTGACAGGCTGTGAAACTTAAAGACTCTTCCCTAGAATAATGTTTTTAAATGTATTAAATGAAAATCCAAGGATTAGAAATGAAAAAAAAATTATATTTTTAAAGGGGTATTATTCCCCTATTCGTGGACCTCCTGAAATCTAACTCCAGATGCTTTAACAGTCAATGAATAAAAGTTTGAGAACCCTTCCACTATACCATGCTACTATTTTTCATGTAGTATATTAGTGGGCAGGGTAGATAGGTCTCACAGCAGAGAGAGTGCCAGGCTTGGAGTCAGGAAGATTCATCTTTCTGAGTTCAAATCCAACCTCAGACACTTACTAGCTAGAAACCTCTTGATTATCTTTGCCAAGGAAACCTCAAAAGGGGTCGTGAAGAGTCAGGTATAACTAAAAATGACTAAGCAATAACAACAATGTTGGCCAAACAACAAGAAAGCAAATATGGCTATCAACCTATCAAGAAATATTCATTCTTTAAACTTGCCTGCCATTACTGAGTCTTTACTCAAAATTCTTTGAGCTTGGCAGACCATATATTTTTCTAGTATAACTTTCAAAGACCCAGAGTTGCCTTGATACCATGATGAGTCATCAGAAGATGAGTTTAGTAGAACAAAGTATCATCTTTATCATTCTTATCATGATTATTATTTTGAATTTGCTGATATGTATGGCATATAGAATCAAAACCCTTGTGAAGTTAATACAAATGATATCATTTGCTTCCACCCTAAAGACTCAATCACTCTGTCATGGAGGAAATTAGATTAGCTTGACAGGATTTTTCCTTTTAAAAGCTTTGCTCTTCAGAGCTAACAACCTTGCCCAAACTGAAACCAGTTGTGGTTAGCATACTAATGATCTATGATAGATAAAATACAAATCCATCATCTGGATCTTGGTTTGTCAAATATTTCCAATTACATCCATGGGTGTTTTGTTTACTTGGTTTTTTGTTTTGTTTTGTTTTTTGTTCTGGTTCTGGGACTTCCTCCATGTGAGGAACCTTGGGGTGAAAACACTCCCCACTGATAAAAAGCTCATTTATACATTCTCGTATTGGATACCAAGAAGTTCAATAATTTGTCTATATTCACATAGCTAGTATATGATAGAGATGGGAGTGGAATCTGTCTGACCCCAAGGTTAGGCCTTTATTTCCTATACCAAATTGTCTGCCAAATGGGACAAAATGCTAGCAATTTTAAAAATGAAATGAAAATGTTTGTAAATGGTGACAGTGGCTCTGTAGAATGGGAAGAATAAAGAGAGATGATACAGGGATAAAATCCAAGACAGGCAGTGTGTTGTTGCAGAGTTAAGTTTAGGCTCAGAACACCTCAGGTCACCCACAGAAATGGACATTCAAAAGGGACAGTATGAGGGAGTGGAAAAGAAACCAAACTAAAAACTGTTTGGATGTTCGGCCACTAACTTCTTTTTGAGTTCCAAATTGTTTTCTCCTCCCGCTCCTCTCCCCTGCCCCCCTAAGATGGCATGCAGTCCAATATAGGTTTTACATATGCCTTCGCACTAAACTTATTTACATAATAGTAAAGTTATAAAGAAGAAATATAATCAATAGAATGAATCATGAGAAAGAAGAAACAAAACCAAAAAAGAAGAGAAAAAAAAAAGAGGGAGCAAATAGTTTGCCTCAATCTGCATTCAGACTCCATAATTCTTTCTCTGGATGTGCATAGCTTTTTCCATCATGAGTCTTTTGGAGCTGTCTTTGAACATTGCTTTGATGAGAGGAGCCAAGTCTGTCAAAGTTAGTCATTACACATACTATGTGTCTCTAATAATGTATAATGTTCTCCTGGTTCTGCTCCCCTCACTCAACATCAGATGACGTAAGTCTTTCTAGGTTACTATTGAAGTCCGTATCTTCCCCACTTCTTGTAGCACAATAGTATTCCATTCCATTCATATACCACAACTTTGTTTAGCCATTCCCCAATTGATGGGCATCCCCTTGATTTCCAATTCTTTGACACCACAAAAGAGCTCCTACAAATATTTTTGTACACATGGGTCCCTTTCCCACTGGTGTGATCTCTTTGGGATACAGCTCTAAAAGTGCTATTGCTGAGTCAAAGGGTATCCACTTTTTTATAGCCCTTTGGGCATAGTTCCAAATTGCTCTCCAGAATGGCTAGATCAGTTCACAACTCCACCAACAATGTAACAGTGTTCCAATTTTCCCACATCCTCTCCAGCATTTATGATTTTCCTGTTTTGTCCTGTTGGCCAACCTGACAGGAGAGATGTAGTACCTAAGAGTTGTTTTGATTTGCATTTCTCTAATCAATAGTGCCACTAACTTCTTATGTGGTATTTTATTAGTATTTGACTTCTCAGAACTTTAGTTCATCCATCTGGAATATGCAAATAAGAATGCCAGGTTTTCCTGAGGCCAGATCCAAGGTTATAAATACCGTATAGACTGTATAATCTATTGGATCTATGAAGTATCAAAGCAGTAGCATAAATACCAGAAGCTTAGGCCATGTGGCACTGATTTTCTAAAATACCCTCACATATCTACAGAGATTGCAACAATTTGATATCTCTGGTTTGTCTCTTTTTCTTATTTTCACTGTCATCACTCGAGTCCTAGCTCTCGTTACCTCATAACTGTATTATTACAGTTTCTGTGTTTGTGCTTTGTTCTTGAAGAGGACCACAACATCAGGGAAATGATGACATGACTTGCACTTGACTTTGATTTGAGTGAGGGAGGGCTGTGCAAGGTCACCGGCCTCAATTTTTCCTCCAGAGCCATCTGGGTCCAGTCCCATGATATTCACCAGGATGACTGGAGATGGCCCAGG
>CM053622.1:534147356-534164499 GCA_028646595.1 Phalanger gymnotis | reverse complement strand
GAATTTTGGTTTGCTGGCTAGATTTCTTTCTCCTTCTCAAAAAATTATTACAATAGCCTCCTAATTGGTCACCCTAACTCTAGTGTCTGCTTGTTCCAAGCCACTCTATTCTACTGGCAAATTAAAATTTCTAAAATCTGTTATGCATTTGCTAAAGACCACTTTCTAACCTTGTGATCTTAGGAATACGTTATTTAAACTCCAAAAGTCTTGATTTCCTTTGCTGCAAAATGAGTTTGGTAGTATGTATACTATCTACATCAGCAAGTTAGGAGATCCCTAATTTATACTAATGAGAATTCAGATTTCTTAAGCAATAGTTTTGTTAGATACCTGGTGATAAATAAGGCAGGTAATGCAATGGGAATCCTTGAAAAAAATAGAATCTCCTTTGTACCAGACTGTGATCTTGCTAATTCTTCAAGAATCAGTTCTACTAGTATGGCTAATTATTTATTCTTTCTTTTGGTCTATAAAACAATGGTTGCATCAGGAAAGATCAAAACTGAAGTTTATTTGGCTTAAGTGGCAGTGTAATGTGACATGAATGAACAGTATTACATATAGTTTGTGTGGCAGAAAAACAACCCCACCCCGACCAAATTGGGCTAATTGAATTTTATACTCCTCTGTCTGATTGACTGACAAAGTCTAATCTAACTTTAAATTGTCTAAGATTCCCCTATGGAATTTTACTTGAGTTGAGCAAAGACTTTCTTCTACCATGTACTACTGACTTCAGATTCCAACACCGAAACATATAAGAATATTAAATGGGGCGGGGGGGGAACTATGGTGAAGTAAGTAGAAGGCTGGCCTTGGAATCAGAATGCCACATCTTGCCCCTGACATATACTAGCCATGAAAGCATGGACACTTCATGAACTTGTGGCATCTGCAGCGAATCTCCAACATGACAAGTTACTGGTGTGTTGCTGATCTGCATCACTGAATTGAGTTTCTACACTGGGAGTTTTCTCCCCACCCATGTTTAGTAGCAATTTAGATTTGAAGATCTTTCCCACCCATTATCAGAGATTTAGAAGCAAATAAATAATGATAATAATAATAATTCAGAGCTCAGGATTGTCATTTGCCCATAGGGCAATGACTCATTCTCCCAAAGTGGGATCACTCAGCCCAAGAAAAACATTAACAAAACAGCTCTGAAAAGCAACCTACAACCCCTTGGGAACTAAGTTTTTGATTACTCAGCTGAGAGTCTTGTCCTGTAATGTTCATTTTTCAAGATGTTATACTGATGTCCGTTTTCAGCTATGTCATGTGATACACTCATCTGTGGATAATTTAATTATCACGGAACACTTTATATACTTTTAAAAAATAAGGGAAAAGACAGTTCCTGCCCTGTCAGCATGCTGACTAAAAAGGACAGATAAAACAATTACACTGTCTAATGTTAGAAGAACATGGGGAATTGGCAATGGAAAAGGAGATTTGGATGTTTCTACTGGGATGTCTACTATACTTAGCTAATTGTGGGAGGGGGAAGCAAAAAGGAAAGAGGTCTAGTGGTCCAGAAAAGGCTTCTTGAAGAAAGTAGCTTCAGAAAGTACTTGAAAGAGGAAGGATGATGCAGGATATGCACTTGAAGGATAGTTCAGGCTGCCCAGAGAATGGGAAAATGGAAAACAGAGGCAGAGAGGAGGCTTAACTTTTGTAGCCAAAATATAAAGAGCCTCACCAATAAAGAGCATAACTATAAAGGTACCATTTTTCTAGGAGAAATAATTAAAAATCTCTGAGTGGTGTCTATTACCATGAGCTTAATGCAGGTTCTCATAGCTTCCTTTCTGGAATAATAGTTATTGTCTTTCTCAAATGGTGCTTCTTTCTCCCATTGTGATACATTCAGCACACAATTTCCAGGAGAATTTTTGTCAAACATATAGTTTAATTATGCTCAAGAAGCTATAATGACTTCTTTTTAAAAATATATTTTATTTCATTAAATATTTCCCAATTACATGTAAATTTTTAACATTCATTTTTAAGATTTCTTAATTTGAATTCCAAATTCTTTCCTTTCCTCCCATCTCTTGAGAGGGCAGCAATGATTTTCTTTTTAAAAATTCATTTCTGAAAATTTGAGTTCCAACCTCTCTCCTTCTCTCCTACCCCTTGAGAAAGCAAACAATATGATACTGGTTATACATGTGAAGTCACTATGGTGACTTAACTGAAAAAAAATCTAAACACCCCAACTTGATACCTCTCAGACTCTGACAGTTTTGCCTTTTCCTTATCTTGTTAAGCTCATCATTTACTGATCTTTTATTATCCAAGATTATATCTTTTCCTTTGTAGCCTGAGGTCTCTTTCCTTTCCCTGAATAAATCCTGATGATTCCTTTTTCTGCCCTTTCCTGGGAGGATGTAGATGTTCCTTGTTCTCTCTCACTATCTGGGTTCATGAGAAGCTTTCACTCATCCTAAGCTCATCACTTCCTTACTTTGCACACTCCAGTCGTGATTTCATTGATCTCTGTACTGCCACAGATTGCAATTCCGCAAATGATTTATTAATTGCATAATTGATTGATAATGACTCCTCTTATATGCACTGGCCTTCGAACTACAGACATACGTTTTGTCACTAGAGGACATGATCAAAGCTTTTATTTAGCATGATAGAACCTAACAGAAGAAGCACAGAGTGAACTGTGGATCAGCATCACATCTATATCATAATTGTGGGATCAGAAAAGGGCCTTGGCAGAGGATGCAACTGTGTGTAATGATGATGACAACTCATTTTTACGTAGCTTTCTAAGGTTATGAAGCACTTCTGTATACGTGAACTCATTCAATATTCTACAATCAAACATACATGTGTTAACACATACCCCAACACATATGTGGGAAACAATGAGAAAGTCAGACTAATAGTTCTCTCGAGTGTTATGGCTCTTGTCTTTAATAACATTCACTGATATATTCAATTTACATTTGTGTGTGTGTGTATATGTTATATATATAACATAGAGTTTATATATATACGAGCATATATAAAATATATTCATATATATTCACATATACATATATAACTGATGTATCTCTGTGTGTATACAGACATATAAAACACATGAGTTTCTCCTCCTCTTACTCTCAAGCCATGGAAAGAAATGATCTTTTACTGCTTTCCTATCTCATAGATTGGCACAATGCCAGTAAATTAGTAGCTGACAAATATAAATTGAACATATCAGTGAATGTCATTATAGTTAAGAGTCATAGCACTTAAGAGATCTACTAGTCTAATACTCTTATTTTACAGAAAAGGAAACTGAGGCCCAGGGCATTCAAATAAGTTGATAAGGGTTTCACTGGTAGCAGAGTCAGCTCTAAGACCTAGATCTTTTGGAGTTCTTACCTACTACCATCTAGATTCTCAGCTCCTTACTTTTGTTTAATTTTCTCTTGTTCCATTCTCTTTTTTTTTCTTTTGCCAATAGGTCAATGCTTGGTTACGCTCATGCTGTAGACATTGCTCTTGCTTGTTTCTCTCACCTTATTGTCTTTTTAATTGTATCACTCTGCTTTCTGGCACTTTCATTATCTTTGAGCAGACATCCTTGTAAATGAAATAGGAAAACTATTATGCAAATATGCAAAATGCAAAATCAGCTAACACACAAGCTTTTAAGAAAAAAAAACTGTCATGATTATCTCTTTATGTTAGTAAATGCACATTTCCTAACCACCTAGGAAAGATGAACTTGCTCCATCACTTAACTAGATTCTTCTCTCCCCCCTACCTCCTTGGGTTGATAATCATACTCACCTCCCCAGACTGAGATCAGGAATACCTATAGCATACTTATAATGATTGTAAGCTTCTCTGAGTGCAGAAAATATTCTATTCATCACATGCTTTGAAAGTAACAGGCTCTCAATAAGAGTTTATAGAACAAAGGATGGATGAATGAATGAATAAATACACACATCTTGCATTTCACATAAAACCTTCTCTAGAAGAAATCAAAACTTTTGGCACATACTAAATAGGTCTCCCCGGAAAATTCCAATTTTATATCTATCATGATCCAAGGTGCATATCACATTAGTAGACTAGACTTTTTACTGTCTGATTCTCCTTTTCACATAGGCATTTATCAGTTTGGCTAATGGATGGGATTTCAGTGGTCCAGATTAGCCCAGATTCTATTGTTTCTCCCTTTGATGTCCTTGCTGTGTTTACAGGGCAGCCGGTATCTTTCTCAATGCCTTGCTCTTGCCAGGAGCCTGGATAACAGGTACAAGGTTGACATTTCATGAGGGATCACTGGTCCAAATTGGTGAAGCCTTGATTTGTGACTCTCTTTGAGGGGTGATCTCTTATGCCACTCAAATTTCTTGCTTTTCACAGTCAGTGGGATCTTGGTCATAATCATGCTGGGACATTCCCTGGGCTTATGTTTCTCCTATCCTCTTGGTTCTGGCTCTGGTTCTCATGTTGACTTCCAACTTCACTAGTTTTGTCTTGTTGCCAGTGGACTGCCCTTGCCCAGTTCCAGTGTTTTCTGTTGAGCCATCCCTTGCTTGGCTGTCACTGGCTTTCTGATGCCAGGGGCCAGTCTCTTCCCAAGGATGTTTCTGCTATTGCTGAAGGCCCTTCTGCTTCAGCTGGTTCTGGCTTCTTTGTGGCTCCTGCCATCCTGCTTGGCAAAGTCTGGCCTCCAGTGCTCAATTGTTACCATATGTGTCTGGCCCTTATTTTTTCCTGCTTACTGCCTTTGACAGCCTGATGTCTTTGTCTGGCCCTGCTACAGTGCCCAATTCCCTCCTGCATGTCTGATTCTCAGAAGTCCATTCACTTACTCTTGCAATATCTCAAAACAATTGATAGCATTGTGTTGATTCTCTTATTTAGTTGCCTCTATTTCAGTAATGCCTAACAAGATCTTAACATGGGATCTAAATTATTTAATAATTGTGTCCCCATAACCTTCAAAATATTGAAAAATGGACATTCAACCTCCAATGTTTCATGAATTTTGTGTTCTTATTAAACCTTCTATGGACTTGCAGCTCACTAGTTATAAAATACTCATAGAAGTCATGGCCTAAGTGGGACCTTTAGATAATTTATTTCATTCTCTTAATTTTTAACAAGACCACAATTAAATTATGACAAGTGCAAATGTGCCTTATTTATTAAAATATCTGCAAGAACCATCCAAGGAGCTCATTCTCACATTCAAAAACCTGTCTCCTTGAAAGTATATCTAATTTGGGCTTTGGGAGATTTTTTCTTTTAAAATACAAAAGTCATTTCCTATTCTACTATATTCAATAACATAAAAAATGTGATTCTCTTTAAGAGGACTCATCTTAAAAGCTTTGGAAAGTCAACATTTTACCCATTTCTTTTCATTGGTACAAAACCTCAAACCTTTTAAGCTTTCCTCATGGATCTCATTTTCTGTTACTTTAATGCTTTAATATTTTAAACTATGAATTAAAAAGTAATTTTTTTGAATGTGAGGAGGGAAGCACTCAAAAGGCTTATGGAAGAGGTGGCAAAATATAGAGAACTTCTACTCGGTAGTCAAGTATAACAAAGTACCTCCCCACTTCTCTCCTTGGGTCCTGGAGGTAAAGAAGTGACCCTATATGGCCTTCATTGTTCTCCTAATAACAGAGTAATTAATTCAAACAACCTATATGTCTTTCTTTTTCTTCCTCTTCCTCCAAGTTTAATATCCAGAAACCAGATTTAGGTTTCTATCTGGTGGTAGGATTCAGCCGATTTGGACAGGTTCAGCAGAACCAGTACCTAATTTTAGGTTGAGTTACATGAACTGATTGTTAGTGGTGGAAGGGCCTGCCCGCTCCACATCAGCACCAAAGCCTCAGCTCAGTTTTGTGGAGAACAAGTTGTTAATTTATTTGAATTCCACCACTGTTTCTACCTATGTAGATAATAGTTTGCTTCTGGAGCTAAGAATAAATAAACAATCATAATTTAAATGATAGATGACTTTTGGGGCACCTTTCAAACTATGATTCCATGGTTTTATCCTTAACCTAAATCTGGAAAACTCTGCCTGGATGCCTTTATATGGTTATCTCAAATTCAATATTATTAAATCTATTAGTATTGAGTTTAAATTCTATTGATTAATAGTAACAATACTCCTAAATATTGTATTTAATATTGAGTACCAGACTATTCTACAGGGCCCTTTCTCTACTTGCTCATTATTAGCAGTGATACCAATGTTCTCCTGGATCTAGATGTTTAAAATTTTAATTTTTCTTTGATTCACCTTTCTCTCTTTCCTATAACCTACCAATCACTAAGTTCTATAAATTATTATAGAATCATTAAATTATAGAGATAAACCATATTATACTCTGATGATATTATCACTTCAGTTTCTTCCTAGATAGGAACCCATCATGCTTCTCTCCTTTATGGGCCCCAGATCTTCACATATGAGTGAATCTTTTTTTTAAATACCATTTTATTGTTGTATTTTGTTTTAATGTTGTCTAAATTTCCCCCTTTTATCTATCTTTCTTTTCTTCCCAGGTAGCCTTCCATTATAACATATATTTTTAAAAAATAGAAATGAGAAAGAAGAAGAGAAAAATAAAGGACATTTTATGCATTTTCATGCAGAGACCATGCTAATCTCTATATCACTCCAATTTTAGTATGTGTCGCCAAAGTAAACATGATTATATCTTGTTAATATAAAATCCTACTTCTCTCACCCACCTTTTTTATTTATTTTGTTCTATGGAATAACTTAAAGCTTTCTGAGACTGTATCCTGATATTGATCATTATCCTACCAAACCGAAGTAATAAATTTGAGGTAAAAGGTACCTTTTTTGAGTTTAAATGTCTAGTTTTTCTTTCTTTTTACAGATATGTTGTACATTTGTGTTTATATATTCTAAAACAGAAATTTCATTGATGCTTCTTTTAATCTCCTATGAATTGCTTTCTGAACATGGTGATTAGAACCATAGGTCAATACACCGACAACTCCTTTCAAGTAGCAATGGCTGTATTGAGTTGATTTAATTATGATTGCGTAACTGGAAAAGTATCAGAAGAGGGGGAAAACACACAAATCAGCAAGGCTTACTTCTTATTACTCTGTAGTTACCCTTTATGGTATCCAACTTGGTAAAAATACATAAACATCTTTCTCCAGCATGCTTTTCTTTTTTCATCTTAAAGAATATTTTATTAGATTTGCAAGACTCCAAGGAAATACATTTATTAATCATCTGTCTTTAGATGTACTCCATCCATGTCCAATATCCTATATTCCCGCAAGCAGATAGTTGGCACAGTGGAGAGAGTTCTGAGTAAGGGAGACCTCAATTCAGATTCTTAGTACTCTACCAGCTTTGTTAGTCTGGATTGTAATTTCTTTCAGTCTCAGTTTTCTCACCTGAAAAAAAAGTGGGCATAATAGTAGCTTCTATTTCACATGACTATTATGAGGACCAAATAAAATAACAAATGTAAAGAATTTTGCAAATTCTAAAGTGTTAAACAGATGTTAAACATCCTTATTTTAAGCTATAGTCAAAAAATATTAATCCTATTCTCAGACACCATTGTGTTAACCAATTATTTACTTCCCAAATCTCCCTCTACCACATTTTTTTAAATCCTGGAGTTCTATTGGCAGCATTGTGAAAATACAGACATTGTCCTTAGTTTTTTCACCTGGAACTTTGTAATTTTTAACAATTTTGTTTTTAGATTCCTTCTGGCAGGACCGACTGACAATATGTGAATTGCCAAAAGTGAATAGTAGTTACTACTTTTGACAACTATTGATAGATTTTTCTGTCATATCTTGGATTCATGTTCAAAGACAGCAGACCCTTCTATTGTTATTGTCAGGTCAGCAAATAGCTGCACGGTGACTTTGTGGGGTGGCACTAGTAGCTGGGAGAGGAGGGAATCAAGAAAGACTATATATATAGAGAAGATAGCACTTTGAGCAGAGCTTTAAAGGAAATTAGGGATTTGAAAATGTAGTGTTATGGAGGGAATTAATTCCACACATGGAAGATGTCATATTGTGTATAGAATAGCAAGAATTTAACTTGATTGGTCTGTATAATACATATAATGGAATAATATGGAATAAAGTTGGAAAGGTAGGTTGAAGAAAGGTTGGGAAGGGTTTTAGACTGAGGATGAGTAAACTGAGGCCCAAAGACAAAGTGATATTTCCGACTTCACATACATAGTGTCAAGAACTAGAATTTAAAAACAAGTACTCCTGTTCAAAATTCACTGTTCTTTCTATTCTTCATTTTGGAGCGTCAAATTCAGCTTGGCCATATAACACTTTAATGACTATTTGGAATCTAAAGGAAGGTGGGACCCACCAGAAAGTAAAGATTTCTTGATGATCTGAGATCTCGGGAGCTAGTCCTTTCTGCTTTTGCATGCTTATTTGCTGTGTTTATTTTTTCAATATTGTCTGCAATTTTCCTTTTTTGTGTGTGTTCCATGCCTTGTTACCTTGATTCTTGGGAGGAACTGATTATTTTAGGGAGGGCTAGAAAGAAGCAAATTCAAATATTTCCTGCTTCTGCATATATATATATATATATATATAAATGATCCATGAAGATTCTGGTCTAGAGCAAAGTTTCTTAAGCTTTGGTTTATGGACTTTTAAGTATATGTGTATATATAGACATATACATATATGTGCATGTGTATATATATATATATATATACATACGTATTTCAATAAAATTGGTCTTCCTTGTGATCTTGTTACATTTCATTTATTTAAATTTTTCTTTCTCTTTCCATCTCTTACCCTCACCTTCATCCATTTCTTCCTTCCTTCTTTCCATTTTGGTGTTATTGCAAAGGCAAAATTGGAGGTAGAAAAAGTAAATATATTTTAATTGAAAAAACATTAATTAAGAAAAAAAAATTGAACCTGGCCAAACTCTCAAAGGAAAAGTTTCCTGGAGTCTCCACTAACATATAGGATAGAACTAAAAATCAAGACAATATTCAAGTTAATTTAACAAATATTTATTCAATGCCTAAAATGCACAAAAGTTTTCTAAGCTCTGGAGAAGATATTTCCATGAATTTTATATTTTTTTATCTTTATGGAGATTACAATCCACCCCATACACATATAAAAATGACTTTTTAAAAAAGTGGAGAAGAGGATTCTGGGAAGATGGTGGGAAGGTTAGAAAACTTTTGGGTCTCCAAATTTTCTCCACAGAAGAAGACAGAATATTACCTCAGAGGGAATGTAGAGGAACAGACATAAACAAAATATTGGGTAAAGGAGTTTTCCTAAGACAATCTAAGAAGACCCAAGGAAAGACCCGACCTTCAGGGGCAGAGGTTGAAGGGGAGAGGAAGAGTGACGTGGAAACACCTCCAGCCCAATGTTGAGGAATCCAGGCCAACTCTGAGGAATCAACAAATAACAAGCTGAGGCTGAGGGGTAGAGGGAAGAGAGGGGCAGGTAGCCAAGGTTAGGAGGCAACTTCAGTGTTAGAAACTTTCATCTCCAGGACTGTGTGAGGATCTGACCACATAGCAGGAGAAAATTGAAGCACCTTCCACTGTGGAAGGATGCCAAGCATAGCTGTACTGAGTCCCCAGGGATGCTGCAAGTGAGAAGTAGCTAGCACACACCTGATGAGTGCAGTAGCAGAGGGGCAGGGACCCTGCTGGCTATGGGCACTTGCAGCAGAGGAGAGTCCCTGGATTCAATTCCATGGAAAAGTGGACAGCTATAGTTTACATTGGAGGGACCGTAGAGAGTAAGATCATTTGCGGGACAGCATGACCAGGAGCACTAGCCATTACTTAGGAGTCGAGAGGAGAGCCCAAGGTTGAGCCCTGGGACAGACCTCAGAAAATAACAGTAAGAAGGAACTGAGGCTTGGGGAATCATTCCCCATATCTTGGGACTAGAACTTGATCACACTAATAGCTGCTGTGCTCACTACTACGTTGAAGGACTATAAGTCATGTAATACTGTATTTCATAAAGCAAAAGAGCTAGGGCTACGACCAATGGTAATTTACCCAGCAAAGTTAAATATTATCCTGAATAGGAAAAAATGAATATTTAACAGATTAAAAGACTTTCAGGTGTTTGCAACAAAAACAGCAGAACTTGAGGGAAAATTTGACCTATAACATCCAGGAGAAATATAAGGTAAACATTGAACACCAATTATAAGGGATTCAATGAGGTCAAAGCATTTACTTCTTACATATGAAAATAATATCAGTTCTTCTATGACTGTCATTTTTATTTTGGATAGTTTGAAAGAAAGGCTTGGGCTGAGCTGAGTATGATGGGGTGATTCTAAAAAAAATAAAACTGTAGGGAGAGATAAAAAGGAGCAATTATCTCATACAAACGAGCCAAAAAAGGGAAAAATTATATAGAAGAAGGTAGTAGCAGGGAGGGTGGGTAGTGCTGAAACCTTACTCTCATCAGGAATAGGCTAAAGAGGAAAGAATAAAATATCTAGAAGGGTATAAAAGCCTTCTTAATTCAGAAAGAAATAACAGGTCAAGGGGATAGGGTGGGGGGGGAGAGGATAAGGGAAGGATTCTTGGAGGAGTGGGTAGGTTAAGGAATAGGAGGGCAAGATAGGAGGTAGAAGTAAAGCAAAAGACTGAGGAGAGCTAGAAACAGAGTGAAAAGGATAGTGAGGAAAAATAGGAAGGAGGAAAATATACAGGAGGTAATTACAGCTTAGAATGTGAATGGGATGAATATACCCATAAAATGGAAACTGATAGCAGATTAAAAAATTGATTTCAAAAAATATATTGCTTTCAGGAAACGCTTTAAAAATGATAGATACATAAAAGCATAAAATAAAGGTCAAGAGCAGAATTTATTATATAAAAACAATAGTCATGATTTCTGGCAAAGTTAAAGCTAAAATAGATTTAATTAAAAAGGAAAATAGGGAAACTATACTATGTGTCAGCCATATTATTCAATATTGTTTTAGACCATTTAAAATAACTAGACAGTATAAAGTGCCTAAGAGTATACCTGGCAAAAAAGACACAGGAACTATACAAATATAAACATAAAACACTTTTTATGCCAATAAATTTAGATCTAAATAATTGAAGTAATATTTATTGTTGGTGGGTATGTAAAGTCAATATAATAAAAAATGACAATTTTACATAACTAATATATTTAAGTAATGCCTTCCCAATTAAATTATTAAAAAAAAACTATCTTACTGAGTTAGAAAAAAACAATAACAAAGTTCATTTAGAAGAACAAAAGATCAGGAAATCCAAAGAAACCAGGGGGGAAAAAGATGTAAAGGAAGCAGAATCAGTAATATCAGACCTTAAACCATATTATTAGATGACAGCATTGGTGAAGTAAAAAGTGAATATTTTTCATTATTTTAAAATAAAATTTTCTTGTATAAATAAACCCTATGCAGCAAAGAATAGAAGAAATGCAGAAAATTCGGTAGAAACTTTCATAGACAATCTCTCAGATAGAATGTGATTGGGTTGGAATATTGCTGTGGTATAGGAAATGAGGAGCTGGTTAACTTGGAAAAAAACATTTGACTTATGAAAGAAGATGTTATACACCCTCAGAAAAACAGATGACAAACGGAAATAAGTTTATTATGGTCTTATATATGTATGTTTACAGATATCTATGTATATATAGGTATATGTGTATATCTACATATGTGTGTGCATGTGTGCGAATGTGAGTGTGTGTGTGTGTGTGATTAATCGTAGCCTTCTTGGGGATGGAGGGGAAAAATAAAATAAAAAGTGCACAGCATGGAACAAAAGAAAACCTACAAGGAAGCAAAGAAAATCTGGGCAGCTGTAAAAAAAAAAATGTGTAGTATTTATTAAATAGGTTTTCTTGAAATGGAAATTTATTGTTTTATATTGAATCATTTCTTATGTTCTGCTGTGTACATGGCAATTTTTTTCTTCTTTTCTTATTTGGTCCTTATTTTTTAAGTAAATTAGAATTGCAATTATTATAATAAAAAATGGAACAAGGTAAAGGTCTGAGAAGGGAACATTTACCAATAGGACTTAATGAATAGAAAGATGTCAAAGGAGAGAGAACAATCAAAATAAGGCTAAGACTTCAAGGTTGTGGGAATAGGGCATAAATGGAAGAATTTTGTGGAACAAAATAATTTGTTTGATTTTAGACATTATGAGGTTGAGGGAAGTGGCATTCTTGGTTCTGATCCAGCAACTAGTATTATAGACACAGATGGCATAGAGCATTGTGCTTTCAGGACAAGTATCTTTCAGCAACATGAGTAGAATGAATCTTTGCTTATCCTGTCACCGACCCTATCCTTCTCTCCTCCATATTTTCTGAATCCCGATACCTCTCTTCTTAAATGAAAATCCAGGTTTCAATTGCCTTCTGGAAATTTTAAATTATAGTTTGGGTGTGAAGTAAGGGTTTGTGTTGATTGTCTTACTCTTTCCATTGCATGTAAGAACTATACTTTCCCAAGCAGGTGGCAGGTATGGAGACAGGGATGATTGTCATACTTAGATCTAGTAAGCAGCAGTTAATTGAATAGAGAGAAAGAGAGGACAGACAGACAGAGACCATGTTGTAGGCAGGACAATATAAAGAACATTGTCTCAGCAATTAGAAAACTAACTCAAATCTCAATGCTGAATTTACTTTGGCCAAATAGTTGAACCCCTAGGCTTCAATTCACTCATCTATAAAGTGAAAGGTTGGATTTTTGATTCTTTGAAGTCTTTCCCAGCTCTATACCTATGATCCTATGATACATTTGGACCTGAAAGCAGCTGTAGCAAACTGACAGGAAATCATATAAAAGAAAGTCAGGTATGGCAGGGATTCAAATATTAGAAAGTCATCAGACTAGGTATGATCATTGAAGAAACAGAAAGTAATGAGATCATGGAGTATATCAGCAAAGCAATAAACACAATGTCAGCGATAATCATGAATACACTGATGTATTTCTGTATCGCAAAATATGAGAGACTTTCCATATAGAAAGTAGAAGAAGTAAAACATTTATTCAGACACCAGATAACCAGATCCCATAATCAAGCAACCAACTCCCACAACCAGTCAGCCCACTTTATCATAATAGCAAGGAACTTAAAACACAATATCACACCATCCTAAAGCCTCTTTGACCCCTGCTGGGGCCTTCCCTAAAACTCACTCACAGTCACCACACATCTGGTCTTTCCCTCAGGTCTAATTGCTCTCTCAGCATTTCCTGTGACATACTTTCCTTTGCCTGTCAGGAAGCTCCTGCCTCCACATGTGACCTAGGCTTCCTGTGATGTAAGCAGGTCACATGGCCTATTGAGTGAGAAAGATCTTCAAATCTAAATTGTCATTACGTGGAGGGAGAATTTTTTTTAAAGTAGGAAGAAAAGAGACCTGAGAAGTGAATACTTTGAGGATAATTCATGGGAGGATCTGCATACAATGAAAGAGTTGTCAGAGTTGCCTCAAACAGGTATCAGAGAAATTGGAGAACCTGGATAGTACGCTATCATAGAAACCTAATACATACAAAGTAATAAGTTCTCATGCACAATAACAGTATAGGAGGTTAAGCAAAGACCATCAAATGAAAGGAGTGTATCCTTATCACCTTCATAAGTGGATACCCCAAGTATTTTAGAGCCAGAACAAGTCTTCATATGAATTCCTTACATCTTGGAGGACAAATAAGAAACAGGCTCTTATTCTTATAAAGCCTGTTGCATTGAAGTGGTCTGAAGCATTAGTGAATGGGGTTATCTGGATCTAGAAACTGTGTAGAGGAAGATAGGATGGATGACAGAACAAGTAACAACCCATTCCATTTATGTTGACAAAAAATTCTCATACTGATCAAAAAACAAAATGTCCTGTCTATTTTAACAATCTCAGTTTTGGAGTCATATTCCTGCCTCACATTCCCCTTAAGCTTCTTTGGAGAAAAAAGATAAAAGTCTATAAAACAGTGCTTAATGCCATGACTGAGCAAGAGACTTTTTTTTTTACTCCATTAAATCTCCTTGTGATATTAACAGCAGAAGTTGAGTTGAGGGAATCTTTAGGCTCTTGGAGAAATAGGTTGAAAAAGCTTTGGTAAATTGATTTTGGTAGTAAATTGATCATTGAGTTCAATGTAGGAATGAATTCTAGTCCTTGATTCAGCCAAACCTAATAAGTTGAGAGTGGTCAAATCACGGGATCTATCTGATTTTTCCTGCTCCTATGAAATTTGATCAACAATTTAAGGTGTAAGTACAAGATGCTGTGGACTGAGATATGTGTGTATGTATGTATGCATGTATGTATGTTGGAATAGGCCTCTTTTTACTTCATCAGTGCAAGGAGCTTATACAAAGGCATACTGATACCTTCTCTAAAGCTTCTAGGTAGAAAAAGGCACCTGGGGCAATGAGAAGTCACTTCCCTAGAGTAACATAGGCTGTATGTCTCAAACGGGCAAACTTGAATCCCAGGCTTCCTGAGGCTAAGGCCAGCTCTCTATATGCTTTACCTCTCTGCTTCTGTTATGAGCTATATCTGTCATAATAGCTACCTATAACTTTGCTATGCCTATACCTGTATCTATAGATATATCCATATATATTTCATATATACACTTGTTGATTTTCCTCTTTTTTATATATCTAAATATGTATCAGTACCTTATTCATGCCTTTTGTCCCTAATTTCTTAACAAACATATCAGACCTCATACATACAAAAGAGTTGTTGTCCTCATGAAATTCAACAACTTGGGAGTCTATATTCTATGTCTATGAGTCTATGCCAATAAGCATCCCATTTCTCAAAGCATTCTGAGAACTCTTTGTTTTGGAAATAAATAAACTAATAGATAAAGAATAAATAAGTTAAGGAAACAGTAAGCTATATTGGAACCAGAACAATATCATAAACCAAACCACAATTACCTAGTCATAACATCAATCCATAAAAAGCAAAGAATGATACTTTTATTAAATCTTGTCATACCAACTTCTCAGAGTCTTCAAGCTGCTTGGAGTGAAAATCTTTCAACATACATAGACTTAGCAAAGATGATTAAAATTTTGAGGGAACAGGATAAGGTACACATCATCCCTATTCTTTCTGCTACTGGAATTGTGCCAAGAATCTTTTTGATGACCTTCTAGAAGATAAGATTGCATCATAAGACTTTTTTGAGTAACTGAAAAAGGCAGATATTCTATGCATTGTGCAATAGTTAACACGAACAAAATAGATACAAATGAACAATAGTAAGAAAGTTACTAGTCTTGGAACTATTTCTAGCTGAACTCTAATAAATGAGATAAGAACCACAATGATAACAATAATAGAAAAAAATCATGCCTTTCTCTCATGTTGGGAGATGCAGCATGGCATATTGGCTAGAATGCCAGCCTCTAATACAAGATGTCCTGGTTTTGAATCGTACCTCTGACACATGCCAGCAGTGCGTCACTGGGGAAGTCATTTGACATTTTAATGCTCTAGACACTGTTCTCAGATTATAGATTGCAGAACATGAGTTCACTTGCATTGGTAGAGTGAGATTCTTCACTCAAGAGTTCAGTACATCAGTGGAATCAGAGGTCCAGTCCATTTTCTCTCACTCCTCTTTGCAGTGGTAGAGGACTGCATTTGTGGAATATTTCATATATTGACAGATACTTTATTGAGCCACTGCCAAACCATACTTCATAGTTCATCTAGCCAAACAAAAGGAGAGCTGGACCTTCATAGTCATCTTGTCATCTACCCAACCATCATACATGTACATCTATCACCTTTTGATCTAGGAAAAGTAATCAAATGCACACTACAATTGTCAATGGCATAGGTTTTATAATGAATTGATTTCTGGTCCCACTCAATCCCTCTGTGACTCCCAGGCTAAAACATCTTTCTCTATATGTATTTTCTCCCACTGTTAGAATGTCAGCTGTTTGAAAGCTAAAGCCTCACTTTTGTGTCTTTATGCCCAATATCTGTCACATAGTAGGCTCTGAAATGATTTTGCATTCATTTGTCCATTCATTCGTGAGCTAGTTGGTTTGGTTGAACTGCCATTTTCTCCCTTCTTTCTTTCTCACTTTGTTAAAAAGAATGGTTTCATAGGTAGGGGAGAAATATATTCAGGAATGAATGTATTGTTAAAAACAAAATTATTAAAAACAAGATTATTTTAAGGGAATTGCCTTCAGAGCCTGTGCTTTTTTTGTTAATACTTATAATACTATTAAGTCTTCATCCACTTTTAGGATAATAGGCTCATGGAACTAAGCTGCAGAGGCCATCTTTGGTGAGCTCTTGAAAGAGTCTGAGGCCATTCCAAGGCAGGTCTGGTGAATACATTTGGTAATTATAGAATTACAGATTCAGATCTTGAAATAACCTTGGCCATAATCTAGTTAAAATTCCTCATTTGATAGGTGAAGAAATTCATTCCCAAGGAGTTTAAATGACTTGCCCAATGCCAGAACTCAGTTTCAAATCCTCTAATTCCAAGACTAGTATTCCTTCCTTTTTGCCATGTCAAGCAAACAATAACATTTTTTCTCATTATATATTTATTTAATATTTTAGTTTTCAGCATTGATTTTCACAAGAGTTTGAACTACAAACTTTCTCCCCATTTCTACCCTTCCCCCACTCCAAGATGGCATATATTCTGGTTTCCCCATTCCCCAGTCAGCACTCTCTTCTGTTACAACACTCCCCCTCTCCATCCCCTTTTCCCTTACTTTCTTGTAGGACAAGATAGATTTCTATGCCTCATTACCTATATATCTTATTTCCCAGTTGTATGCAAAAGTTTTTTTTTGGGGGGGCAGCTGTTTTTTTTTTGATATATTTAGTTTTCAGCATCGATTTTCACAGGAGTTTAAATTACAAATTTTCTCCCCATTTCTCCCCCCGCCACTCCAAGATGGCATATATTCTGGTTGCCCTGTTCCCCAGTCAGCCCTCCCTTCTGTCACCCCACTCCCCTCACATCCCCTTTTCCCTTCCTTTCTTTTAAGTCAAGATAAATTTCTACCCCTCATTGCCTGTGTATCTTATTTTCTAGTTG
>CM053622.1:534110793-534146856 GCA_028646595.1 Phalanger gymnotis | reverse complement strand
CCATCGTCCCCCCCTTTTTTTATCTTCTTCCTCCTTCTTTCCTGTGGGGTAAGATACACAACTGAGTATGTATGGTATTCCCTCTTCAGGTTAAATCTGAATCAGGCAAATTTTTAAGGAAGGAAGAAGCAGTGTGGCAATTAATGTGTTGGTCATTAATCAGTCAACAAGCATGTACTAAGCACTAACGATGTGCTCGGTACTATGCTAACTACTAAAGAGTAAAAAAAAAAAGCAAAAGCTACAGTCCTTGCCTCACGGATTTCCATTCTAATGGGGGGATGACAATCAACAACTATGTGCATACTTTTAGACCTAGAAGGAATGAAAGCAATAGTTTCTCCATTTTACAGATGGAGAAACTGAGGTTAGAGAGGTGAAATAATGGGCTTATGATTCACAGAGGTAATTAATGGCAGAATTGTTACTGGAATATTGATTTTCTAATTCCCAGCCTTGTGCTTCTTCTAATACATCATGCCACCTCTGATTTCTGCCTGAAACTGCGCTTCAAAAAATATAATACATTTCAAAAGATATGATTTCACTATTGGTACTAATCATACAATTTACCCACAGAAATTCAATTTTTTCATAAGTTTAAACTAATTCATGGGTTCTTATATAAAATTCTGAGGCAAAGATCCATTGGACACAATTCATGAGTATAAAAGAACAATGTGGAGCAAAATGATCCCTATGTCCTAGACTTATGAGACTTCTTCACCTTCACAAGTAGGAGCCTGATGCAGCCCTGTTCTTCAGCCTACATATTGAATACAACTATACTCCCCATGCATCCCCAGATGGAATTTTACCCCAGAGTCATTGTCTTTGCAATATTTCCAGAAGACATCATGTGAATCACCATATAGAAATGTGTCCAGCTCAGAAAAAGTACTTCATCTTGTTGCTTGGCGATTAAAGAAGAGAACCAGTGATGTGTTTCTCAGGGGAGGGGACTATGGGAATAAGATCCCAATCAGTTATTTTCAGGCTGATTTGAAATAACTGATGGGCAGTCAGGAGAGCTGCAAAATCTTCAGCTGACAGAGAGTAGGTAATGGGGTGCACCACTAACTTGTTTCTTGGCCCTAGCAACGAATCATTTCTTTCTCTCTCACCTGTGACACAAAATGCTTATTTAATAGCGGCTGGAATCCCTTTTTTGTATTCTTTCCACATCCCAGCACTCAGCTAACACACAAAAAGAGAGAGGAAGAGAGAGAGAACAAGTTGGCAGGGAGTCAATATATTTCAGTGTTTTATTACTATGGAACTGTGGTACCATTTAGTTGGTTAAGATCAGCAGAGAATGAGTAGCTTGAAAGTGACTCAGATATCGGGGTAATGATTAAAGGCACAACAACAACAACAACAAAAATCCATGGATTAATTAGCAGGTCAATGGTGGTTGAGTAGTTATTACTAAATTACAAGGTTTGCATGCAATATAAAGGATTGATCGCTAGTGCTCACCAGCTCAAGTGATTGCATGTTAGAATTCCAGGTCAGTGAGGAAAGATTCCAGCTGACTTGAAGACTGGCAAGGAAATTAGACACCCAGATTTTCTTCAATCTTACATAAATTAGAAATTTATCAATATTTCCTACTATTGGTACTCTCTTCTAGCTGTAGTTGTGCAATGTGAGGTCTGACAACCTGATTAAAAATACATGAAGAGAGTAGAACTAACAAGGCTAAGAATGTGAATAAAAGGGATATCAGGGGGAAAAAAAACATCTTTTGGAGGAATATGGACCTTGAAAATATTCTAGGCTTAGTATAAGACCCCTTTCATGAAGGGAATATAAGTGGGCAGGGGAGAAAAGAGGAAGAAATAGGATGGAAGGGTTAGAGGCATCAGGTTGCCTACTGCCTCAGAGCATAGGAAACAGAAACAGATGTGATATTTAGTCTCCAAAAGCTTTCCCCTAAGATTCAAAACACAAGAATTGCAGGGGCTAGGAAAGTAAGACAGTAATGATGCCACTCATGAGAGGGAGTGAAGCAGCAAAATGACAGCTAAGATTGATCAAAAAGAGAAAATATTCCATTGGATCTTTCACATAAATGCAATATAAAGCAAACTAGTAAAGGACCCAGGTGTACATGGGACTCTACATTCTTGTATTTGGACCCACACAGACAGCATTTATGTGGAAGATAATCAAGTTGTCAGAGTAGTCTCCCTTTAGCTCTGCTCCAAGACAGATGGTACCACGAATATTTTATCTCATTTCCAGATGACTTTTTTATTCCCAGTAAAATTCTATTTTGCATAAATTAATAGCTTAGCTAATAACACAATTATGAAATACTCTCTTTTCTGGGAGCCATGTCCAGAAGAGAGCATGAAGGACATTGGGAAGGGTAGGAAGAGACTTAGGGAAATTGTTTTTGGATCAGCAAGGAACACTAGTATAAGAAGGTGTTTGGGGATATACAATCAACTGAGTTATGTGATCTTTTTCTTGGCCATTGTGATTGACAGAAAATTTAATTAGCAATGACTACAGGTTCTGAGGTAAAGCTGTCCTATGGAAATCCCCTAAGCACACTGCAGTGACCCCCAAGCCAGAATAGTTGGTATGAAGAAGGCCTGATTGGTATGACTAATTTAAATACTTGTGGAAGGAAAGGCTATATTTGGTTTTGGGGCATAAACTACTCATCTCTCAAGTGATTAAATTGATAAATAGTATTTACAGCAGCTGTTATTAGAGAGAATTATCCATGAATGAATGGAGTAGAGTGGGGAAGAAAAGAGAGAATAGGAAGGAAAGGAACAGAAAAGGAGAGGAGACAAGAAAATGTGGAAGTAAGGGGAAAGGAGGGAGGGAAGGAAGAAGAAAAAGAAGGAAAGGAGAGAACGGATAAGAGAAAAAGGAGAAAAAAGCTACCTTCAGATCTTTGTGAGGTTACTGATGCTTTTCAATGTGCCCACTTTTCATCATGTAAGTAAGCACTAAGTCATGGGGAGAGGTCTCCACAGCCATTGTTGCCCACAATAGCAGTTTAACTCATTTAAATGAAAAGGTATTCTTGGTGCTTTTCAGCTGTGCTATAAGTAGAAATGAAAGTTTCATGGGTTGTTTGATGCTACTTATCTTCATACCAATACTACGCAAAATAATTTTCTAGAATAAGTACAAGTAATTCTAGGAGTTAGAACCGAATGCTACAGCCATGAGTCCTAATTACTTCTGTGTTTCAAAATACAACCCAAAGTTATGAGCAATCTTTTTTTTTCTTTCTTCCTTCCTTCCTTCTTTCCTTCCTTCCTTTCTTTCTTTTTCTTTCTTTCTTTTTTCTTTCTTTCTTTCTTTCCTTCTTTCTTTCTTTCCTTCTTTCTTTCTTTCCTTCTTTCTTTCCTTCCTCCTTTCTTTCTTTCTTTCTTTCTTTCTTTCTTTCTTTCTTTCTTTCTTTCTTTCTTTTTTTCCTTCTTTCTTTCTTTCCTTCTTACTTCCTTTTCCTTTCCTTCCTTCTTTCCGTCCTTCCTTTCTTTTTCTTTTTTCCTTTGTTCTTCCTTCTGTCCTTCCCACCATCCTTCTCTTGCCTTTCTCTTTGGTTCTTCTTCCCTGCTTCTTTTCTTTTTTCTTTCTCTTTTTTTTGTTTCTTTTCCTTCTTTATATGTTTTCATGCTTTCAAATTTGTATAACACTTTAAAGTGCATAAAATATCTTTAAGGGTATGATTGCATCTGACCTTTATAATAATCTTGTGAAGGTAGGCAGAGTTGATATTTTTTTTTTTGTCATACAAGTAAAATCCATGAGGTTTAAGTGACAGAAATAGTTAATGGAAGTGTTCGAATCAGAACTAAGATTTCTTAATTCCTAGCTCATTTTACGATAGGCTTTGGGAATGTTTTTGGGGGTGGAAGGGAATAACTTCCCTCCCCCAATTTCCCTGATCTTCTAGCTACCCAACAACCAACAGAATATTAGTCTAAAACCATTTGAAGCCATAGTTTCTTGGCGCTGGTTTCAGTCAACTGCTGGACAAACAGGAGAGGAGCTAAGGAGCTGAGCTCTGTGCATTTGGGCGTCTTATCATGGGCAAGTTTCCTTATTGACTCCTTCTCTCTCCCTGCCTGCCCCCTTTGGAGCTACCACATGTAGGCTGTACACTCAAATGCAAAGGCAACAAACATTTTCCTGTCAATGTACTAGTCATAGAAGGATCGTCCCTAATAGGCCTCTGTCCATACACACACACACACACACACACACACACACACACACACCATGCTGCCATGTATACTGGGTTGGGGGTGGCGGGGAGATGGATTCACTAGTTGTTTGAAAGTTTCTTTTAAAGCTCAAGTCTTTCAAACTTTTTTTGGTGGACTCAAGTGAAAAATTCTGTGGGACAGAGGAGGGACAGTGGATGAGTATTACCTGGAATTTCTGTGGTTTGGAAAAGACAGCATGTGTCAGAAGTATTAATTAACACCAAGTCATCCTGGCCTGGAGGCTAGCTCTCTATTTTACCAGACTGCTTGATAATAGATTCAAATTAATTCCACAATTATTTATTAAGTGCCTACTATGTACAAGGGACTAGTTCTGGAGATAGAAGAATAAAAGATAAAAAATAAATAATCCCCTTCACCTAAAGGGCATATATTCTACTCTGGGGAGGGGAGACACAGATACCCAGATAAATAAGTACAATGTAGCTAGAAATAAAAGACTTACAACAATAAAGAAATAGTTAATAACTCTTTGGAGGTAGGAGAAAGCATCAGAAAAAGCTGATGGAAAGACATGGCATCAGAATTCCTCAAATAATTTCAAGAGGTGGAAGACAGGAGGGAGTGCATTCCAGGTAGAGGAAGACAATTTGTGCAATCACTGTGGCAGGTATCTGGAATATAGAATGCGTGAATGTGGAGCGCTCTCTATGATGAACAGCTAGCTTGCCAGTTTCAACGCGTGAAGAGAAATAACATGAATGAAAACTAGAAAATCCACGAGGAACCAAGTTGTGGAGAGGCTTAAATCCCATCCGGAGCATATTTTAGATAGGTAGATTACCGTTAAAGTGTCTTGAGAAGTAGGATAACTGGCTACCAAAGGTATGTTTTAAGAACATCAAGGATGACTCCAAAGTTATGTTGAGACATTGTCACGGAAAAGATGGTGATATTCTCAAAAGATATGTGCAAGTTGGGATGAGGGGTGGACTCAGGGGAAAATAGAATGAGTATTCTTGAATTTGAGGTGCATAATGGAACATCTAGGTAGAGATACCCAACAGGCGGCCATCTGGTAATGCTACACGGCAGAGTGCGGCTATTAAAAAGAGACACTGACGTTGACTGAAAGGGGAGTAGCTTCTTAAAGGCTTTTATAATTGGCATGCAAAAGAGAAGGAGAGAGGGAGGAGATAGGAAGGAGCGAAGGAGAGGGAAGGCGGAGGGGAGGAAAGGGAAAAAGAAAGGGAGAGAGAAGGAAATGGGAGAAGGAGAAAGAGAAATGTTACCTCCTCTCCTTATGATCCATCTTGAATTGCCTATAGGCCATAGGAAATGATCCAAAGTTTTTTGTTTGATAGGAATTTTAAATGCCCAAGTACTAAAAAGAGGAAGCTTCACCAATACAGAACTTCTATTTATCTTGAAGCCTCATGTAGTTTCTCATCACTGAAGATCTTCTCAAGGGACTAGACACAGTCTCTTCCTATGAATCTTGTAAAGTAGATGAGAGATTTGACCAAATGCTTTCTGCAGTCATTTTGAAAGCTCAGATTCTATGATTTCAATTGAATCTATGCCTCTAGGTTTGAACCCAAAGCAGGGGCTAGGTGGCACAAAAACCCGAGTTCCAATCCTGCCTCAGCTGCTTAGTTGCGTGATCTTAGGCAAATCATTTAACCTTAGTTTACCTCAGTTTCCTCAACCACAGAATAGAGATAATACTAGCAACTACATGCCAGAGTTTTGAGGATCAAATGAGACACTATTTTAAAGTACTTAGCCCAGTGCCTGGCACATAGTTGCTGCTATATAATGCTAGCTATCACTTCTATTAAATCTGAATTAATGGGTAGAGAGAATGGGCTTGCTAGCTATTTTTAGAAATTATTGAAGAAGAAAGGAATTACATAGTTACATGTTTCAAGAAGGTAAGAATCTGGGGTAGATACATTGATAATGGTAATAAACCTTTTACTTCAAGAAAATGCATTCTCCTCCTTTTGACCAAAGTCACTCCCTCCCCTCTGTATTTTACAGGCTCTTAGAACCAATACAATTTACCTCGAAGGTCAAACAAATCTTAGACCACCTTTATCCAAAAAGCCTTATGTTGAAGCACTCACCACTTTCAGTTCTTGGACTGAAATTATAGTTGGCTGTCCGAACCGCTTGTTTGTTTTCCTTCATCACTGAAGTTTAGAGTTAAAACATTAATTATAGATTCCTAATCCCTAGAAACTGGAAAAATCACTTCACTTGACCACCAAACGACCAAAACACAAACGGCTATTCTGTTACAAACCCTCCAATGATTTTTCCCATCCTGTATTAATTTCTATCTGTGATTATAAAAATGTTTTTCTCCACACTTCCCTCCACCCTGAATTGAATTACTTGGTTTTGCAGTGGGGTTAATGTTGTCCTGGATTAGTTGTTGTTTTATTTTTATGAATAGATCAGACTTTAATGGGAACACCTGCTTATTCATGATTTTCTTAATGAATAATCTTGGCATTACTAAATGGCACCACAAACCAATTACTGCAAGCAATGTAGTGACCATGTACAGACAAGGCTTCCTAGAAAGTAGGTCATTTCTTTGCCTAACCCTGTCAAGAATCTGACAGGATTCTTAGATCGAAGGCTGCTGGGATACATGGAAGTGTACCTTTGGATTTCAAAGAATTCCACTAACACTTTTCTCCTCTCTGTTTTATTTTTTCTAGGTAAGTGAAGCCTCTTTTTTTGCGTTCAAATATGAATCAGCTGGGCCAATGTGAAGAATGGATTGTTAGACTGAGAATACTGCAGATTCATATCCGTGCTCCCTCCATCCAAGTGTTTGGCTTGTGAGTTTTTACTCTGAAGGATTAAACAACTACGACATTATCTGGGACGGAAAGATTACAAATGGCCTCATTGTGTGTGTGTGTGTGTGTGTGTGTGTGTGTGTGTGTGTGTTGAGGCCTACAAGATAGGTGTGCCTTACTTTATGCTGACTACATATGAAAATCTGGGTTTTCAAAAAAAGTTGCATCAGGGATGTTTACTCACATTGTAAAAGTATTCACCCTAGGAATCCTTGAAAAAGCAAACACATTTACGGTGACTCGATTTATGAAAAAAAAAACCAGCTTGCATGGAAGTTCCCCAGCAAATATCTGTGGCATAAATTAGGGTGCACCTGTTTGTATTTTCTGGAATTTACAGATTGTCTCTGGATCCCTTCATAGATAGATCCCGAAGTGTTGAGTTGTCATGATTTGTTTCCTCTCTGATTTTCTGGAGGCTTAAAATTTGTCAGCTTCTTTGCTCCTAGATTATCCCCTTCACCTCAGCTAGATGAGGCCTGAGCTTTAGAATTGAAGAGACTGAATTTTGTTAAGCATGCCACTGTGGAGGCGGATTTAGTTGGCAAGAATGACAGTGATGTTAAAAAAAAGGGAGAGGGGAAAAGATGCCTGAGAGTTATTAAATATTTGGAAAATGACAACTCTTGCAAAATTGGCACCAAGATCCCTATAGCCTCTAGCTTGATCTGGTCATCTTTCTTGAAATTCTCTTTCTCTCATTTTCTCTTCCTTTTCCTACAATTCTATGCCGGTTCTCTTGCAGAGCCTATTTGGGAATGGGCACAAACAAGTAGGCCCCAGTCTAGGCTATTCTAAGGAACCAACTGCGGGCATTATGTGAACTGGTGCAGACTCTTTTGCCCTTCCTATATGAGAGTGACTCATCTGCTTATTTATACTAATTAGTTTAACCAATGGAGTTTGCCAATTTGCTCTCTCTGCTCACCTGTTGGAGAAGAATTTTCCCCGGTGTTGCTGATTCCTTGTTTGAATTCTATCATTGATATCCATGTGTAAAGTTAATAATTATGAAATACAATGGAACAGTCTTACGGTAAATTGCTTGTTTCCCAGACAAAGTTTAGCTCGAAGGTCATTGTTGCAATTAGCTCATTGTGGTACATTGTTACAAACTGAAAATTTCATTTCCTTCCCATTGTTCATTGAGTGTGTAGCCTAATGATTTACTGTTGTGCATCCAAGTGAGCTTGCTATGTGTGGAAAACATGAGGTGGATCTATTACTGTGCATTACATAGATTTCTAATTCCATGGAGTGAATGGGGCTGACTTTGAAGTAAAGAATACAGACAAGTTAGGCCTAACGCAAATGGACCCACTTTTTTTACAAGTTCACTCTATTGGTTTTGTTTATTTGTTTTTAAACTCTAATTTAACATAGGGACCTGGCCTTGCTTCTGCCTCTATCATGATTTTCACTTTGAATATCTCCCTGTTGTTTTTATGCTCTACCATAACACAGGAGAAATAAGAAATGAGACTTTGCCTTGGTTCTTTTTATCATGGCTTTTACCATGGCTTTAATCGGAAGTTTAACCTATCTCATTTGACTTGTAGGAAGAAACTGACTCTGTGTACTCTGTAGAAGTTTACCTATCCAAGTACAATCTCAATGATGGATGGATAGTTATCTAGGCTGTTAGATACAGGGTAAGAGGGGTCTATAGCAGCAAGCTGGGCTCTTCTCAAAACAACCTAATGGGAAATCAATCCCACAGGCAGTCAGTAACTTCTCTCTGGTACCCAGGGAACCTCTGATCTTTACTTCTTCCTTTTCTATGTAGAGGGATGTTATTTTTTTTGTTGTAGCAATAATGTGTAGTGCTTCATTTTTTCCAGAATCGATCAGCAGCAATCAACAAACATTTGTTAAGCACCTATCTATAGCAGGCTCTATGTTAGGTGTTGAGGCTACAAATACAAGGACCAGAATTCCCTACTATCATCCCTACTAGAGTTTCATATAGTTAATATTTTAATAGAGACAAGAATGTATATAATTATACATCAAATAACTACAATGAGAACCAATATAAATAGCTGAAGTAGTGAAATACAAGGTAATTTGGGAAGAAGGGAAATAATAGTTGTTAGAATCAGGAAAAAATGTTTTATATAGATGATGGTACTTGTGCTGGGTCTTGAAGAAAAAGATACCCTCTGTGAGGGGTAGATGAGGAGGGAGTGCATTCTAGGCATGTGGTATATGCAGTGCAAAGGTAAAGAGAAATATATGGCAGGGACAAAGAGAAGGACATTTTGGTTGAATTAAAGCGTGCAGAAGTGGAAGTAATGTCCAATGAAGCTGGAAAGATAGAATGGGGCTAAAAGAGTTTAGATTTTATCCTAAAGGCAATCAGGAATTTGTATTGATTAAGGGGGGGGGGTCACATGATCTGATCTGTGCTTAAGGAAAATCAGTTTGACGGCAGTATGTACCATGGAGTAGGAAGATTCTTGAGACAGGGAGACCATTAAGAAAGTTATTGCAATCAACTTTGCAAGAAATGATTACGGCATTAACTAAGGTTTACCTGTATGAGTAGAGAAAGGGGGTCATATTTGAGAAATGCTGTATAGATAAAATCAGGAAAATTTTGCAACTGGTTAAATAAGCATGGAACAAAATTAAGTGTGGATCACCAAAGTCTAAGTATTTTGTACACTATTTGTTTAGTATTTACTGCTTCCTATAGCTGTGTTGATTGTCAATTTCAATTTTTTTAATTCTTCCTCTCCTTACTATACACTTTTGGATTTGTGACACTTTCCTTGTGGAGTAGACCTAGGGCAAACTCATCAAGAAAGGTGATTGCTATTGGATGTCTCTTATATCATGAGTTCCCTCCAGCCCTACATTCCAGGAGAAATGAGAGAATGCCTATTAAAAATAACAACAAAATAAGAACAGGGAAGAAAGGGAAAAAATCATCCCCCAAGCAGGATTACATTGGGAATTGGCATAGCACTTTCCACAGCCTCCTTATCATTATCATTAAAGCTAATGTCATTTCATTCCCCAGTGAAAGAGGTTCCTCTGGGGCCTTTTTGCCTTTTGACAGTGGAGACTAGTGTGTAGATTAATATGAGCTTTTGCTTCTGCTAATGACAACTTTTTGTAACATTAATATTTCCACTTCAGGAAAATAATTTTTTTTCACTTGAGGATCTGAACTCTAATTTTGTAACAGCTGGTTTGCTCAACTAATCAAGTGGGGTTTTTTTGTTTGCTTTGCTTTTTTTAATACTCAGGCTAGAGTTTTGTGTTGGAAAGGGAGGCTAGAATTATAGATTGTCCCTGAAAACTGTGGTTTTGCTTGAAAGGGGACATAGAAAATGAAGCAATTAGATGGATAGTATAAGGGGTGGGGACTGGGAAGGACCCAACCTCTTTCTACTCAAATTATGAGGATATTTCACGTAAAAGTGTTTTCTTGGACCAGACTATTTAGTATAGTTATCTCATTTTTGTATTTACTCTGCTCACGTAACTATAGCAATACTATATACCAAAAGTTTGCAGACAAATATGGACTCTTATTTCTTTTAGAGAGGAAAGAATTAATTTCTCCTTCCCTTTGCTGAAGTGCTGCATTTCACATCCTCCAGACAATTTAATTAGTTAAATAAGTTTCTCACTAAAAACTACACTACAATTAATAAAATTGTTTTTGGTTTGTTGTTGTTTTGTTTTGTTTTGTGAAAACTCAAACTGTGCCTTATTGCCTCTCTTCTCACCTTCCCATTTAGGAAAGGCCCAACCAATTCACTTGCCCTAAAACGAATGCCCATGTCCTACTATAGTCACCTCAGGCCCAAAAGGCTATCAAAGAATGCCAGGGCAGTCAAAAGCAATCTATAATTTCTTAGGAAAATAGTCATTATTATATTCATTCATTTAATAAACATTTATTAAGCATCTGCTATGTGCCAGGAACTGTGCTAAGTGTTAGGAATACAAAAAGAGAAAAAAAAACAGTTCCTGCCCTCAAATTGCTTACAATTGAATAAGGGAGGCAATATAGAAAGACATATACAAAGCAAGCTATAGATAGGCTAAATAGGAGATAATTAAAAGATCGAAAGCACTGGAATTAAGAGGGGTTGGGGAAGACTTCTTATAGAAAGTGGGATTTTAGTTGAGACTTAAAGGAAGTCAAGGAAGTCAGTAGTTGGAGAAGAGGAGAGAGCATTCCAGACACAGAGGCAGCCTGAGCGAATGGCTGGACCAGAATGATAGAGCGTCTTGTTTGTGGAACAGCCAGAAAGCCAATCTCCCTTCTTTGAACTTATATTTTTTAGTTCTAATGTAGCTACTCTTTTCAACTTTCATTAAATTGTTTCTGGATTGAAGAATTATTAAATTATTAAATAAATAAAATTATTGTTACATTATTAAATGACCAAGATGAATTGACATTCGATTCATTAAACATATATTAAGTACTTACAATATGCAAGGAACTTTGCCTGGTGCTGGGAGATATAAAGTAAAGAAGATTTGGTTAATGCCATCATGGAACTTACAGATTATGAGTAAATTCAATTTGTTTCAGCAAAAAATTTATTAAGATTGGGCAACACGATAGAAGAAAAAATATTCCTTCCCCTCATAGAACATATAGTCTTTTAGGAAGGTAAGATATATTCACAAATACCTGTTTAAAAAATAAGTGCATAAGAGAGGTCTAAGCAAAATGCCATATTGTTTAATGGGAAAGTTGATTAGTGCAGAAAAGGAGGTGAAAAAATGTTTCCTGGAAGAGGTTGCATTTAAGATAGGCTTCAAAGGATGTGCAAAAATTCAAGAGGTGAAGAAGGAGAGAGGATGTTCCAGATATAATAAAGGATGACATCAACAAAAGCAGAGGTAGGAAAGTGGGGCATACATATAGACTATAATAGCTAACATTTATATAATACTACTATAATCACTACGTGATTTAATTTGATTATTTCATTTTTATCCTTGCAACAACCTTGTGAGATAGGGGCTACTATTATTCTAGCACTGTGGAGAAATACTGGATCTGGAGTCAGGAAGACCTGAGTTCAAATCCAATCTCCTACACTACTAGATATTTGATACTGAGCAAGTCAATTCACTTCTCCCCATCTTAATTTCCTCATCTATAAAATGGGGATAAAAGTAGCACCTACCTCACCAGGTTGTTCTGAGAATAAAATGACATAATATTTGTGAAGTCCTATGCAAACCACAAAGGTTTATAAATGTGCACTCTTACTATTATTTAAGGAGGTTAAGCAACTTGCCTAGTGTTACCCAGCTAGCAGGTGTCTAGGGTAGGATTTCGACTCAGGCTTTGTATGCACTAAACCACTTAGCTATCTCAGATAACATTGAAAAGTTTGCTGGATAAGGCTGAAAGAGGATTGTAGAAGATTTTGAATGTCAGGCAAAAGAGTTTAGCATTTCTCTGACAGCCAATCATTAAATCAGCAAGCATTTGTCAATCCCTTGCTACGCGTCAGTTCCTAACTGTGTTTGCTAGGGATACAAAGGAAAAAAAAGAAAGTTCTTCCCTTCAAGGGGCTTACATATAATCGGAGTTGTAGATAGATTTGGAGTAAATTATGATCTGAGGAGTTGAAGGAAATGGCTCTGGAAACAGTATAAGAGGTCGTTTGTTGACTGAGAAAATGGATGTAGGAAAAGCTTTCAAGATGCTTTTGTAACAGCCTAAGCTGGTTGTTACATGCTAGTACTCAGTTGCTTTGCAGGATGTTGATGAAGATACAGAGAGGAGAAGAGTTGAAAATGAGTTTCCAGTGCTCGAATAAATAGATAAAATCATAGATATGAGAGTTGAGGTAGAGAAAAGAGTCAGATAATAGCAAATTTTCAACCCAACACAAGAGAAGGTTTAGCACAAAATATAATTTCAAGTTAGAGACGATGTTGAGTCTGAGATTCTGGTGGAAAGCATAGTTTGGAGCTGGACATTTAGGATCAGGAGTTTAGAAGGTATATCAAAGCTATGAATATTGTCTTTGAAATCATCTTTGTAGAGGTGGCAGATGATGGCATAGAAAAGAATGGGGTTGTCAAGGGAAAGAATGGAGAGAGAAAGAAGCAGACCTAGGACAGAACTTTGGAGATCACTACCCTTCCCCAAACCATTAGTAATAGTAAGAAGAGTCAGTGAAGGGACTAACATATGTACAAAAGTCCCTAATACAAATAAAATAATAGTGAATAGGAGAGGTGCAGAGGGCTATGAGAGACCCAAAGAGGTAGTGATTTGGTTCTGGTTGGGAGTGGGTTTGCCAGGTAGGGAGGGGGTCAGAGACTGCTTCGTCAAGCACACACCATTGGTGCAACCCATGAGGAGGATTTCCTCATAGTCAATCATAAAGAGGAAAAGAATTTCAGACATAATAGCAGAGGAATAATTAAGTAAACAGTCCATCAACACCAGTTAGGTGTCTTGCCATACGACTTAGCCTAAATTCACAGTACCTGAGGATAATAATAATTGCCTTGCCTTTCCCAAAGAGTTGTTTTGAGGAAAGAACTTAAGTGTTATATGAATGTATTATTACTAACACAGAGTTAATTAGAAGAAAGTGATTTATAAACAACAAACCGATAGTGAGGTCAAGACAGTGACTTTTGAACATATGAGCTATTTTTCTATTTGATTATAAGCTCCACACTTAAGGCAATGTGCCTCATTTGATCTTTGTATCTCCTCCAGTCCCTAGTATAGTGCTCTGCACATTATAAGGCCTTAACAAATGTTTGATGAATTGAAATGTAGAGGGATAAAGGAGGAAGAAGTCATACTCTTTTTTCTCAAAGAAAACATATCCTAATGAGGTTTATAGCCTTTTACAACATGGCAACAACTACCTTTCCAGTCTCATTTCATATTACTCACCTTCACAGTTCACCATTCCAGTCAAACCAAAGTACTACCTTTTCCTGTAGATAACATTTTACATTCATTCTCTGTGTTGTTCAATGAGTGATCCTCCTATCTAGAAGGTCCTCCTCCCTCAGCTCTACCAGCCTCAGATTATCCCTAATTGCCTTCACATCAAAGCTCACTTGTTACCTCTTGAGGGAGGATTTTCCTGATACCTTATTTATGCTCTCTATATGTGTACTCAGTGCTATGAAGTGTCTGAGGCCAAATTTGAACTCAGGTCATCCTGACTTACTCCAAAAAAGAGACTTTTTATCTATCAAGAAGATAAACTTTTTGCCTATTTTTTCTTGTCTTTGTCTTTCTCTCTCACATCTCCTCCTCCTCGTATTCTTCATCTTCCTCATATCTAGCACTATACCTTTCACACAGAAGATACTTAATAAATTCCTCTTCCATGGAAGAATACTTACATACAAGGCTATGAATTAGTAAGGTAAAAATGAGTAGAGTTAAAATCTGAGAGTTTGGCTAGTAGAGGTAGTTTGACTAATTCTCTGAGGATGAATACATGAGCAAAGCATGAAACTGACACCTGAATAATGAAGGAAGAAATGGGTTAGATGCAAGCATATCGTATTTTCTACATAAGCTATTTTAAGGAAAAGTTACATTTTATATAGAGAAATTATAAAAAGAACAAGCAGAAATTATATTTTCAAAATTAACTTAAACCTAAAAAAACCAGAGGCAGAATAATTGGCCTTAGATTTAATCATTATAGTTTAATTCTCATCTTCCTCTCAATTACCACGTGAAGAACCTGAGGTTTTAGGATGGTTAGTCACATTCACCAAGTGAATACAGAAGAGCCAAGGTCAGATCTTATACTTCTCAACTCCCAATCCAATGCACTTCTCACTGACAAAATTTGTCAATGTGTTTGTATGATTTTCCCAGAGTATTCTTCCTTTCTTTACTACCTTTCCTTTTCTGGTCTTACTCCATGGTGGCTTTCATATTTTCACTTTTAGGAAAGGAAAGATTTAGCTACCAAACAGAGGCAATTCTCCCCTACTTCTCTATATTCCCACTGGTTCTACCTATGACAATAGAAACCTATAGCTCCCCAATCCCAAATCTTCCAATCCTTCCCTTTAGAGATGACTCCAGAAAATAGAGAAGAGAAACATATTCAGTAGTGAAGGTTAATATAAAAACCTAAGATAATCATAAAATTCATTTTTAGATGGCTTTTTGAACTGAGTCCCTTTAAGGGACTTTCCCACCCCCCACCCCCCACATTCCATTTCCTTCTCCGTGGCAGTGTTCAACTTGGAGCTTTGTCCAGTCCCCTGGGCATGAGACACCTATTAAGTATGACTCTAACTGCTGACCACTTTTGAGTCATTTAAAAGACGGGAAGGCGTGAGTAGAGGCTAATAAATCATTTCAGTTTTCTTTACAGTAACTAATAAACTGGCTCAGATGAAAATCTTCCTTGTCTGACAAATCCTAACAGCTCCTACAACAATATATGGCTTATACAACAAAGTATTGAGAGTATGTAGCTAAGTCATACCACCAATAAGCAAACATATATGTATACATATATATTTCCTCAAAATAAATAATTCATCTACTTCATCTGGTCTAAGCCCTTTATTTACACATTAAGAAATCAAATACCTAGAAGGTGAAGGGACTCATCTACAGTAATTTAACTTATTGGTGTTCCACCTTCTTCCTTTTAAATGAACATTTTGGTTTAATTTTTTGCTTAACTTAAAATACTTTGAATGTAAATAAAATCAATATTAAAAATGTTCTTTTATTTTTAACTTCAATAATCTTTGCAAATACAAATACTATCTTGATTTATGCCATAAGTTATTTTCCAGTTTAATTTTTTTAATGGAAATGTCTGATAGTCTCAGCATAGGGAACTCCTAGTGTGGGAATACCCTTCACTAATACAGAGGTAAGTAAGTGCCTATGGCACATAGAGGGTATAAGTGACTTACCCAGTGTCATATAGCTAATAAGTGTCAAAAACCAGGCCTCAATGACTGCAAACTGAGAACTCTATCCAATATGGTATATGTATACGTATACGCATAGGTATACGTATATGTATATGTATATGTACATGTATATGTATATATATGTGTGTTTGGTAAAGTGAAAGATATTTGTAATTTGCCTTTTTTTGGTTAACATGTATTATGGAATTATTGCTAGAACAGGCATGTAACAAATAGATGTTTGTTGAATTGAATAGATTCAAGTTGCAGTTCTGGATTTGCCAAGAACTGGCTATGTGATGCTGTATAAATCAGTTTTTCTCCTTTTAAAATTAAGGAATTGGATTAGGTGCTCTATAAGATCTTTCAGATCTCAAAATCTATGATTAATTAAACATGAATGTTCATATTGTGTGTGTAGAAAAGGTATACGTAGATACAATTCTCCTTTAGAGCCAGCAGGGGTCTCAAACAGCTTTTTACCCACCAGAAACTATTTTATCCAAATTAATGAGTATACACTGCCCCCACCCCAAACCAAATTGAATTACATACACAGTAATAAAATCTCTAGGCCATATTCAAATAAAAATACTATTCCATTTTAAGATGATAACTCAGTGTTCTTTAGTTATAGATCTTAATGCTGATAATTGAATATAGTTGCCCTGCTAATCTTAACAAGCATCAAAGCAAAGTATTGAGAAATTATGCTGATTTATATAAGTGTTCCTAATTAGACTTCATGGTCTCAGAGTACTTAATATTTTCTCCATGTAAGTATGTCCAAGAAATTGTGTGGAATTGAGATTATTTGTTTAAGAAATATTTTCAGGAGCCTGTCTCTTCGTGAATTATTCATTTCCTTGTTTAGAGTGGAGCACAGAACAGGGAGGAAAGCATTGCATTCCTAGCACTCAGGATTGATTAGAATTCCTCAAAATGGAAAAGACCCCCACATCTAATATTGCAGCTAGTCAGGCACTGTAAAAGGCCACAGGGGCTAGAAATCCTTGCCAGGCTGTCTCTTGATTTGTCTCAGGTTCATTGCTCTAAAGTTGTCCTTCTCCTTAATTAGACAACTAGGGTCACCATTGTTTCATTTCTTTCCCCAATAATTCTGGTTTTTGCTCTAATATAAGATATCCTCTGGGACAAGGGGTGGAAGATAGGGGAGGAAGGCAGGGCAGAGAATTAAAATTCATATAGCATCTACTACATGCCAGTCATTGTGCAAAGTGCTTTATAAATATCTTATTCAATCTTCACAACATCATAGGGAGGTGGGTTTTATTATTCCTCATTTTACAGTTGAAAAAACTGAGACAAACAGAAATTAAGGTTCACACTGCAGCTGATAAGTGAATCAAGTCAAATGGCTGAAGGAAGGGATTGGGAGGGGTAAGTAAAAAGGATACCCAGAGTACAAACAGGAATTAGGTGTGGAACGGGCAAATCTATTCCCACCCACAAAGGGAATGCTCAGCAATAAAGAGTTATAGGATGATTACAAGCTGTTGAAAAGCCAATATATGGGCCTTGTTGGTCCATAGGACTGATCCTTAGATATTTTACATTTGATTTCTGCTGAATTCTGCTTGAGCCATGCCAAGTGGGTTCTTTTCTTTGTGTCTTTTTCTCTTTGGGGAAGGGGTGGGAGTGAGGGGAGCTTTTTTCTCTTGTCTCTGTAATTAATCTTTTCTTTCTTAGCCAATCTGCCTCTACCTCTTGTCTCTGGTATTATTACCCCTGATACTTCCCATTTAGCTGATACCTTAGTGCTCTGGTTGCAGAAAAGGAGGGAAAACACCAACTGCCATTTGAAATCCCACAAGGCCCTGCACCAAAATAAAGATGTCAAATACCAGACACAGACTTTTCACGGGTGTCATCTGTTCATAAGACTGGGAGGAAGTAGGCGGAAGAACATCCCCTCACCAATCCTTAAGAGCTAAGAGAGCTATTCTTACACCTTGAAAATCCTGAGGGGCATGGATTGCCTCTTCAATAAATTCAGGTTGGCAGTCAGCTATGGCAGAAGGAGGGAGTCAAATGATATCCATACTTGCTCTGATTTGGAGAGAGAAGGGCCCTCTATCACTTATTCCCCAGGGTTTCTACAGATATTTGTCTAATTAATTAATCAATTAGTTCTAGGTTGAGGAGTGAATCATAGTTAATGAACAGAAGTAAGCTGTATGTCAGGCAAAGCAAATACATTTGAAGACTGGGCTGAGTGCAGACTTTGTAGGTGCCCTCATCCCTAGGAAGCCGGAAGGTCCCCTAAAGAATGATGCTTTTTCACACTTGGGAAGGAGTCGGAGTGAAGAAATGAGCCCTTGTGAAAACTACTGGAATACAGCAAACCCAGAGGCAGTCGTGGTGTTCTTAGCACAAGTCGTGTCTTGTTTTCTGCAGGGTTGGAATAGGGGACATTTGAGGCTGTGGGGAAGGTAGGCTGAAGAAGAACTAACTGCATTCCTAACGAGCTAAGTAACTACTGAGGGAGAAATGACCCTGGGAAGAACTTCTCAGAGTCCAACTTGCTGTCTTAGGTAAGGAAAGAATCACAAGAGGGGGTAAGAAAAGTGTCCTTCATAAAAGATCGAAGAGAAAGAGGAGGAGGAGAAGTATGTTAAGCTTATATGAGTGGGTGCATGGAGATGAGAATGGAAGGATGGGTGGGAGAGAGAGACAGAGGTAGAGAGAGAGATTGAGAAACAGAAATAGAGAGACAAAGAAGGATAAAAGTAAAAAGATGAAAATAAGAAGGAAGGTAAATAGGTCCCTTTTTCTATTTCACAGTGGGATCAAATTACTTTAAGAATCAAATATGAATTTCACATGCATCAGACTTCAATAGAATAAGTAAATGGTGTATTTGGTAGCTTCTTTTATTTTATATGGATTACTTACACAAAAACAATGTATTTGTTTAGTTATTTCAGTCACGTCTGACTCTTTGTGACCCCATCTGGGATTTTCTTGGCAAAGATACCAGAGTGGTTTGCCATTTCCTTTTCCAGTTCATTTTATAGTTGAGGAACTGAGGCACAAGGTTAAGTGACTTGCCCAGGGTCAAACAGCTAGTAAGTGTCTGAGCCCAGATTTGAACTCAGAAAGATGAGTCTTCCTGACTCCAGGCCCCAGCACTCTATGCACTGTGCCAAAACACCATATAAATTGAAGCAAACATATATATTTATATCTGTACATGATATCAGATTCCCGGGAGGTAAGAAGAACCCCTAGCCTTAGTATTTTGATGGCTTGTGAGATTCTTGAACTAGTAATAGAATGTCTAAGCTATTTGCAATACTTTATGCACACATCATCAGCATATTCATCCACTTTAGGACACTCTTTTCAGCCTGCCTGATCACTTATCATCGGCAGCAATATTATCATCATGAATATTTATTAAGTGCTATACTAAGAGTTATGCAAAATAAGTCACACAGACATGCTATGGAAAGTCAGAAGCTAAAACAGATGGCATTGAAATGTGTGTCTGGGTTACTTTCTGTGTCCAGTGGTCATCAGCAAATTGTGATAATTTCTGTTGACAATTCCATTTTCAACTAAGTAGTTTACCTATTTAACCAATGTCTTTGGTCCTCATCAAAATTTGTTAGCACATCAGAATATGTTTTTTTCAGGCTGACAGAATAATGAATTATGCTTGCACTTACTCTTTTGTACTCAAGGCTAATTTCTATTCTTAAAAATCTTATGATGCACTAAGAATCCAAGGCATTCCTTCAGGAAAAAAAAAAAAACCTTCATGTGGGTGGGGTAATATCAACATACTGGATGTCAGAGTCATGATAAAAAACCATATTGCCAGGCTAGATCATTGAGCCTAATTAAATAAGGCAAAATTTCACGGAGATCAACAGAAAGTCTTATACTCAGATTTCAAACAATCAGTTTCAGCAGTGCATTATGATCAAGGTATGGCTGGCTGGATAGTAGTTTATCTCAACAAAGACATAAGGGTTTTCATGGACTAGAAGCTCCATGAGTTGAAGATGTTCTCTTGGAGCCAAGAAAATTAATGTGATTTTAGGCTTCCTTAAGAAGGGGCATGGGCATACCATCAAGAAATAAGGAAGTGAGATGCCCAGTATATTCAGCCCTGACCTGGCATATCATGGTCACTTCTGAGTGTCACATATCAAGAAGAATACACCTGAAGAGTATCCACAGGAGGGCAAGGAGGAGGGTGAAGAACCTTACCTTTATATAAAGGAACTAAGGTTCTTTAGCCTGGCGAAGTGGAAAAGAGGAGATTTAGGAAAGGGGTTATAACTGAATTCAAGTGCTTAAAGGGGGATTAGATTTGCCCCCTTTGGTTCTAGACCAGGAGTGGCAAATTACAGCCAGAGGGACAGATCTCCTGCCTGTTTTCATTTATACTACTGGTGAGGGGAATGGTTTTTTTTTATTTTAAATACAGTAAAATTTTATTTAAAAATACAAAAATCAGTTGTAGATTGCCGGCTAAAGAAAAAATGTATAGGACCAGATTTGGACCAAGGACCAGAGTTTCCTGGATCCTTGCTAAAGAGGGCAAAAGAAAAGCTATGAGTAGACACTGAAAAGAAATATTTAGAATAAATGTAAAAAAAAACCCATTAATTAAAATAAAGTAAAACTTTGTAATATGTAGGGGTCTCTCTTACCCCATACTCCCAGGCCTTTGTCCAGCAAAGGACTGATCTCGCTGGCAGTGAATGAGACCGGAGGCAAAGAGATGGTGAATAGCTCCGTTTAATAAGGTCAATGACCAGATTTTTATATCCTTTATTACGTAGTACTAGGGCTGCCTTGGTCTGCCTACTCTCCGCCTATTCTCCTCCCCTTTCCTTCCCGTGCTCTCCCCATGATTTACCTGTGCACAGGTAAGTCCGGAAAAGAACCCGGCACCATGTCGCCAACAAGGGCGAGACCCTTCCTCCTGACTCCATCTTGTTCCTCCCATACCTCAGAGCCCTGAGGCTATCTCAGCTGGCATCTGGGCGCAGAGGTCCAACGAGGGCAGGGGTCGGCTCTAACTCGTCCCGTTACAGTAATGTAAAGGTGATATTCCACCACCTTACCCCAGTTAATCTATCAATTTAATCTAGAGATTTAAAAACCAGGCCATTACGCTTACCCCAGGCAACACTCCTGAGTAAATTTTGAACTAGATTACAATGTAATTGGAATTATATTTACATATTATTATTATTTAACAAAATAAATAAAAATATAATTAACATGCTTAATATTACATTTTGTTTAAGTCAATATGCAGTCCATAGGGATCCTTATGTATGGATTAGCGATCCCCATTTCTATTTGAATTTGAGATCATTGATCTAAACAACAGAATAAGCTTTAAAGGTATGAGCAAGATGGCTTAGACTGTGTGATCTCTTTATGAAATCATTTGTTTGGGTGAAGAAAGAAAGATTACCTGAGAAGATCAATTATTTCCAATGGGTCTGTGTATAATCCAGCAGTCCAGCAGAAGGAGTGAAGCTTTGGGAAATTCCTGACTCAGGAGCATCTCGAGGAGGCGAACTCTTGTGCCCAAGGGTAGAAAGCTGTGTAGGTAATGGTCCCAGTGGAAGTGTTAAATTTCTACCCCTTGACAATGGCATACCTTTCTCTATTCTATTTAACATGTTATCAGAAAGACTGCCCAGTTTCTGCCATACTGCTTTCCAGTTTCCCCACTAATGCTACCAAATAATGAATTCTTATCCCAAAATGTTAAGTCTTTACACTTGTGAAATACAAGATTACTATATTTATTTGCTGCTGTAAATTGTATATCTGTTCTGTTCCACTTATCTACCTTTCTACTTCTTAGCCAGTACCAGATAGTTTTGATAATTACTACCTTATAATATAGTTTAAGATTTTTAATATTTTTTATTAGTTCCTTCGATATTCTTGACTTTTTGTTTTTCCAAATGAAATTTGTTATTATGTTTCTAATTCAGTACAATATTTTTTGGTAATTTAATTATGACTGGACCAGTATGAGAAAACACATTCAACAGAGAGCTGAAAAATGCTCAGAAGTACTAGAAACACAAAAGACAAACCAAGTACCTTAAAGATAGTCAACTTCAGGCTTTTACAAAGTTCTTGACTCCTGATTTCCCCAAGGAGTTACATCTAAGGGGGATTTCAGGTGAATTCCACAAAAGAAAAAAGATACATATTGTACAAACACACACACGTGTATATATATACATATATGTATGTACGTATGTATATATATGTACACACACATATATATATACATATTTATGTTTATATATATAAAGAGATCCATAGATAGACAGAGAGAGACAAAGAAACAGACAAAACAAACTGTTTCTACTATACAGGGTGTTCCTAAAGTCAGGACACATAGGCAAAAATGCATATTTTCAAGAAATGAAATAAATTAAATTTTTAACAACATTTTATTTAATTAGAATATTAACAAACAACATCTTCAATATGATTTCTATCATTTGTGATGCAAGAGTGGGTGCGCTTTGCAAGATTCGCTTGAACTCAATGCAATAACTGCTCATTGCCATCAACTGCCTATGGTGTCCAGACTTTAGTAACACCCTGTACAACATTAGTAAATACTTTTTTCTTCCAAAAGCTAATTAAGTATGGCTGGATAAAAGCTAATAAGCAACATTACTAGAAATCCCAGAGACCCTCACGGTTTACCCTACAATCCTGAGAGAAGTTGTCAGCTGTCCACTGACAAACCAGCATTCCAATGTAAATATGGAACACAAATGTAGCCCCGGAGGAAATCCTACACTAACAATTAGCTATCTAAAAGTGAAACTAACCTATTTTATAAAGTAGAGGGGCTCCCATTCCACTGGAGATCTTCAAGAAAAAGATGGATAATTATTTGCTGGTCAAGTCGTAGCAAGGGTTATGATTCAGAAATGGGTCAGATGACCTTTGAGGTCCCTTCCAACTCTGAAATTCTGTTATTATTATTTAAATAAATGATTAAGTTGAAAATGAGTATTGGGTTTTGTAACAACGATGTTGCTAGCAGCTGCTGTGGCTGTGTAAGATCAATAACACCAGCGCACAGAAGGGCTGCCAACACAGGTTCTTTGATCTGCTTTTCTAAGGAAAGCAACTTTAAGGGGTTAACAATCTCAGTTTAATTAAACATCCATATATCAGTCACTTAGCTCAGGGCGAAAAGATGAGCTGCCTGAACTTCAAGGCAAAGACAAACAGAAATTACAAGCATACATTATATAAACAGAGCAAACAACACAAACTAGTCTATCTATAGCAATACATAATTACCAGAGAAGCACCAACATCTCATTACCAGAGCCAGAGGGGCTGTTTCAACGGCTTGCCCAGAATCTCGTCACCAACACTCTTTCAATGAGTGTGCCCCCAAAGGCAAAATGCCAACCTCAGAACTCTTATACTCTGTTCAGGACCTTGGGGGCCGAGGTCAACTTAGCATTTAGCTTAGCATTTCGCTAGCACCATATCGTATACATTGTTTCAAATCAATGACTCCTGATTGCCTTAGTGCTGAGAAATGCTCCAAAACAAAAAGATCCCACTTTACCTGCCCCATTCAAACAAAGACCAGACTCTTTAAAAGCCCTCTGTAGCCTTAGCATCTCAAAAGAGAACAGCAAAAAGTCCTTTCCTGATTACCATCACAGGTTTGCCTTCCAAGCTTTTACAACATGTTAGGCCATTCCAGCGCTTATATTCCCCTATAAAAATATGCCCCTCATTGGAGGTGAGAGAGAACCATCCCTATTTTTTGATACAGGCTAATTCCACTTTTAGATAATTAATTGTTAGTGTAGGCTTCACCCAGGACTACTTTTCTGGCCCATACTTAAATTCTAATGTTGGTTTACCATTGCACAGCTGATGCTTCTCTTAGATTTCTTTTTTTGTTTTGTTTCGTTTTTGTTTTCATTTCACTTTTATTTGCAGTCTCATGTCATATTTACTCCTCTGCTATAAGCTTTTGTTTCTTCAGTTTCTTCTGTGATATCTTTTTCTTTTGAGCAACTTCTTCTTCTGGTTTAGGAACAATTTGTTCCTTTTCAGTAAGTAGCATCTCAATATGGCAAGGAGGACTCATGTATGGGTTGATTTGACCATGAGCCCTGTAAGTACACCGTCACCTTTTGGGAGCCTTGTTAACCTGGATATGCTCAAAGACAAGAGAATCCACATCCAAACCCTTCAGTTCTGTGTTACTCTCTGCATTTTTACGCATATGCAGCAAGAATTCAGCACTCTTTTCGGACCAACAACCTTGTGTTCAACCCCACTGTTTAGCCTGGGCACATCTGCCAACTCCACCATTATATCGCTGGAAGGGAACACATTGTTTCTTCAGTGTGACAACTTTCAAATACTTGGTAGCTTTTCAGACGTGCATGCCTTTGATAGCTTGGGCTATTACATGGGTGTTCTTGAAGTGGATCCAGAGATTTGAACCTCTTGATTTGCATGATTTTGTGGGGTTCTTTGGATCAAGAGAGTAGCTCACCATTTTAAATGATCACCTAGGACGGCTCAAGGGAAGAGGAAGAACCTTCTCTCAGATTTCTAAGATTAACCATGATGGTCATTGGAGTTTTTAGTTTTGTTGTTTATCAGTTCCTATACAGAGGGCTCCCCATTGATTATCAGCCACATGATCCAGGATCACTTCCAGATATCAATGAGACATCAGAGGCTGACTTTGATGAAAGGAAAGGAAAGGTTATAGTTAAACAAATTTCCTACCATAAAGATCATAGTTAAACATTCTTTCACCTTTCATTCAACCATGTAATAAATACTGCCTAGACCAGATTTAAGAAAAGATATTTGTCTACCCTAGGCAAGGTTGAAAAATTGCTCTTTTTGAGTGATTTTGCCCACCAGAAACTTTAAACCTTCACCGCAACATATCCAACTTGACATCAAAAAATAAATACCTACATGGCATGGAAAGTGGAGTTTTCTGGCACAAAAAATGTTTATTTACATTAAAGCCACATTAAAAATGGTCTTTGTTGTCCTTCTCTGTGTATTGCATCCTAGACAGTCTCCAACTTTTCCTAACCTTAGGCCCAGCTCTTCTCTTTACTCTAAGTATCTGATTGTATGCTTTCTGCAGGGCACCTTTCAGATGTTTTCTGAGAACATTCCACTTGCTAATTCACTGTGAAGTAAAACAGCAGGTAAAGAAGGAAAGGGGAAAGGAGGCCAGAGGAATGCTGAGCTGTATTTGTGCTTTTTTTGTTTTGCCTGAATGCCAGCAAACAACAACGACCTTTTAGCCTCCCTCACTACTTTCTACCTCAAATATTCCAACTCTCCTTTTGGAAAAACTCAACCAGGTGCCCAAATCAGTTACTTCATTGAAGTGATGCATATACATGCACATTGATAATCCAAGACCCTGGAGACTAAAAGGTCTGAAGATACTCAGGTGACATATAAAATTTTCTTTTTTTAATATAATTTTTTAAATTGTCAGCACTTATTTTATTTTCTTCAATCTGTGTCTATCCAATGGAAAGAAACAAGGGGAGGAAAGGGAAGGGAAGGAAGGGAAGGGGAAAGGGGGAAGAGGATAAGAGAAAGGGGAAAGGGGAAACGGGAAAGTGGAAAGAGGGAAAGTAGGAAGGGGAAAGGGGGAAGGAGAAAGTTATACCCCAAATCATTTATTGGTTTGCATATTAGTCCATTAACTTTCTGTCATAAGGTAGGCAACAATCTTCTTTAGCATTCCGCTTGAATGCTGAACAGTTGAACCATTCAAAATTATACAATTGTACATTTTGTTATATTGACATTATAGTATGAATTCTTCTGGTTCTGTTCACTTCCATCTACATCAGTTCATATATGTCTTTCCAAGACACTAGAATGATCTTTTTCCTAATTTCTTACAGAACAACAATATTACATTACATCATTTAATTTTCTTCATGACTTTCTATTGCCTCTGTTACTGGGGAGGCCAAATCACAAAGGGTTGGGAGATCAAAAGATGGCAAATCAAGGAAGTGCATTCGATTTTGTCATTTGGTAGCTTCCTATTTAAACTAATCTTTTTTACCAACTAATACTAATCTCAGTTGCATCTATGCTGCTGAAGAGCTACAATTGTTGTTTTGGCCTTCTAAATTTGGCACAGTCTACATTTATTGCCCGGGGACAAAGCTCCACTTGCCATGTTCTAGTTGTATTTCTGTTTCTTGCTGTTCTTTGAACACTCCCTACGCTTTCTTACCTCTAAGACTTTGTAGTTACTATTTTGTCTACCTGAAATGCTCCTCTATACAGATCTGCTTGCCCAATTCCTTCTTATTTCTCAAAACAATTCAAATCCTACCTCATCTGTGAAATCATGCCTGATCCAACTTGTTGGAAGTGACCTTTAACCTTTCCCCTTTCTCAGTTAATATGACATGTTGGATTTTTTCTTATCGCATTGTTACATTATATTTTTCATTATAAAAATGTGCTTATGCCATTTCTACTAATTAGCTATCAACTTCATAGGGCAGGAAATATCTTGCTCTTTAAAAAAAACAAAATATATAACTCATTATCTCAAACATGAAAGACACTTAAGTATGATAAATGAATGTTGGGAGTCAGTATTTTTATTTCAGAAGAAATTACAAATAGGCAAATTTAGACTTGAATTATAGTGTAACGGACTTCTTAGCAATAAGAGCTACCTAAATTTGCAGTGGATTTTTTCAGGACGTAGTCACCAATGCCCATCACTATTGAAGGTCTTGAAACAGAGTCTTGTTAAACATTTCTGAGGTATGTCATATAGGGTTTGAGTTCAAGTATGGCTGACTTCTGAAGTCTCTTTTAATTATAATTCTCTATAATTTTATGATTGGTAACTGGATCCTAACTATAGGCATGCTGAAACTGGCTTTGGTGTATCTCTAGTGTTGGTAGGGCAGGAATGAAATGTAGATCATTATAGTTACTACAACAAATTCGCCGGCCTTGAAACATTAGGATGATCCATGTAATAGATTTTTGCCAAATAACCCTGTTTGGCCTCTCTGTCATCTCCATGATTCATTGTTAACATTTGAGTATTTTATGGAAGTGAGGAAAAGAAGATGTTAGTGCACTGAAAACCTTTAAATATTGCTATAATTAGCTACTCTGGGAGAATGTTGTATACTATGATAGGCCCCTCAGTAGCAGTTGTTATGTCCAATCCTGTTGCCTGACAAAAGATTGTAGCAGAGCACTTAATGTTGTTTTAATTAGAAACTCTTAAAAGAAAATGTCAATTATCTTCTTTTAGCCTGATACCTTTTTTTTATTTTTAAGTTTGTTTTTTTTTTCTTACCACATTGGGAAGAGAGCATTTTTCTTAAAAAATAGGTGAATTTCCATTATTTTAAAATAGAAAATAGTGTTTCCATTCAATCTTATTAGTTGGAGGGTCTACATCTAAAAAGGGCAGGAGTGCATTTAATACTTTTCAAAGTCGTGAAGAAAATTCAGACTTTCCTTGGCACCTTCTTATATCAGTAAGGCAATAAACATAACATCAATGATAATCGTGAATATGCCTATGTAGTTCTATATTGCAAGGTATGAGAGACTCTCCATAAAGAAGGTAAAAGAAGTATAACATTTATTCAGACACCAGAAAATCATATCCCATAACCAAATGTTCAGCTTCCACAGCCAATCAGCCCACTTTATCATAACAGCAAGGAAGTTAAAACACCATATCACAGCCTAGAGCCTCACCATCCCAAAACCTCTCCGACCTCCTGCTGGGGTCTTCCCAAAGACAAACTCCCAGTACAGCTAAGTCAGCCTGTTCAGTTCTATCATGAGGGTGGCCATTAGCAGCCATAATGTATTTCTCTCTGCATTTCCTGTGACATAACTTCCTTTTCCTGTCAGGAAGCTCCTCCCACCACATGTGTCTTAGGCTTCCTGTAAGGTAAGTAGGTCACATGGCCTATTAATGGGAAAGATCTTCAAGTCTAAATTGCTACCACACTTCTATTTCCTACAAAAGGAAAGAAAGGAGAGAAGGAATGCACATAACCTAACTATTCATATGTTGGGTTAGCACTCTACTTATGGAAAGTAATAGTAAATAATAGAGTATATGGGTAGACTGAGTACCTTTAAGGTAGGTAGCATTGATTAATTGATTTAGTAAACATTAAGTTCCTACCATATGATTGACAATTTTAAGCTTTAATATCTCAGAGAGGAAGAAAGAAAGTGTGGATGTGTTCAGAGAAGAACAAATAATAGAAGCATGACTAGGATGGGGCAACCAAAGCTTTGTCCCATGGCAGTGAATGTAGGTTTAAAAGCTTAAACTGCACTAAGACTTTTGGGACAGCATGTATTTGAAAGATTTTTCTTCCATGTAGCCTAGAGATTATGAGTACTTGGTATGGCAGTATCTATTAAAGTAATTGGTTTTAAGATTTTGTGTATTTATACTATGCTCAGGTAATTATAGGTGACAGTGTAGTCCGTAATGATGGTCCCATTCCAGTGCAGTTATATTGAGTGAGTTATCCAGAATATTTTGAAGTTTGATTTTTATGGTGTGGCAATTTGTCTACGAAAGATAGTGAGCTTCTGATATGTAATTCTCACCACGGTAACATGCTAAATTTTTGAAGTCTGCAATGACGTGTTATATACTTTCTGCCATTTCCATGCATAATCTACTCATCATCATGTCCCAACCATTCAATTTACTAAGTATTTATTGAGTACCTACTGTATGTTAAACAGCAGAACATTATTAAATGTGTGCTTTTTTGCTATTTGTAAAGAGTTACACTTTTCATTAGAACAAAAAATATATATGTGAAATGGTTACATAAAAATATATGACAAATATATGCTTAAGTAATAATGAGGCAGTGTGGTGTAATAGAGCATTAGATTTGGAGTTAGCAAGAACTGGCTTTAAATCCCACTTCAAACACTTATTGGCTTTGTGACCCTGGACAAGTCACATAACCCCTCTGGACCTCAATTTCCTTTTCTGTAAATGAAAGTGGTTGAACTCAATGACTTCTGGCATAGTTTCCAGCTCCAAATCTACGAACCTATAATATTATAAGTTCTAAATTCCACAATTTAGATAGTGAATATGATAGGGCATCATTAGAAGGAAAGATCAATATGGAACAGCGTAACTAGGGAAGACCTTGTGGAGATGGGGCTTGAATTGAAACTTATAGATTGGATGGAATTTTGATAGAGAATGGGGAAGCAGACATTTGGGATATGGAGCACAGAATAAGCAAAGATACAGAAGGAGGAAGGATTATAGTGTATATGGTTGGGATGGGCAAGGAAGTAGCTAATTAAACATACAGGGGAGCTATCTTAGAATATATATTTCTACCTTCAGAAAGTATACAATCTGTTGCTATATGTATGTGCAGAATTTTTTGTTTTCTTAGAGGAAAACAAACTTGAGCACTAACAATATATTTTGGATTTTTGGGTTAGAAGATATAATTTCATAATTGTTATTCAATAGCTCTACTGTATTTGGTCTAGAATCTCAAATTTGGCTGGGAATTTTTCCAACAATGGACATTTGTCATCTTTCCTCACTCATTTTGAATTAGTTACAACTAACAAGTATACATGACTTGGCAGAGATTTCTGCTTGGAGAATCAATGATGTGCTATTTAACAGGGATAGAGGGAGGTGCTGGGGCACTAGAAACAGATTCTACTTCTCTTCTCCAACAGCGCCAAGGGATCATTTTTATTTTCCCCATTCCAAACAAAACCCAAATTGAGGCAATAAGGAACTAAAGCTCAGGGTGGAAATGTTTTCTTGCATTTCATTTTCTGAAATTTCTTACGAATAAGTTACATATCTTTGGATTTAAAAATAAAAAGACCGATGGCTGGAAATTGATTGAAAATTAACAAACAGAAAAAAAAAGGTACTTGGGGCTTTATAGGACAAGCTGGATCAAATTTGGTTACTGATTAACAGAGAGGACTTTAAGCCTCTGTCTAAGCATGGAACAATCCTGGTGATAAGGAGAAATCAGATATCAAAGTCTACAATGAAAATATACATGTAGACACTTTTTCAGTGACTGAGAGGACTGATACCTCCCCTCCCGCATCCTGTTCCCTTTACTAGTGAGTAATTATGGAATCCTAGAACATTTAAATTTACACTAAAGACTAAGAATATATTGGTCTTACATCCAACTGCCCTTCGAAGCTCCATCTTCCTAGTGATACATGTGGTTGAGCATCAGGTCCCAAATCCCTCTAACACATAAACCATTGTGACACCACAAAAGAAATAAACCTCAAAACCACCACCCATAAGTGCAGAGAACATCTTTGGTTAAGGTGTTAATGCTGCTCATTAGGAACAATGCAGGCACACAATTCACATCACTAATATGCCAAATGATGTTTCGTTTTGTTTTCTTGCTACATTATGTCCTGCAAAGATGTTCTTGAAACCATTCTGACCAGCGTTGTAAACTTGGGAGAACTTTAGTGCAGTGACAAATGCCTGTGTCAATGATAACTACTAAGAGGCAGGGTTTCCTTTGTGGTCCACATAGACTAGATCTTTCCTTGATGCATATTAATTTAATAATAATTATTGTCTCATTTAAAAAAAATTAATAGCAAGAAATATGCTGTAGCAGGTTTTTCTTTCTGCTGTGGTCAGGTTTCAGATTGTCCGAGAGATGAGTGTGTCTTTGCTGTGGCTAGAAGCTCATATTTTGCTGTTTATATAGATATTCATTCCAAATAACCAGTCAAGAGATATTGTAAACATCCAGGAATAAAAACAATCAATTTACTAAAAGGTCACTTTTCACACATCAAAGCCCACATAGTATGCTTTTAATTTGGAACACACTGAAGAGCTAGTAAGAAAAAAAAAGTACTTAAATCAAGTTTTCCTTATTGTTGAAATTTTCTTATAGGTTTTCAGAATCACATTAAAAATACCTGAATATGTAGGGGAATGAACAGAACTCTGCTTTTTTTAATATACTTCCAAAAGTTTGTTCCCCACCCAAAAAAAAATAAACAAACTTGTTACTTTCGACAGCAACACAGTAGGCTTGATTCTTGGTTTGCTTCCCTCACATAACTGACTTCCACTCTCCTATTAATATCTAACTACAGATGTGATTTTCCAAGTCAAGTTCTTTACTATGTAGCTTACCTTTTACCCACTCAGGGAAATGAAGCAACAGGAACTTTGTGTGTTCGTCCTTCATTCTTGAAAAGGACCATGACATCAGAGAAATGATTGCATGACTTACAGTTGACTTTGATTTGAATGAGGGAGGGCTGTGCAAGGTCACCACCCTCACTTTTTCTTGCAGAGCCATCTGGGTCCAGTGGCATGATATTCCCCAGGATGACTGGAGATGGCCTAGGATGCATTGAGAGACCTTTTCAGGCTAAAGTCTTTTCAGATTCTTACTTTGAGTGAGGTGACACCCATTCAGTGAATAGGCCTCTTTAAGAAGTTAATCAAGGGATGGCCCCTTTAATCCAAACTCAAAAAAAAAATCAAACTGGGAGGGGAAGACCCTCAGGGTTCCTGGCTGTGTTGGCAAACAAAATGGGCTCTTAGCGCTCAGTTCAACCAAGTGCCCTTGAAGAGTTTGGCTTTTGTTTCCTTGATTAGATTGGAAGTCCTTGGTCACCTTTTTGCCTCAGGGGAGGACCTAGTTTACATGGGTTTGAGTGGCATGTTTGGGAGATCAGAGGCTTTTAGGCCACACGGGTTTAAGTTGCATCTTTGTGATGATTTTGGGTCATGTGGGTGAGTCGCATTTGTGACTCACCCTTGACCCTGAAAAAGATATAAAGCCAGGGGTTGGCTTTCTCTTTTTCAGAACTCTTACCCACAGCTGTGGTGGCAAGTGTGACTCTGGGCCAGTGCTTGTTATGAACTCCCAGGTTGAACTTAGATGTTGTTAACTATGAATTGTATTTGATCTGTCTGTCCATGTTTGTAATTCATTTGCATTTTGCTCTGAAGTTCAGGGTGCTGGCTTTTTACCCTGAACTAAGTGAATGGTATTTGTATGCTGGATTAAAGTGAACTTGTCAACCCCTTAACATTGCTTTCCTTAGTAAAGCAGATCAAAAGAACCTATGCTGGAGGTGTTCTTGTTGTTGGACTTGTGTTGGTTTTTCACCCCCACAGCAGATGCCAGCTGGATTGTTGAAACACTGGCCAAAAGAGAAACAGTTACTATTTGGTATTTACATTCACTCTGTTCTAGGAAGGCAGAGCTCCAGAGTGAATTGGATTTAAGGCTTGGTTTTTGAGAAAGAAATCTAGCCAGTGAACCCTAAGTTAAGGAGGCAGCCTTTAGCCATCAAAATGGAGCACGGAGAGGAGGCAGAGGCAGAGGCAGAGGGAATTCTGGATAGTCCGCTTTATCAGAAGTCATGTCTCAGAACTCTTAGGGGGAAGAGAAGAATGTGCTATTGGTTGGACAAAATCCCCAGAATTCCTGATATTCCAGAGGCCATCATTTTGTGCACATGGCAAAAGGTGGGCTATGCCTAGTTTAAAATTCTAAGCCTGACATCTAGTCAGCACTTAATAAATATTTGTTGCCTTTGTAATAAAAAGTGAGCATTAAAGAATTTAATCATTCAATTCTATTGCATATGAATTTTTTTCTAAATGGTGCTTTGATACAGTTTGGTTATGAATAGCTCATGAGACACTACAAAATATATACATAATAGAGGAAAGGTAAAACATAAAGGGAGATGCAAGGAAAAGATTCATTCCTCAGAGTCTAAATCACTGTCCCTCCTCTCAAATCACTCTCCTTTCTTCCCTCTTCCTCCTCAGGCCCATGAATCTGACTGAGGAAACTTACTATTCACTGGTGATTTTTCTCTTCTTCTTCTATCTCCTCTGATAATTCATGCCTGATTTTTCTAATAGAGATTTATCTTGGGCATTCCATTTGGGGTCAGGGTCCTCATAACTCCTGTGACTGTTGTCACTACCTTCCATCCAATGATAGGCCTCGCTAGCATCACCTTCATAGGTCAAATACTCCAATCACTTGGTTATATTGCAGCACATGAGTTTTATTGAGCTTCATTCCAATAGATTCCATTTTATCTCCTTCATCATCACTCCTTACATCTTCCACATGTTCATCTACATCAGACATAAACAAATATCAGACAGGATTGTAGACTGAGACTACTCTGTAGTGCCCTGCTCTTTATCTTCAAGAGCATCCATTCCCTTTACTCCTTCCTTTACATACCACTTCTCTAGGTCTGGTGGTTGGCAGGCCCATGATAGGCTACAGAGATATTGCTTTTTACCTTTATATACTGAGGCATCTCAAGCCATAATAAGGAATGTGTTGGTATCATACAGGTCAGGAAGTTGAGGAAGATGTGGCTTGAGGTAACTGCTTGATGATCATGACAGAGAGAAGCAGAAACTTCTCATTGCAGATGTTTGGAATAAGAATCAAAGATTATCTAGTCTATCCCCAAATAGTTTGGGAATCTAAACAACATACAGTCATAAACCACTTTGAGTTTTATCATCATTTAATCAAGGTATGATCATGATGGTGGTAGTAATATGCCTGTATTTCTATGAGCTAAAAATATGTTTGCATTGGGTGCAAAGGCCATTGAGGAAGACATGGAATTAAAGAACAGTAGAATCTCAGATTTCAAAGGTATCTCAGAGATCCTCTCATCTAGCTTGTATCTGAGCAAGCATTGATTTTTACAAATGCCTTGAAAAATGGTGGAGAACTCACTTCTGAAAAGCAGAGTACTTGATTTGCAGCCAAACAGAATTAGTTTAGACAAACTCCTAGTTTATGGTAACTTGTATACCCAAATTTAGATTATCCAAACCCTCTTTGACCTTCTAGTTCTTTTATCGTGTCTGAGCTTTACATTCTTTGACTATATTATCACAGCAAGATTTTGCTGGTGATGGCCTCATTTATTTGGCATACACAAACTTCTAGTACATTACTGTCATTGGTGCCTGAATTTTCATAGGACAGAACCACCTCTATATGGCTTATTGGCTTACTACCTTGACTTTTAATCAAAATCCCAGCAGAAAACAAAAAGGGGAGGGGAAAAAAAAATAGAAAACATTCTTAAAAAGGCTGCTACTGAAATTTCTTTATGCTAGACTTTGTATTTACTCCAAGATCTTGAAGTTCTGTTTTTCTTGCCATTTTGACAGAGAATATCACAAAAATGAATATGCATATTGCCTTTTGTCACTTTGTTCAATGCTACCAACATTTCATAAAAATCCGTTTATTTCCTATTTCATATCTGCTGCTGTGAAGCTCTTTGAAAGGCCAGCAGTATAAGGTATGCAAATGAGAAGGACTAACAGAGTAAGGAAGACAAGAGGAAAAGGAGGGAGAGACAGAAAGAATTGCCAACTTGTTGCTGTAGTTGGCATTTGAGTTGGAATTTCAGTAGTGTGGTGGGAGTGCAATTGAGTTGCCCAGTCCTGAGCAATGTATGGAAAAGATAGTGGAATTGAATGTCCTTGTAAGCAAATCCTCCCCGACCCCCGCCATGAAAAGAAGGGAAGAAAAAGAATGCAGATAGATGTGACCAAGTTAGAGAACAGAAACTACTATAATTTGATTGGAATGTCAAATATTTAAATGATGATCATACTATGAAAAAAAATTGAAAGATAAATTAGAATAATATTTTGGAGCATCTTAAGTGCCAAACAAAGAAACTCATATGTTATCTAATAAACAATGGTAAACCAATAAGTATTTTTAACCAAAAGACATGATCAAATATGCACATTAGAAAGATTATTTCAGTGCGTATATGAAGAATAGAATAGAGAAATGATAGATTGATGTAATAAGACCATTTATAAGAAATTTAAACTAGTCCACATGATACATGATGAGGCCTTTTTCTCTGAGGGGAAGGGGAGATATTTGGAATGGTGGCAGTTATTATAGAGAGGATGGGTCAAATGTGAGAAATATAATTGAGATAAAATTCACAGGATGTAGAGGGTGACTGAGGGAGAAGGAATGCTTAGAAAAATATTTTGAGGTTCCCAACCAGGTGATTAGAAGGAAAATGATACCATAAGTAGAGATATGTAAATTTGTAGGAAAAGTTTGGAGAGCTGGGGTGAAGATAAGAAGTTGAATTTTGGAAGCATGTTTGAGGTGTGAGCAAATCACCCAGGAGGCGATTCCCAGAAGATATTTGTGATCAGTATACTTGGTCTTGAGTCTCTCTCCACATCATGAAGTTTGGAAGAGACTGAAGCTGGAGGTTAAAAATTTTGGAGATATCTTCACAAAGACAATGATTGCACTCCTGCAGTAAATGAGATTACTATGGAAGAAAGCATAGATAGTGAAGGGAAGAGGAAGAAAGGAAATAAACATTTTAAGTGCCTGCTATATGCCAGAACTTTACAAATATTTTCTCATTTGATTCTCACAATCACCTTGGGAAGTAGTTTTTATTATCCTTATAACATAGTTGAGGGAACTGAGGCAGACAGAATTATCTTAACTTGTTCAAGGTAACTTACCTAGGAAATGTCTGAAGCTAGATTTGAACTCAAGTCTCCCTGCCTCCAGGCCAAGCTCTCTATCCACTGCACCACCTAAATGCCCAGCAACTGAGCTACAGAGAACCCCACATTTAAGCATCAAGAGGAAGAAAATGTTAAATAATCATTTTTGCTGTCTTTGTGTACCTAGAGGGAGGTTGGAGTTGATTTGGCAGTCATATGAGTCTTTGGGGATAAAAAGATAGTCTTCTGTCCCGGCTTGTGACCAGTAGGCCGCCATGAGCAGCAAAGTCTCTCGGGACACACTCTACGAGGCCGTGCGGGAGGTCCTGCATGGAACCCAGCGCAAACGGAGAAAGTTTTTGGAAACCGTGGAGCTGCAGATCAGTCTGAAGAACTACGACCCCCAAAAGGACAAGCGTTTCTCTGGCACCGTCAG
>CM053622.1:534085745-534110293 GCA_028646595.1 Phalanger gymnotis | reverse complement strand
AGTCCTTGATCAAACAAATCCCTCGAATCCTGGGCCCCGGTCTGAACAAACCCGGCAAGTTTCCCTCTCTGCTCACCTACAATGAGAATATGGTGGCAAAGGTTGACGAGGTTAAATCCACCATCAAGTTCCAGATGAAGAAGGTGCTGTGTCTGGCGGTGGCCGTCGGCCACGTGAAGATGACGGACGACGAGCTGGTCTACGACATCCATTTGGCCGTCAATTTCCTGGTTTCTCTGCTGAAGAAAAACTGGCAAAACGTGAGGGCCTTGTACATTAAGAGCACCATGGGCAAGCCCCAGCGGCTCTATGAAGTCAGTGTGCTGTCAATAAATGGCAGAAGCTGCCAGTGGGGAAAAAAAAAAAAGATAGTCTTCTTCTCTTTGTAGGTCTATTCCCATTTTCATCCTTGAATGTCCCAGCATGCATTAGTTGGATCTCTTGTTCAGCTTTCTTCTTACTTGTTTAAACATCCTCCATTGATTCATGGGACTTTATAAGACAGTACTAATCAAAAATACCCAACAATGTTCTTAGTAATATTTTGCAAATTAGGTTTGGTTTTCATTGTTTTTTTTTTTTCTTTTCTAATCTGGCATTGCGTTTTGCATTTTTCTGTCTCTATTTGACAAGTAAGTTTGTTGACTAATGCTTTTTTGGGCTCTTTTAGTCTCTATTTTATAAATTAATTTGCATTGGTTAAAAGTCTGGATCCAACTATCATAGTTTTCTTATTTTATTTTATTTTTGTGGAAGATAATTGAGACCCAGAGAGGTTAAGTGACTTCCCCTAAATCACATATAAAATTGGCAGCAGTTCTGGAACCAAAACCCAGGTGATCTACAAATAAGAAAATTCACTAAAATTGCAGGTGAATGTGGTGACTATTTTATGTACAATAGACTCACTTAAAGTTAAATGTTGGACATGATATTTCAGGCCTCTGTTGATCACAGCTGTATACTTTCAAAGATGAAAAAAGTCTCATAGGTCATCTTGATCCCTCTCCTAAACATGTGTCTTTTTCTCCCCAATGTATGTTATTCAGGTCTCACAGGAAGACTTCCAGGGAAGTAGAACTCACTAGCTACTGAGATAGGCAATTTGACTTTTTGACGGCTCTGATTGATAGAAAGTTGTTTATTTCTATCTACATTATACCTATTGGAAGATGAACGTGCAATTTTGCTTGTGCACAAATCACATCATCCACTCAGTCTAACTTTCTTCAAATCCATTTCTGTTGAGGGTCTTGATTCTGTTTATAAGAATAATACTTTGTCCAGATTTGTGATTTCATTAGTGCAGGCGATTCTGAATAAAGACATCCTCTCTATCAGTGTTCTTTGGTAACTGGTCTGCAACTTCCGGTCTTACAGAGCTGCCTGAAGAGAACTGAGAGGTTACGTGTATGTAAAAAATGATTTATTACACTGTTTGGGGAAAAATATTATACTGTTTAACTCCAACCTTATGTGATTAAAGGTTGATTGTACCCAGAATGTGACTTGACCTCAGTAACTCTCTAGGAATGCCAAAGATGGCTTCAAGGTGTTTCCAATTCCCCCAACCCTTGGGTCCACCCAAAACATTCTTCCTTTGGGTTATCACACCTAAGAACTCCTAAAGAGTCTACTCTAAGCTTCTGTTTTGTATTAAAGTTGCTCATATCTTTGTCAATCTAGCTGGCTGTCCTGTTGTCAATAAAGTTGCTTAACTGATGTACATGTGATCTGTGTTTGAATAATTTTGTCAAAATCCTACATAACGTAAATCTTCCAGAACCTGGGAAGAGAGAGAAAGCCACTCTCCTTCCATCTTGCTCTCCTCTGCCAAGTGAACAAATAAATATCTTTTTTAAAAAATTAATTTCAGGTCTGGGGGTATATGACTTGCCTCAAATCCAATAGAGGCAGTAGGCAGCACAGTGGACAGAGTGCTAGGCTGGCAATCAGGAATATCTGAGTTTAAATCCAGCCTCAGATATGTATTAGCTGTATTACCCTAGGTGACTCATTTAACTGCTCAGTTTCCTCATCTGGAAAGTGGGGATAATACCAACAGCTACTTTTCAGGGTTGTTCTTAGGATCAGGGATGTTACTCATAAAGTTCACAGTGCCTGGCATATAGTAGGTGCTATATAAATGCTATTATTATTATTATTGGCATCATCATCCCTAGTACTATTAAATAGTTAGGATATGTCTCTAGAGACCAGATCTTTCTGACACTCAGGGTGACTCTCTATCCTTTGAAACTTGTAAACATCCTTAATGCATTATCTCTTGTTATTCTTGCAAAAATTCTGCCCAGGAGATACCAATATTATTCTCGTTTTACAGATGAGGAATTTCAGAGATTATTTGACTTAGGACATTCAATCAGTATATTTCAGAAGCAGGGACTCATCCCAAGTCTCACCTGCATTCCAATCCAACACTCTTTCTACCATCTCATGCTTGGATTGGTTGACCACAAAAGTCCCACTATTCCTAAAAACAATACTTTAAAATGTCATTGTTCTTCTTTGTGTCCTAAGGATGACAGATTTCCCTCCAGAAGTTTGTTTTAATGTAGATTGTTGTATAGTCAGTAGTGGAAGTCAATTAAGAGAGGTTGACAATCTATGTATGGGTGGCTCTGTATTTAAGGCGTTATCTTCAAGTTTTTCCCCTTAATGTTGTGTAGTTGAGAAGGAAAAGCAAACAGATTTACTTAAACTTCTCTTACAATATTCATCTAATGACTCAATAAATATTTATTGAGCAGCTAACATGTATCTGGTTGATACCACCTCAATGTTCAGCTCTCTCTTCTAATTATGGATTATATCATTTTTGTGCACTTAGAATTTGTATGTCATATGAACATATGCTTAACATCATTAACATACAACAAATAGAATATAGGATTTGACCCTCCACTCACCCCACCCACCCCCTAAAAATATCTTTCCTTTCATCAGTAAGGCTTCTGTATTGAACTGGCATAGTTAAGTGTATTGGCCAAGGAATGTTGGATCGTTTGCAACATTAACATTGGGTTGTCACTTAAAATCTGAACTACTTAAATTGCTTGTTAGCAGAGAATATACTTAGGGGAAACAGGGGAGAATAAAGGCAAGCAGAGATATTTATAGAGTATGTAGATTCAAGATGGACTTATAAAGGTAACTGGGGAAGAGAAGTTGTTACTGTTCTAGAGAGAGCTAACAGGTACACATTTGCAATTGCAGGTGCCATAGGTAGCCAGCCCTGGAAAGCCTTTATAGATAATACATTCTTCTCAGTAGAGGAGATCTATTATTGCTGCTTGTAAAATAGAAAATAAGTATTAAGCAAAACTCTTGGAACAAGTACATTTCTAGGGAAGTTCAGCATTAAGCATTTGACTACTGATTCTGGTGACCAGGCCTGAATTAATTTTGGAAGAGTGCTAGGCATTGCTACTGTCTAGCAGCTACTGAGAAGGAGGCAGTTAATTGATAGCTAAGGTCAGAAACCACATTCTTGAGATTCTTAAGTCCAGGAACTTGAATTAGACATCTTCCCCCAGGAGCTGACATGTGAACTCGGTGATCATTAATAGGTACTACCTAAGTAAATCAGGGGAAACGAGTCTAGAATTTAACAATTTGCTGTGGGGTGATATTTTTTTTCTTCATTAAAATGTGTCAGATTTTCCAATCTTGTGCCTATCATATCACCCACATCCCGGGTCAGGCAATCAATAAATTGTGACCTTATTGAGTCTTCTGTTGGCGTGTTTTTCATATCTGGCATTTTCACAGAATAGTAGTGAAGGAAAGGGCCTTAGAGATTATCTACTAATTACCCTATCCCTCGCCTCCTCGTTTGGCTTAGTAGAAAGTCAGATGTATGGTTAGAGAACCTGAAGGAACATTGTTTCTACCTTTAGATGTCGTAAGTTTAAATCTTGGCTCTGACACCACTCATGTAACTTTGGACAAATTACTTAAGCAATAAACTTCAGTTTCCTGACCTACAAAAATAAAGGCATTGGACTAAATCATTTCTATGGATTTTTCCAGCCCGAAATCTAAGATATTATGGTCTTATGACCTTATTTTAGTCCTATCTCTCACTTAACCTTTGTAGTTTTATTTCTCTAATCCTCCAAGTAGAGATTATAAGATTTGCATTATTTGCATCACAGAGATGTTGTGAAGAAAGTGCTTCGTAAACTTTAAAATGCTAACAAAATATTGTTATTTAGTCGTTTTCAGTCGTGTCTGACTCTTTGTGTCCCCTTTTGGGGTTTTCTTGACAAAGACACTGGAATGGTTTGCCATTTCCTTCTCCAGCTCATTTTACAGATGAGAAAACTGAGGCAAATAGGGTTAAATGATTTTCCCAGGGTTACATAGCTAAAAAGTATCTAAGGTCAGATTTGAACTCAGGTCTTCATCTATCTACTGCTCTATCTATTGAGTCACCTAGCTGCCTACTACAGAAATAGGATTTATTAAAAATATAGGGACAGTGAGACCTAGACCATAAGAAACTTAGCCAAGATCATATGGTATGTTAATGGTAGATCCAGGACTGGAACCTGGGTATGGTGACTTAGTCCAATAGCTAATACTATATCGTGTCATAAAGTACAATGTCTTTGATAGAAGCAAGCCTGGCTTTGTTTTCCAGAACCAAAGTTTGAATTTTTATTCCAGTTTCCTTCCCTCTTAAGTAGAAGTTCCTTTTTATCTTCAATAAAAGCAAAAACCTTTGTTTATTTTATTTTTCTTCAAAATTCCCAGACTGCCATATGTAGTTATCTCAAGAAGGAAAAATAAACACATGGTCCTCTTTTGGCCATGAATCACTGAAGGAAATAAAGCACTCTATTGAATGCCTATCCAATTGCTCCCTTTTACCGACTGGGTTCTGTATGTCCTTTTTTTAATTTTTAAAAGTAATTTGTGGAGAATAATTCCCATCATTATCTGTATGCCACTTAGCGTGAGTATAATTCATATAAAGACCTACATGGAGAGACTTTTCTCTATATATGTCTAATCCACAGCTGCAGATTTTCTATCTACGTATACATCTGTGATCTTCAGTTCTTCCCTATTGACAATTTGAAGAGTATTGCTCTTTGCTTCCTGAATAGGAAGAAATGATTCCCATTTTGGCCTACGGTGTGCTTTCTAGTCAATAGTACCCTGACCTGTTTATGTCTATTTGATTAAGAAATAGGTTTTATCCCTTTTATCTCTTCCCTTTCAATCTATTCTTCACCCTACTGCTGGATTAATATTTGGAAACATCAGTTTCATCACATCACATGCTTATCAAAACATGACTGAAATATTGGATTTATTTGATCAATAAAGAACTATTTTATTAAATGGTTAGTATATGTCCGGCCCTGCCCTTGGCAATGTGTTGATAAAAATAAAAAAGTCCCTTTCCTCAATAAGCCTACATTCTACTGAAAGGGGGGATGGGACATATTCATAGATAAGGAGAAACAGCACAAGACAAAACAAAAATGTTGTAGCTGGGGTGGGAGAATTAAGAATTGGAAAAATCAGAAAAGACTTCCTGGAGGAGAAAGCACTTGAGCTTATCTTCCAGGGGAAGTAGGTTTCCAAAGGGACAGAAGGGAGTAGAGAGAGTATTCCAGAGAGAGAAGACATCCTATGCAAAGGCATGGGAACAGGTAAAGAAACTTCATGCACAGGAATAGTAAATAGACTGTTACAACTGCATCACAGACTTATGAGGTGGGGAGTAATTTTATTCTGGAAAGATAGCCTAGAGCCTAAATGGCTTTAAATATGGAGAAACTAATAAAAAATGTTTTTTAAAAAAGAGGCAGCTAGGTAGTGCAGTGAGTAGATCACCATCCCTGGAGTCAGGAGAACCTGAGTTCCAATGTGGCCTCAGACACTTGACATACTTACTAGCTGGGTGACCTTGGGCAAGTCACTTAACCCCAATTGCCTTGCCCCCCCAAAAAAAGAAAAGAAGAGAAGTATCATGATGGGGGGGGGAGGATTAAGAACTAGAAAAATCAGAGAAGACTTCCTGGAGGAAAGAGCACATGAGCTTATTTTTGAAGGGAAGTAGGTTTTATCCTAAAGGCAATGGGCATGGGCAGACACTCAATTTCTTTAAAAAGTACCATAATCAGATACATATTTCAGGAATATCATTTTGGCAAATATATTGAGAATGGATCAGGGAAGGGTGAGACCATTCATTGAGACCAATTGGATAATACACCTATCTGAATTGTTGAGATAGAATCAATAAGGTTTGGCAACTAATTAGACTTGGGAAGTGAATTACAATGAAGGATTGTGGATAGTTCTTAGGTTTTGAACCTGTATGACTGGGAGATGTCCCATATGTTTTCAGATGTGAGATGGGTGCTCAAGAAAGAGATGGAGGCTGAATGGGTATATCTGGGAGTCATATGAAGTGAGATAATGATTTAATGCATGGGAACCGATGAGATCATCAGAGAGAATGGAGGGAGGGGGGAGAGAGAACAAGAGTGAGAGCAAGAGCGAGAGCGAGAGGGAGAGCGAGAGAGAGAGAGAGAGAGAGAGAGAGAGAGAGAGAGAGAGAGAGAGAGAGAGAGAGAGAGAGAGAGAGAGAGACTGACTCAAGTCAAAGGTTGAATGTTTGAATGTACACACACACTTAGAGGTCAGGATGGTTCCTCTGCAAAGAGACTAAGGAGAATTTGTGCTACCTGTAGGAAAGGAGCCAAAATCGAGCAGAATTATGAAAATTAGCAGTTAAAAGAGAGTGGTCAATAGTGTCAGATGCTACAGATAGGTCACGAAGGGTAGTACTATGAGGTCATTGGATCCCCCCCCCCCCAAAAAAAAGATCATATGTGACTTGAGAAAAATATTTCATTTGAATGGTGGAGTGGAATCAAGATTGCAAAGGGTTAAGAATTGAGTAGGAAGGGAGAAAACAGAGATGGTAAGTGTAGACAGATTTTTCTACAAGTTTGGCTGCAAAAAGAAAGGAAATATATACCCCATCTGGCCCCATACTTTCTCTCCAGATTCCATTCTCACTGCTCCCTTACACAAACCCTCTGTTCCATCATCACTAATCTTCTCACTATCCCTGAAAATACTTTTTATTTCCCCGTGTCTGTACCTTTGCTCTTGTCAATGTATCTTCTCAGACTGTCTTACCTCCCTCTTCATTTGCTCAAATCTTAGGCGACCCTTCAAGATTCATTTTAAACCCCACTCTTTTCTCCCAGGGTAGTCTTAGCACATCACCCAACCTAAAATGATCTCTCCCACTTGCTGAGTTCCTGTACTATAATATGAGCTGTATATCAAAATCTTTCAGAACCTACTAAATTATATTTTCTTGTGGACACATCCTATCTTCTCAATGTATTAATACTTCTTTTCATTCTCCCCAAACTGGCCTGGCTCCTAGTAGGTGCTCCAGACAGATTTGTTCATTTATTTAGTGACTGATTTAAGGATAAGGGAATCCAATCCAAACATGTAAACATTCCCTTCTTTTCTGAATCCACATTTCTCATAGCTGCTAATGGTCATCATGATAAAGGGCAGCAATGGAGATACTTTTAACCCTTCAAATGTTATGACAGAATACGGAGATAAGCAAAATTAAGACTGCCCATGAAAGAGGAGATTAGGCCAGGTGAAGCGCCTTATTGTGTCTTATCCCAAGAGAGGTTCTTTGTTATTTTTAACCTCAACAGAGATGTTTAAGAAATATCACAGAGGCAGTCCTATCCAGCCAAAAACAATTCGCCTGGATCAATCCACTTTTCCCTTTGACAGGGAATGATTTGATGAATCAAATTTATACAAGCCAGGGGCTGTATTACTGGTATTCTAAGCCAAACATCTCATCCTAAAGCTAAAGCCAGCTTTTATATGTTTCTAAGTCATTTCTACCCACTCACTTTCCACCCACATTTATTTATATCTCTAGCTTCCTTAACTGAATTATAGTCAAATACTCCATTGCAGATAGTTTCAGCCAGGAGGACATGCCCCGGGAAGTTTATTCATAGGCAAATGTATTATTCACAAACTTGATCTGATCATATGGAATTTGTCCTATAAACATTAGCCCTGAGGAAATTCCTTTCATAAACATAAGTGATTATACTTAAAAGAACAATATGGAGGAAAAGAAAGAGAAAGTGAATAAATTTGAAAGAGATGAGAATGCCACAAATTTATAGTAGTGGAACACACAGGAGAAACTGCTGGAATTATATTTTACTGCCTCTCCACCTCTTTCCATGACATTGTTTCCTTTTAGTGGCACACTAGGCTTGCTTCACAGTTCTGAAGGAAGGGAGGAGATGATGCATTAAGTACAGTATGGTGACTTTATAATGATAGTTTCCATGACAACCAGATAAATAGTTTCCACAGCTTTTATTTGTGTTTTAAGCATAGGGGCTCTAGGCAAAGATTTCATAGGAATAGTGGATGTAGTGAAGATTGTTATGAGAATTTTTATTTCTATCAAGTTCAAATCAGACTTATTTACTATATCCCATTATAGAATAGAGCTTGTCCATTTAACAGCCAGAGTTGACTTCTCCATGGCCTAGGTATCTCTAGAGTTACTTGGCCCAAAAATTCAACATTATCATAACATCATAGATCTCGGGATCTCCCTAATTTTACAGTTTAGTTATAATCTAAGGCCCAAACTAAGGCCTGAAAAAGTCAAGTAATCTGATCGATGTAAAAGAAATGGTTAAGTAGCCAATCTGAGATTCAAACCAGAATTCTCTGACTCCAAACTGCCATTTCTAAGCATTGTTCATTACTTTTATCAATCTAGTCTGCAAAACTTTGGATTGGAAACTTTTCCTCAAAACTTTTTTTTTCTTTCCAATAGCCATAGCATCACAAGGAAAGAATATGATTTTCCCCACATTCCTTTGCAGGATTCCCTATGGTAACTTGACAAATATCATTTGTGCCTGAATGACTAGGAATCCCCTTTGCACTTGTGGATTGAGAGGCCCAGCCTCATTAATGTAACACTTCTTACATCACATGGAGGTCAGCAGATTGCTGTACAATTGATACCTCTGCTGCTCCCTTCTCTTGCTCTGCAGAAAGAAACCTATCTATTATTAAAAACCCTATTAGTAGTGGTGAGATTGCACTGTTCCCTCTCACTATCACTGCTGAGTGTTATCTAATTGGTTTTTATTACTTCGAAAACCCTGGGAGTGTGGAGCTCAAATACACATTTGCTAACGGTTGTGTTCTTCTCTCTTGTACTCATTGGAGATGCTTTTAGATCATTTAGATTTTGTCAGCAAGAAAAGGGAGGAAAAATGCTAGAAAGCAGTTTGGCCAGTGCCACAGAGCTACAGAGGTACAAAAGGGACTATAGACCCAGAGGTATGGAATAGCTATGAAAGCACTGGTGCTCATCTAATCTGATATAAAGCATTTTTGAGGATTTTCCCAGACTAAACTGAAATAGATTTGTGTTGCTAAAATGAATTTCTTACTCAGAAGACTGTTTACAATTTTCTATAGGTTTGATCCAGTTTATATGTTTTCCTCGTTATTATTCTTGGGGAAATTTTCTCTAAAACCTTGTATTCCATGCTAGCTCTCCAGAATCACATGTGTGTGCAACTAGATCTAGCCTGTATCACTTGACCACTTTATATTATTGCTGTATACTTCACCCCTCCCCTTATTTTCCCTGGATATGCACAGTGAAGTTTTGCTTAAAAGAAGTTGCTTGTCCTCCCAAGGAATTTCTTTGAAAGTATTTGCTTTCTTTTTATCCCTTTAAATCCATTGCCCTAATTCATAGAGTACTATGTAAAAATCCCAGTTTTACTCCATCTTAAAAAAATTCTGTATTTCAGGGCCAAACATCTTGAGTAGGTTGACTATGGAAATTTCCATTTACTCACCACCTCCTCCTCTTTTCTTGACCCCTCGAAATTAGGTTTCTATTTCACTCCACTGAAAATGTTCACTCTATGTCAAGATCAGGGTGGCAACTTTTCAGATGTTTCCTTTCTTGATCTCTCCCCTGCTTATGACACTGCTGGTTATCCATTTCCTCTAACATCAGCACCTGCTCTCTGATAACCTCCTGTATTCTTTCTTTCTTTCTTCTACTTTTCGTCTCCTTAACTGGCTCTCGCAACCTCCACCCATTAGCTGTATGCACTGGGGCCTGAAAGAAACTAAAAATCATCTCAGAAATATAAGGCAATACTTGCAGGGCAATGTGAGAGTGGGGTCACAGAGAGTGCTGACAAGAGTGATAAATGAATGTCACTTCTTCCTAAGCTTCAATGGCATGATCCTCCCCGCAGTACTTCAGGCTCATCTCTTAACAGTTATTTTCAATGCCTTCCTCTCATTTGTTCCCTGTATAATGCCTGTCACCAAATCCTGCTGATCACACCCATTTCTATACACTTCTACAGCTACAACCTTAATCAGAGTGTGTAATCCCCTCATTACTTGATGACTGCAATTGCTTCCTAGGTAGCCCACTTGGTTCTGGTCTGTCTTCACTCCAGTTTACTTCTTAAAGAGGCCTATTCACTGAATGGGCTTTGCCTCACTCAAAGTGAGTGCTTGAAAAGACCTTAGCTTAAAAGGACCAAGGTCTCTCAATGCATCCTGGGCCATCTCCATCATCCTGATCAATATCTGGCTACTGGATCTAAATGGCTCTGAAGGAGAAAGTGAGGCTGTTGACCTTGCACAGCCCTCCCTCACTTAAATCAAAGTCAACTGCAAGACATGTCATCCTCTCCCTGATGTCATGTTCTTTGAGAATGAAGGTCAAATCACAACCACAATCTTGTTCAATCATGTCTGACTTTTTGTGACCTCATTTGGGGTTTTCTTGGCAAAGACACTGAAGGGTTTGTCATTTCATCCTCCAGCTCATTTTATAGATGAGAGAAACTGAGGCCAAAGAAGTTAAGTGACTTGCCCAGAATCATACCATTAATTGTCTGAGACTGGATTTGAACATAGATCTAGGCCCAGTTGTCTATCCATTGTGCCACCTAGCTTCCCCTCACTCCTGTTCATCTTCCCCTTAGGACCAAGAATCCAGTTTTGAAATCATGGTTTCAGCATATTGCTTAACACTTGAAAACCTGGAATTATTTACATTTCTCTTTCTGATAAAGATGAGATTCCTCACCATAGCCATCTCCCAAGGAACTCTTCTTTCTGCCTTTTCTTAGATCTGGCTATAGCTAAATAAGCACGTTTTCTGTCTCCTTCTCAAACTTCCCTTCATTTAGCTCCTATTAGATCAAGTAATATAATGTATATAAAACAATTTGAAAAACTTAGTGTTACATAATTGCTAGTAGCAAGAGTACAGCATTTCTGCTGCTTCCACATTGTGTATCCCCCTTCATTTTGCTTTTCTAAGCCATATCATCATCAAAGCTATGCCTAAAGAATACCTCTGTATCCAATCGCTCTATTTATTATAGTACCCCTTTCAGTTTAATCTTGTTTTTTAAAGCCCAATTAAGATCCTTATTTCCATGAAAATTTTAAAACATGTCTTATTTCTTTTTGCATGTGTGTCTGTTTCCTAGTTTTGAGAATTTTAAAGTTCTTTTATTGATGCCAAACATCTCTCTGAAAGGAAGAAAAATGAGGGAAGTTCCCAATCTCATGTGGTTGCTATACAACTATGCATCTGAGAATACAACATTCTGAGAGAATCAAAATGAGTACAATGGAAGGATACAAGGGAACAGCTAGGCAATATAAAAATAAAATGTATCAAATAAAATCTGCTTTTTAAATAAAAATAAATATAACATGAGGGACAATGGAGAAGCATTTGGTGGATCTGAGTAGACTGCAAATCAATATAAATAAGGAACTAAGAAGGAGAAATGAAATAATTATGTTATTATAGAAATAGATGAGATGAAAATAAGGTACTCTAATCACGTGATGAAAGCAAGAGACAACTGATCGAGTCCATTTGCTCCATTGGTGTCCTCATTCTGTCAAGAGAAAGTTAGGAAGGCCCTATTCTATTGGGTGAATTCTCTGAATGAAATTTGTGGAGTGGCATGGATAAGAGTTATGAATGATGGGTTAATGCAGATGAGATTTTGGCTGTACCACTGGACAAATACGAGCATTATGAAGTCATAATCCACTTAACTATTGAGTATTTGAGTCTGTATATTCTCCCCAGGACAGAAATTATATCTTCTAGGAAATTAATTCTCTCCTTCTACCCTTATCAAAACTGAACACAGTTAACTCTTTTCAAAGAGTGTTGGGTGTTAATTTCTCCTTTCATTTCTCGTGGGTTGGGGGGTAGAGACCTTCAAACATTACTCTCTTACTTGCCAGTGTCACATCTCATGTTCAATGTCAACTTTTATCGAATGTACACTACTGTATAGAATTAAAAAAAAAAGAAACTGACTCCGCCTTCAAATACCTTCTATTCTTTAGGGAAAGCTTCTGGGGAGAACGGCCACAACTAGTTGTGTTTCCAAACTGAAGAGCTGTTAGCACAATGTGGTTCCTAGCCCCACCTCCGTTCCAATGCCCCCTCTATTTTTATTTTATCTTTTGCATTTGTTGTAGTGCCCTTATGAGATGGGAGGATCAGGGATTGGGGAGGGATGTCTCATGTGGAGCACTGTCCTAGCGGGGTCAGCAGATTGGCTTCTTGCCACAGTGGAGGCTGAACTTTTATAATGAGGAAACTAAAAGGTAATTATGGAGATTAATCCCTGAATCTCTGTGGTCTGTGAACTCCACTAACCAAAACCTTGACTGTCAAGGGCAATGCTGCCATGCAGTGCAGGAACAGGAGAACCCCTTCCTCATCTGTCTTTCAAACCATAAACTACTCACATTCACCCATCCCCAAAGAATCTTTTCAAACAAGGACAAAACTTGCTTGTGAAATAGCTTATATATCATCTGACACATAGAGGTTGCTTATTTACCCATTAATTCATTGGACTAACTTGGCAAAACTCTAACCCCAAATTGCTCTTCAAGGGAAGGAATGGATTAGGATAAGTGCTTTTTAAATAACAGAAAGATTGGTCACATGAAGGCCCAAAAAAGAAATGAGAAGAGAAAACAGACATCCATATCTAATTTACTCATTTCTTCCCAAAGCCAAAAACAAAACAAAACAAAACAAAAAGTCTGTTCTAATTCATTTGCAAAGCTAGACTAGAAAATAAATAATTCTTCAAAGCATGTCACCCTCTCCAGCATGTTCACTACATTTTGCATTTAACAGTGACACAGTGATATTTTCTTAGATAGTGGGGCACCCTGGTAGCCTGAAGAAATAAAATATCACTGCTTTGGAAGCTGCATTTTCTAGGGTTATTAAAATTCTTCCTGTTGATAAGCTGGTTTCTTTTATGACAGCCCAATTTCTTTCAAGTTCTAGACTTGGTTAAGATGCATGGCTACAAACATATTCCAGATTTGAATTGTTAGACACAGTTAACTAGGTAAAACTTCCTAGCCTGCCTTTGTTTGGCATTTGAAGTCCTTCATAATCTGATTTTATTATTTTTTTTCCAGACTGATTCCCTGAAGTCTGGGTTCCAGCCCAATTGGCCTACTGGCTATTCTTCATACATGGCATTTGATCTCCTGCCTCCATGCTTTGTCACAAGCTGTTACCTATGCCAGAATGCTCCCCCTTCTAATTGGCCTTTTGAAATATTTAGCTGTCTTTTAAGGAAAAATCCATTTATACTTTGTTACGGGAGGACTTTCCTCATTTCCTTGTTGCTAGTGTTCTGTCCCTATCTCCCTAAAATCACTTTGTATTGAATGGTATAAAAGTCATATCCCCGGATAAGCTCTTTTAGGGTAGGGGTGGTCTAAAGATTTCCCCAGCCCAGCATAGTAGTACAGCAGGTAATAACTGCTTACTGAATTGAACTGAGTTGAATCCCATGCAACTTAAAGGGAAAATATCCCTAACAAAACATATATGTCCTCAAATGTAAGAGGACAAATGTAGGTGTACCTCTGCTAAGGTGCACATCTGACATGATTTTCAGACTTGCAGTCTCATTTGCTTTCTGACCTCTGATCTGTCTCTTTCTCTTCCTCATTAGATTTAATTCAATAATCACACCCTACAAGCCATTCAGGCAGAAATGCCCTCACTGATCGCAACTCTCACCAGATAGCCCATGAATAATGCTGTAATGTTCACCAGGGGCCCATGGATTACTTTGTACGATTTCCTCTTACCTACAGATGTGCCTCTTGTTTCTGTTGAAATTGCTCTCATCTCTACCTAGGACTCCTTCTTTTTCCCTGCATGCCCTTGGTAGGTATAATTCCATACCTGAAGTGCACCTCTGAGTTGATTACTGGTAGGCTCACTTTCTCCTTTCTTCACTGGTTTCCACTTACTGTGATGTTCCATTTTTCCTTTTATGCCCTCTGGGTAGGTAACTATCACCCTATACCACACTTAAGCCCCTGGCTCCCTTTACTTCTTCTGTAAAACAATGGAGATCTGTGATTTCTTCCTTATGTTATGTTTGCTGAGATTCCAGTAAGAAACCCTATCCCCTGGGTGTAGGCGACTCTCCCTGACTATCTCTTGGCCCAGTTTCCCATTCATTTGATTTTCTCCCTCATTCTCAATTTGCTCCCTGCCTGTGATTGCCTCTATTTTATCCCCCGTGTGCTTGGGCCTATGATTTCCTCATACTTCCCTTACCTCTTGTGTGGTATGTACATGTCAACTTCTATTTCCTGTGGGATCTATGTTTAAAAAAAACTGTTGTTGAATGATGTATGTGCTTTAGTTTGGAAGATGTATCTGTTTCTCTATACATCCTTGTTTTATATCTTTATGCATGAGCAGCATCATTCAAGCCGAGCAGAAGCTTAACCGCCTGAAACTGCACATTGCCAGCTCCACAAAGAGCAGCTTTCAGTCCTGAAAAGATATAAATCATTTATTCAGCCGATGGCAGAAAGATGTGGTCTGGACGAGACTGGGATTTTGCATTTTTAATAATTGTCCTTCACAACAAAATTTTGATGATTGTTTATCCTTCCATCATAAGGATACATAAGGAAGCATAACTTACACAGTCTTTCTTTAGAGTCCTCAGAGTGTGAAAGATCTAAGGTTGTGTTCAGGAGAAAGAACTAAATAAACTGGCAAGCTTCAAAGGGATTTAGTGTCAATTGAGCCCAGGGGAGTAGCAGCCTTTTGACACCAATTTATAGTGTGAGTGTCCATTGTGCTTTCTTCTCTTTCCTCAGTTCATGTGGACTTATCAGTCATAGTTTTTCATCTCTTACATTCTGAGAATGGATGGTTCCATTTCTATAGGGTAAATATACTATTTAGTAGAAGATAGCAAGGGAGACTGAGGATGGGGAATACATAGGGACACAATTCCAGAATTCTCTGGTCTCATCAATATTTAAATAATTTTAAAAGGTTTAGTTCAACATGTTCCAAATCTTTTCACATTTAGAATGAAGGAATTGCAATGAAGCTTGTTCTCATCTACCTTAGAGGGTAGAAGTAGGGGCAAGTAGGATGGAAGTTACAAAGTTACAAAGAAAAAAATTTTAGCTTGATATCAGAGAAACACACAAACACACAAGCATACACACACACCCACACACACGCACACACACACACATACATACACACAAATACAATGTTATGCAAAACAAAAACCAAAACAAACCAAAAGAAAACACCCTTTCTAAATCTTAGAGCTACTAAGAATAGAATAGGCTACCTCAGGAGGTAATGAATTTGAGCTCCCATCCAAAATTTCACTGGAGGACATCAAGCTGATTCTGGATGACTACTTACTAAGTATATAATAGTGAGAATTTATTTTTAGACATATTAAACGAGTTAGCATCTAAGGCCCCTTGCAGTTCTGAAATTATGTAATTTTATAAAAATGAAGTTTTAGAAAAAATCTTGAACAGAGATAAGGCCATAGTATTTAGATGTGAAATTGGCCTTAAAGACCATGTAGTCCAATTTGTATATTTTGTGGTGAGAAAACTAGACTCAGAGAGGTTAGTGTTTTGCCTGGGTAAATAATTTGCCCGAAGTCATAATAAACTGAGATTAAAACCCTGACTCCAAATCCAGAGCTCTCTCCACTACAGTGAACTCTCTCTCTGCAAGTATGGATAGAAGTGAGAAACATAGACTCTATTTTTTAATGACAGAAAAAAAATTATTGTACTCTATAGAGTATTCCATGATCTCAAATCAATTCAACATATGTGACATGAAGAATAGTTCTATCAACATATATTTTCCAAGGTAGGAGTTCTTAATTTGGGCTTCACAGATCCCTGAAGTGATCCTGTGCCAGATGTTAGGAGATCCATGAACTTGGAAGGGGGGAACTCCTTATTTTCACTAAACTAACTGAAATTTAGCATTTTCTTCAATGATGAATGTAGGTGACAAACCATTACTCTGAAAAGAGATTCATAGGCTTCACCACAGTACTAAGCAGGGCCAAAACATAAACAATTCTAAGGACCTCTTACCTAGAACCATTGGGTTATATTAGTTCTTGGAAGTCTTTTCCATAAATGTCTTAAAAACCCTTAATAATATTCATAGCTTTTAGTCAGAAGAAGATTTTTTTAGGAGAGAGAAGGCATAGTCTCAGACTATTTTTCTGGTTTCCTCTTCTATACTCAAGAACAACTACCAAAAAATTTGTTTATGTATGTATGTAGATATGTGTATATATGCGTGTACGTATATATGTAATTTCATATTATAATAAATACACACAGAGATACACATGCACATATAATAATATATAATTATAATATGTGGCAGTAATAAATTATATTATACTGTTAATAATATAATTGTTTTGTTAATAGTTTATCATTGTATTATTAATATTGTGAGTTAATTATTACATCATTATTATATAATAATAAATTCTATATAGTATATCCCTACTTTGCTAGTGTATGCAAAGAAATGGTTCTGCTATGGTATTATCAACTAACTTTTCCTGTTATATAGTAGCTACTTAGGATTTTGCTGGACTTCAGGGAATAGAGAAGTATCCAAACTAATTTTGTGGCTGTCATGGCCAGGGCTACATTAACACATAACTTAAGAGTTAAAAATGATCTCCATAGCCATCTAGCCCAACCACCATCACACACACACAAACACACACACACACACACACTCACATACACACAGATTCCCTATGATAAAATATCTAGGAAGTGGCATTCTAGACGCCGTATGATAGCCTCCAAGGATGGGGGGGACACACCACTTCTCTAGGCTGCACATTTTACTTTGAGACAGCTTGAATTGTTAGCAAGTTTTTCCTCAAATCCTGCCTTCCTTAGCCTCTTGGCAACTTCTCTCCATTATTCCAGTTTCTGTCCTCTGCAGACACATGGAACTAGTCTAGTGATCATTTCACCTCATCACAACCCTTTAAATACTTGCAGATAATCTTCATGGCCTTACTGAATCTTCTTTCGATTAAACATGCCCAGTTTCTTCAACGAGTCTTCATATGACTTGGAATGGAGGCCCTTTATCATGCCGGGTGCCCCCTATCAAGTTTATCAGTGTCCTTAAACTATGGTGCACAGGATTGATAATAATGGTCCAGAACATAATGTTGTTCAGGAACACCTTGTATATTATAAATCAAGTCTCTTTGCTTCTATCTCATTCAGAAGTAATACTGACCTCTGTTGTCTCATTTAATTCCTATGCTCTTTTCCCTCTACAGTTAACAAAGAGCATAAAAATAAGGCAAAAATGCTAGAGCCATTGCTGTGTAATCAAAGATGAAAACCATGTTCACCAGTAGTATCTGTGCCAAATCACATGTTCCTCCATACGTTGATTGATAACCAACTCAATACTCTACTTGCCTAAGTCTAAGGACATGTTAGAGGTATCTCATAGAGAAACAGCTGTTCAATTTTCTGTATGAGCATTCATAACTTGGAAATCAGTAAATACTACAGATCAAGGCTTGGTTAATTGTTTTGGTGGTCATCAAGACTTAAAATGATGGAGAAAATGTTAATACAGATAAAATTTAAGTGTTTTATAGGTTGTTTTGTTTTTTTTTCCTTTGGAGAGTTGATCATTAAACATTTACCAGCCCACTACTGCAGAAGACCCATTTGCCTTTAAAATTTCTCACACTCAGGACTCTACTATACCTGAACCCCCAAGCCACTTAGATGCCTGAACCTATAATATAAATCAATCAGCTATGCTTCCTCAGGACACTTAGTCCTAGTCTCTTCTGGATGTATTTTCTTAGATTTCTTTTGTGTTCTTGCAACACTTAGGTCAAGTTAGGATATATATGTAAATAGCTTAGGGTGAATACCAGTAATTTTCCTCTTCAAGAGTAGAATAAACTCCGTATAAGTTGGGTACACGAAGAAAATGGAATCCAAGATTCAAAATCAGAAAATAAATAACAGGATATTTTTTTCCTGTTGAGGCGATATGCTTGAGATTCTCATCATAGTTTCCATGATATGTGACAGACTAACATGTTTCATGGGTAGTTTCATGAAAAAAGAAAAATTTAAACCAGTATGTTTAGTAATTATAGGGCACCTGGTGATCTTTTGTGACTAAACCCTAGTGTATTGCTTGAATCATAGAAGTCTAGAATACCAAACCTGGAAAGAACCTGAGAGACCATCTAGTCCAGCCCTCAAATTTTACAAACGTGACATGAGAGGCCAAGAGACAGAGCCATAACTAGAAATTCAGTCACCCGTGCCAAAATCAGTTGGACAATGAGTGCAGTCTGTATCAGTCAGGTCCAGTTGCACCAAGGGCAGATCTCGGGCTAACTCCCCTTGATGTAACCAGCTACCTGATATCTCTAGCTCCCCAGGCATAGGAGGAGAAGGTGCAACCCTCAGTTGACACCATGCAATACAGGACAGAGGACTGCCACAAAGAGGATAGTTCCCTCTTAAAGATGATTTATATCAGCTCCCAGGGACAGCACTCCAGTTGCTCAGACTTCATTGTAGTTAACCCAGAGTTGGGAATTGACTGGTCCAAGATGGTATACCTTTGGCAAGCCTGCATGGGAATTCTGGCCTTTTGATTCAGTCTAGCGATCTCCTTGCCAGGGTAAGTAAATCACACAGAGATTATGAAGCAGGTGACAAACATCACATTTCAAGATACCAAAAAGTAGAGCCCTTGAACAGATAATTCTTTTCACCACCAGATTGTTCCTATATCTGTTTTTTAAAACACAAAGAGGAGAATCAGATGTTATGTTTGTGTGTAAGCTAATAAAGTGTTTTGATAGAACTGGGCTCCCCAGGGTTTATTTTCATAACAATGGTGTGAATGTATCCAAACCCAGATTCATTTGTTTCTGGGAAAGTTAAAAACAATTTTCTCATCATTACCCTACTTAATGGTATTTTAAGCCTAGTATTAAAGTTGTTTACACATTCCAGTTGCCCCAAAGAACTGAGTTTTCTAATTATTTACGCTGCATAGATATTTAAGCTGAGCCCAAAAGGTTCCTGTCCTTTTTCAGATACTCAAACGCATCTGTGATCTCAGCGATGTGACTGTTCCTCCCACAATGCGGATCACAGCCAATCCATCCTACCCAGCTGACATTAGTGTGTGTCTTCTCATACTAAGTCCATCCAATGTACTAGAGTCCTTCATTGCTTTCTACTAGCAGCAGGAGTGCATGTGCTATCTACTGGTTATCTCTCACTCTCAACACTTTTTTTTTCTTACAAGATGTCAAACATATGAGAAATCACATCATTATAATCTCTAAGTTATCTGAACATATAGACTTAGGTTTTCATACTCTAATGGATGAAAGTAAACTGATCAAAGGTCAATTTAAATAAGACAGATATGCTATTGATAGGTATGTGTGGAGATTACAGTGGACAGCCTTTCAAAGTATTTTTTTTTTCTTTCTTTGCCAATGAATTTATTGGAGGATACCACTGGGGTAGCAGTTATTGATGAATTAGAATCCAGGAAAGCCTTTTTCTTATTCCTTATCATTTCTCAAGGTGAGACTCTGTCTCTCTGTCTCTCTCTCTCTCTGTCTCTCTCTCTCTCTCTGTCTCTCTCTCTCTCTCTCTCTCTCTCTCTCTCTCTCTCTCTCTCTCTCTCTCTCTCTCTCTCTCTCTCTCTCTCTCTCTCTCTCTGTCTCCTTCTCCTTCTCCTTTCCTCTACCATCTGCCTCTACCTCTCCCTCTCCTTCATCACTCTATCTCTCTGTGTCTCTGTCTCTTTTCCTCTGTCTCTTGTTTTTTTGTTTCTCTCTGCATTTCTCTTTATCTCTGTATATCTTTGTCTCTTCCTCTCCTCTTCATTCTCCTTCCTTCACTACCTCCTTTCCTCCACTTTTTCTACACTTCCCTGCAACTCTTCTCAAATATACTCCCCAAATCTCTTTTTCCCAGATACCACAGTCACCCAAAGAAGTAGGAAAAGTTTTTTTTTTCCCAATCTACCTCAATTCCACCCCCATCATGCCATTCTCCTTACATCTACCTCCTTATACTGCCATAAATCTGATCATTTTATCACAGTGTGCTGGCCTTTTGGTTGGATGAAATTATCATAAGTGCTAGACCTGGAGATCTGCTGTCAATCAATAAACAGCATGGGGAGATCTGCTATCAATCAATCAACAGCACCACTGTCCATTTCCAAAAGAAGAGTATCTTCACATACGTAAAATCTTATACTACCATTCCATGGTTAACCTTATCCACCTTTAGATTCCCAGTGGTAGGAATCTAATTACCAGAGGTAATTAAAAGTGTTGTCTCTATTTTATTATATTTTGGCCTCTGTTAACCTAAAAATTACTTTCTCTAAAAAAACATCTTACAGAGAAATTGAAGCCATTCAGAGCCATCCTGCCCCCACACCCTAGCATATCTAGAAGGCCCTTCTGCTTATCTTTCTATTAGCCTCTTGGTCTGGCATAAATTCACTACTGGCTACATCTCAGTTTATGGTGAGGCTTTTGGAAGACGAACTCTATTTGTTCTGTTTTTAGTCTGCATATGGTAGGTGGTTCCACTTTTTGCATGATAACCAAATGTATTAAGATTAAGAATTAAACAGGAAGGAGACAGTGTGGTACATTGGAAAGAGCACTGGCTACAGAGTCAGAGGAATTAGGTTCAAATCCCACTTCTGATACTTTCTGCCTGAATGACTTTGGGCAAATCCGTTAACCTACTTACCCTTTCTCTTTCATATTTGGAAAAAAAATGAGAGGGGTCTAGTTATCCTGTGAGGTACATGTCTGCTTTAAATTTACGATCCTAGCTCTTGGTGCTAGTAGAGATTGTATTGGGAGGAGAAAAACGAGCTATAGTAACACAAGAAAAAGAAAACTGTCAGGTGAGGATTTTGCTATCTGCCAAGAATGTTATTGTAGGACCTCTCCCACTTCTCCATCGATTTGTTAAGCAGTCACTGCTCTACCCACAGTTTTAGTATTAGGATAGCTTAATGAGCCGCTAATGAGTGAGAAAGTGCCTTAGCCCATGTGAAGTCCTACCTACACTGCATTGTTTACACAGGGTCAAAAACCCTTTGGGTACTTATACATGAGCAAAATAATTAAAGCACTTTCTAATCTAGTTTCAAATACCCTTCAGCCAACCTGCTTTCAGCCTACACACAGATACAATTTAAATTGGTCCAGGCAAAGTGGTTTAGAAGTGGATTACAGAATATGCAATGAAGCTGATCCCCTCATCCCTATTCATTTCTACTAGAGTTAACTGCTGACATATTGACAACGAATTTGAACTCAGCTTGAGCCAGAGCCACACATTCCATTCACATCCTGCTCATGACAGTCTGCCTATTGGCATCCCATTGGTATCACATGTGGCATCATTGTAAAAGCCTCAGTGTGCTGGGCATGTTCAGGAATCTCTGAAAACACTTTCTCAGAGCATTTTAGCTACAGGCTCAGAAGCAGTATTAGGTTTAAACATTGATGGAATAGACTGATGCCTTCAGGGGCACTAGGAAAAAGCCTCCCAGGTCAGAACAAAAACAAACAAACAAAAAAGCAAATACTAGAACATATATTTGAACTGCATAATATAGCAGTAGGGAAAGGAAAGAAGAGAACTGAGGAATAGATGAAAGAAAGCACAGAGAAGGAAAGATATAGATTGAAGGAAAATGAAGAAATGAAAGAGGTGGAGGGTGTTTGTTCTGGATTTGTGGATTTCATAGCTGTTGGGACCAGACATTGTGGAAACGACCCTCAACTTACATAGGTCAATAATTCCTCTACAGAGTCCTTACTCTGTCTCTCTGTCTCTGTCTCTCTGTCTCTGTCTCTGTCTCTGTCTCTCTCTCTCTGTCTGTCTGTCTCTCTCTCTCTCTCTCTCTCTCTCTCTCTCTCTCTCTCTCTCTCTCTCTCTGTGTGTGTGTGTGTGTGTATGTGTATGTGTGTGTTCCAAATGCGCACCTCTTTTGCATTCTAAACCTACTGACCTCCTTTCAGAATGGTGTTTTAAAATTGAAATAAAACATATGTAATTACTAAGGAAAGCAATTATATTGAAAAAATATCAAAGTTAAAAGAAATCACTGTCCCCAAATTAAAAACACATTTTCTATAATCTTAGATAATTTAATTGCCCGAGTCCCAGATAAATTAAATGACTTACTTATGGTCACATTACTAGCATTGGTCAAAGTGTAACTTGTCCCCACATCTTCTTGACTCTAAATTAACCCTATATCCACTACTCCCTGCCTCTTCTTAGAGGATGTTTACACTTGGTCAAATTGAGATTATCACTATCTTTGACAGTGTTCTTCAGGCAGTGCACCCCCAAAAAGTATTCATTGAATGGAAATGAATTCCCCGAAGTTAATTAATGGATGTATAGTTCGCTATGATAGTAAAATCACAGAATTGGTCATCCCAGTAGCAGAGCCAGCATCAGGAGTCTATGGAGCCTCTTGTCTTTGGGAAGTAAGTTTTAATACATTACCTCGCTGAGGTCCTGGGGAGAGTGTGACTGGACTGCTAACCACTAAATGAGGTTTGAGTCAGTGTGACTAGGCAGTGTGAATAGAGTAGCTCTGGGTCCTGTGTGAACAGAAACACTAGAGATCACACGGGTGTAGTAGTACCTTCTTGCAGTTCCTGTTACTGGGTGGCTGGGGCTAGTGGATCGCTTGAGTGTGGGATTTCTAAGCTGCAGTGGAGGCTAAAGGCAATCAAGTTGTCCATACTTTATGGCATCAATAGTTACTTTACCAGGAGTAGAGAGCCACCACGCTGCCTAAAGAGGTGTAGAGAAGGTTAAAATTTCTGGGCTGATCAATGTAGGGATAAGGTCCATGAGTAGCTACTACATTTTCAGTAGGGTTGAGATATGGAGACTCAGTATAAAAAAATAGACAGACAGATAGAAGGAGAAATATACATGCAAAAAAAAGCGAAAAAGAAAGCCCCCCAAAAGTTTCACATACAGAAGTAGCATAAGCATAAAATAGAGACTATGCCGAGATTTACAAACCCTATTCATTAGTTTAGAGATTCTTAAGCTTTTCTTTTTTTAATTTTTTCTTATTTTTAGATTGCAACACACAGTTCTACATAATTTTGAGTTGCAGATTTTCTTCCCTTCCTCCCCACCCTCCCCAAGATGGCATGGAATCCCATATAACTTCCATGTATAACTTGGCATTGAATTAATTTACACACTACTCAAGTTGTAGAGAAGAATTATGACCAATGGAAAGAATCATGAGAAAGAAGAAACAGGACCAAAAAACAACCCACAACCCAACAACAAATACAAAAGACAGAAAAAAAAGGGAGGAGAAAAAGGGGAGCATGAAGTGTGCCTCGATCTGCATTCATACTTCATAGTTCTTTCTCTGGATGTAGATAGCACTCTCCATTGTGAGTCCTTTGGAGCTGTCTCTGCATATTGTGTTGCTGAGAAAAGCAAAGTCTGTCAGAGTTAGTCATCACAGAATCCATATATCTGTGATTGTGTATAATGTTCTCCTGGCTCTGCTCTGCTCAGTCAGCATTGTGTCATGTAGGTTCTTCCAGGTTGTTATGAAATCCATATCATCCTCATTTCTTATAGCACAATAGTATTCCGTTACCTTCATATACCACAGCTTGTTCAGCCATTCCCCAATTGATGGGCATCCCTTTGATTTCTAATTCTTACCTACTACAAAGAGAGCCACTATAAATATTTTTGTACACATAGGTCCTTTTCCCACTTGTGTGATCTCTTTGGGATACAACCCTAGGAGTAGTATTGCTGGGTCAAAGGATATAAATATTTTTATAGCCCTTTGGGCATAGTTCCAAATTGCTCTCCAAAATGGCTGGATCAGTTCACAACTCCACCAGCAATGCAACAATGTTCCAATTTTCCCACATCCTCTCCAGCATTTATCGTTTTCCTGTTTTGTTATTTTA
>CM053622.1:534059460-534085245 GCA_028646595.1 Phalanger gymnotis | reverse complement strand
GAAAATTTGTAATTCAAATGCCTGTGAAAATCAATGCTGAAAACCAAACATGTCAAAAATAAATTAAAAATAAATAAATAAATAATTTTTTTAAAAAAAGAATATTGACTGTGGCTATGGAATAGAGAGAAATGTTTTCTTAACATCTGAGGTAAAAGCTAGGATTATATTTTCTAATAGAAACAATATTATAAATTACATTCTATAATAAGAACATGAAAAGTATATTTCAAGTTTTAAAATGGATTTCATAGGTTTTAGAGAGATAGCAGTTTATAATAGAATGCATGCTGAACTAAAAGCCAAAAGATTATCAGCTCGAATCCTGTCTTGATATTTCTTGTAAATGTAGATGAGCTGCTTAATCTTTCTGAGTCTCCATCTTCTCAACTAAAAAATAGGGACAATACTATTTGCACTGTTCTTCTAAATAGTTTTATTTTCTTTAAGTACATCATAAAATATAAAATTTTATAATAGAATGAAACTTTGGAGTATATTTATTTCATTCCCTATCCGTATCTGTAAACTTGTTAATAATATCCCCAGGCAATAGTCACCCAGCTCCTAATTGAAGAAATTCTCTTGATAGGAAACTCACCATCACCTAATGCAGTCCTAGAATTGGATAGTCCTAATGGCTTGGGAAAGTTTTCCCCCTTTTTCTGGCTAAAATCAGCTTTCCCTCACCCCCTGCAACTGTGCCATTTAGTCTTAATAAAAATTCTAATCATTATTCCACATGATAATTCTTCAAACATCTAAAGACAACAGGCACAACCTCCTTAAGTTTTTCACTTCTGCAGGTTAAACAACTGCAGTCTCTTTGACTTATTTGCTTATAGTCTGGTACTGTGCCTAGTCCTAGATTATCTTAACCACATGGTCCATTGAAGGCTTAATTTTTTCATGGTCCTCCCTAAAATGTGTAGTCCACAATTGGATAAATACTATGGAAGTGCTCTAACCAAGTCAGAGCATAAGGAGACTAGTAGTTCTCTCATTCTAGAGGTAGGGAATTAATGTAGCCAAAGATCATATTAGTTGTTGGTGGTGGCAGTGGCACTTTGTTTATTTTGGTGGAAGTGCTGCTATGTGATAACTTTTATCGGATTTTCAGTATACTCACCCTCATCCCAGGTTCTTTTTCTTCTTTTTTAGCTATATTTCTTCAATCCTGAACGTAAGCAAATAGAATATATTTAATGTAAGTTAGGAAGACACATTTATCCCTGTTAAATTCCAGCTCATTAAATTTAATATTTCCTTTTAGTTTATTGAGATTCACTACAATACCACTTCTTTTTTTCATTGTCCTATTTATCAGTTCCAGCAAATTCAATAAGACTTCAGCTAGATAATTGAAATTTGGAACAGGAATGGACCAAAGACAGATGTTTGGGATGTTCCACTACAGACCTCCCTTGAGGATGATATTAATCAATTAATCAACACTTTAAAGGCCCTGTCATCCAACTAGTTCCAAATCCACATTACTACACTGTCCTCCAGTTCACATTGCTCTGTCTTACCTATAAGGGAATAGGTCTGTCCAACAATCAATAAACATTTATTAAACACCCCATATGCCAAACACTGTGCTAAGTATTGTGGATAAAAAGAAAGGCAAAAGCCAGTCCCTGCTTTCAAAGAGCTCACATATCATAAGGAATAGTGGGGGTTTCCTTTCTGAATCCAGATGTATTATATATGGAATTTTCCTACTTTATCTATCTATATTGATTCTGCCAAAAAAGAAAATAAGTTTAATTTGACATGATCTATTCTATATGTATCCATGCTAACTCTTTCCCTCTAAAGTAATTTTAATTGACAAGTTGTCTAAGAAAATAAATTAACTATTAATATCTGGTTAGATTTATATGAAAAATATTTTTCTAGGTTCAAAGACTTTCATTTGTCAACTTCACTGTCTCTATTTCAAGTTAAAAAATGTGCATGGACTATATTACATATGTCCTAAAAACCCAGATTTATTTGAAATTTGGGTGGGAGGGAGAGATTGGGCAGGATTCTCCAAAAAAAAAATCATAAGCAGGATAAAATGTATTAAGAACTATAGCGATTTTCAGTCAAAGTTTGAGTAGTGAAATATTCACAGAGCTCTCTTGTTTCCCTGAGCTTATTTTTAGGGAATCTTTTAGTTTAAATGAGACAAAGACAGTTATTTTTAGTGTTCCAAAAGGGGTTGAAGGGACAGCATAGTAAGTGACCATTCCATGTTACAACTGAACATAAGAGTGAGGGAGGATAGATGGTTGGAAAGTCAGCATTTCTTTTGTTATGGTCACAAAGGGGATTCTGGATATAATAACACTATTCTATTGTTACAGCTCCAGTCGGGGACTGTATAACAACAAAGTATTTCCCACATTATTATCCCAAAGGGTACTGTCAGTGTAACAAGTGTCTATTCCAATTCTGCTCACCATAGAGTCTTTCCAACTACTGACCATTCCACGGAATAGATGTAGGCTGAATTAATTTAAAAATGTTGTTGTCATTCCGTAGTATAGATGCCAAAAACCTTTTCAGACTTCTGTATTTAGGATTTTAGTTAGTCCATTTAGACAGCTTATCAGGACAGCACCTGGTTTGACTCATTAACTGAGAGTAGTTACTGTGGTATGTGCCCTAACTATACATAATAAACTCTTAATTTTGGTTAGCAGCCATGCAAGTGAGTGGTTGCCCATAGTTACTAAAAGGATTCGACAAAAGTGTGTGGATTTGTCAAAGTTACTTTTCTTTACCCATTACACTTTCTGGACAAACACAAGAACTCAAAGTAAATATCTGACTGATCTCTAGACATCTTCATGAATGGTAGACAATAATATAAAATAAAACTTTTTTTTTCTCATACTGAAAGTGATTTTGGCAAGGATAAAGACTTTGAGTAGCGCCTCTTCCTAATGTCCTCACCTGCCTCTGGGGGGAAAAGTTTCCTCATAATTAAGAACAATAGGTTTGCTATTGATGAGATAGCAGCATAAATAATTAGTAAGCTAAAATATAAGCATAAACTGTCATAGTTTAAATATTAATAGATCAACACACAGGTCACATGGCAAACTCCTTAGGGACATTACTTTGAGAAGCACTACTGTAATTAGTGACTTCAAAAATCACTCATTTAAATGACAATGCCAATAGGCATTATGCTGATGGAGACATAGGATAATGTATCCAAAAATTTCATCACTCAGACAAACTATTTTGTGCATAGCTATGCTCATTCTCAGACAGGGGACAGTCTATTGTGAAGACCCTACTTGGGCCCTTACAAACATACATGGCACAGTTTTCCAAGGGTACTTACATTCTACAGTGAGGTATCAGGTTATATAAAAAAGCCTAACAGGGAATGACCCCTTATCACTAAACCACAGTTCACCAAATTCTCACCTTGATGACAAAGCCTAATTTCTCTAGGATTCTTAATTACAAAGAAGATAGGAGATCCAACCATTGAATATGATTAAAACAAAACAAAACAAAAACGAAAAACCCTGCATCATATAGATATTTGGGTAGAGAAAAAATAAAATATCCTAAAAATGTCCTCTCTGACATCATTGAATCACTTTGATATGTGTCCTTGAAATGTCAGAAATTAAAATGGTGACAAAATAGACAGTAATCACAGAAATATTTGTGGTCTACTTTAAATTATTTTCCCCCCAACAGATTAGAATCTCACCTCTGATGCTTACTAACTATCTGATCTTGGAGTCACTAACCTCTCTGGGACTCAATTTCTTCTTCTGTAAAATGAGGGAATGTTCTCAGATGAATTCTAGGATGCATCCCTTCATCCTCCAAATCTGGGAGAGGAGGCTAACTTCATCTTGCAAGAGATGGCTTATACCTATTTTGTGGTGTCCATACATCCTTTTCATTTAATTGAGTTAGTCTGGATAACATACATAATAATTAAAATCTAGAGGTTATCTGGGAGGCTGGTTGGGGAAGGCTGCAGTGAAGACAGATCATCTGGCCAATTGAAATGTTATAACCCTAGCTTGCTGCAGAATCCAGCCTTATCCCTCCACTCTTTTTATTCTTTTGTATTTTTATTTAGTTATAAAAGCTGTGACATAATTTAAACTGACAGCAGAATCAAACAGTGTGACCTCGTTGGAATTGTTTCAGGACTTCAGCAAATCCACTTGAGGTGAAATGAGAAGGGGAGAGAAAAGAGAAAGTGAATGACAGAGTGTATAGGGACTCTTCACATGGTTGCCCTGTTCATATGATTTTGGAGGGCTGGTCTAGTAAGTTATATCTGCACTTTTTTACACTTGTGTGATAGGGAAAGTGGTAAAGTGAAAAAGAGTTAAAAAGAAAGGGCAGGAGTACATGGTCAAGGTTTATGCCAATATGGATATGTTAAATGTTGAGGAATAAGTTACAAAAGTAACCATGGCTATAAAGGGAAAGCAAATATTTGGTGGTATACTTTTTCAAAGTGTAAGCCTACCCAGGTTGAAATAAATTAAGATAAAAAATCTCATAATAATCATATCTGCTAGAAAAGACATTCTTCCGTGGGCAGATTTCGGGAGATTAGTTGGCTTGGATGATTTGAAAATATATTTTTTCCCTTTAACTTCTAACTAGGATCAATCATTTTCTTCAATTATCGTATTATTCTAAAAAGTCCATAGGATTCACAAGACTACTAAAGTGATCTATAACACAAAAAAGGTTAAGAACCCTGTGTTAGACAACTTAGTAAACACCTAGCTAGGCATTTGATACCATGCCAGAGCATGACAAAGCAACTGCACTGACTCACTGGCATTCCAGAAAGTACCGTCATGTAACTGGTTTTACAGTCGATGCATTCCTAAACATAATGGAATGTTACTTTGTGCTGCCAAAGGAAGCTGAGTCATGAAATCATAGACACACAGAATATTAGAATTATGAAGGATTGTAAAGGTCATCTAGTCACACCATGGCCCAGATGGTACACATCATTGTTGTAGGAACAGAAGGTAGAGGCCATGGCTATGATATAAGCCAGGTAAGTAAGAGGCAAGAAGAGGAGAAGGCTAGGCTAATATGAGCTATGCACGGAGTTACTGTGTAGCGGGCATGAGATTCATACCAACATCCATTACTATGGCAATAGTAAGAATAAAGATTAGAAGAACCTTTGTTAAAATAATAATGGCTAGTATTTACATAGCACTTGAAAGTTTGCAAAGCACTTTACAAATATTATCGCATTCTGTCCTCACAATAACACTGGGAGATAGGTGCTATTATTATCCTCATTTTTGACATGAGAAACCTTATATAGGCAGAGGTTAAGTGACTGGGCTAGGGTAGCAAAGCTGGTAAATGTCTGAGGTAGGATTTGAATACAAGTCCTTTCTCAAGGTCCCACACTCTATGGACTTTACCACCTAGCTGCCTCACTCATTTCCCTATGCTATGTATCAATTTACAAATACATGGTGTTAATTACTTGCCCCAAATTATACTACGATCTCTAGGAAAAAAGCACAAAGTATAGTCCCCGTCCTCAAGAAGGTTGAAGTTAGCTAGCAAGGTATGAAAAAACATTTCAACTATTAGAGATTGATAGAAAGTTTTTGATTCAATGTGATATTGTGTGATATGTACTACTGAAATTTTTGTGATTCAGAGAAGGAGGTAATGAGCTATAGTGGAAAAGCACTGTATTTTCTCAACCAGATGACCAAAATTCTAATATTTGTTCTTTTATTTTCTAACGTTGGCCTAGGCATCAACCATTTCTCACTTCTCAGAGAGTAGATGATCTCTGTACTTTCTTCTAGCTTGAAATATATGAAACCTATGAAAATTAGTGAAGGCTGAATTGATTGTAGATGAATTTTTGAAGAAAGTTAACTTGATATTTGCTTTGAAGAATTTGGGACTTAGATTGGTGGAATGAATGGAAGGATGAGTCATTCAATTGGAGGGGAAAATTGGAGCGATGACATTGAGGGGGAAATGTACTTGAAACATTCCCAAGGCAATAAATAAATGAACTAATGAGAACAGAGGTTTGTGTTATGGAAGAGTGGAACATGTTCACTAGGTAGGCAGGGAAGCCAAACAGGTATGAATAAAGTATAGGTTAATTAGGGAGAAGGAAAGGAGTTTAGATTTAATGCAAGAATAATTATTGCTTTGTGACCATGAGAATGACCTGATGAAAATGGTGTTTAACAAAAATTAATCTGGCAGTGGCAAGCTATACACATTACAGGGAAGACAAGCTAGATGCAGGGAATCTAGCCCACGTGTGAGGTGATGAGGTCGTTGGAAGAATGAATCGACTAGACTTGGTGAGTGAATAAAGACAAGAAGGGAGCCATAGATACCTTCACTGAGACATCCTTGTTCCTACGTGATTGTACTGTTAGCATATTACACTCCAAACTCTCCCTTTGAGGGACTCAGGTTCCAGAATGTCATTATATGTCATTGAAACCAAAGAGGTGGACCGGGTCTCATGTGTTACCATTGGAGTCATCTAAAGACAAAAAAGCCCCACAGCACATTGTTGGATATCCCACATCTAGATGCCTTTTTATTCAGGCAAACAGTGGATGATTTTAGCTCAAAGCTCTGTATTCTCTACCAGATATTGTAATTCTTCAAGGTTGCTTGATTTGTCATCAAAATCATTTATTATATCTTCTGCCTGGACTCTAATTTCTAAGATCACATCTAGGTGTAACATTTAGTGATTCTGTGATGTCTCATGTATCTGTGATTATATACCTCTTACTAAGCTAAGACTACATCAGCTTTGAAAATGATTATGGGGGCAGCTAGGTGGCTCAGTGAGTAGAGCACCGGCGCTGGAGTCAGGAGGACCTGAGTTCAAACCCGACTTCAGACACTTGACACACACTTACTAGCTGTGTGACCTTGGGTAAGTCACTTAACCCCAATTGCCCTGCCATAAGAAAAAGAAAAGAAAATATTTGTGCCATCCTATCTATACCACTAACTCTCAGCCAATGCCCTCCTCTCTTCCTAATGTTTCAACATTAGTGATCACTCTTCAGTAATTAAGTTCTGATTCTTCATGACCCTATGGACCGTAGCACAGCAAAGCTGGCCATGGGGTTTCCTTGGCAAAGATACTGGAATAGTTTACCATTTCCTTCTCCAGTGGATTAAGGCAAGCAGACATTGAACAATTTACCCTGGGTTAGTTATATAGCTAATAAGCATATGACGGCAGATTTGAACTCAGGTCTTCTTGACTCCAGACCCAGTGCTCTATATACTGAGTCACTTGCTTCCCTCTAAAGCAAACAGGGGTTAAGTGATTGGCACAGGGTCACACAGCTAGTAATTGTCTGAGGTTAGATTTGAACTCTAGTCTTCCTGACCCCGGGAAGATTTTTGCAAATTGTATGCTAAATCAACTGTAGGAAGGCAGTGTGGTTTAGGGGGATTTGGAGTCAGAGGTCTAAAGTTTGGATCCCAACTCCAATAATTATTAGTTATTTGATCTTGAGTAAGTCTCCTCATCTCTGGGTATCAGTTTCCTCATACATAAAAGGAAAGGATTGGACTAGATGCTCTTTAAAGCCCTTTCCAGCTCTTAATCCTTGTGATATCACAAAGGAAGGGTAATCTAGCCCATTAACTTTTAGGAAAGTATAATGGATCCTTTCTGGGGAACTCTAATATAGCTCCACTGTAGGAGAACTGAGAATGAGGAGATTAAAATTAATTTAATCTGAGAACTGCAGGGACAATAGAGGTAGTGGCACAGTCCAGATGTCATTGGTTCTTGGGTCAGATGGCTTGGGTTCAAATCTCACCTTTGAGAATTACTACATATGAGACTTTAGACAAGATACTTGCCTTCTGTGGACTTCTGTTGACTAATCTGTAAAATAAAAGAGTTGGACCAGATGACCTTTGGTATCCCTTGAAGCTCTAGAGCTCTGATGCTAGGAAGACAAACTGTGATAGGTCATTGGGACAAAATACTGGTGACAAGAAACAACTCCAAGCAGTCAGTAGAAGTAGAGACTTAACTTCAAAGTCTCCAGCTCTCATTATGAGAGACAGCTAATGTTAGAGCTTGTGACATTTAAAATAGGGAAAAGCAAATCATAAATCCTACTGTATTCAGTTTCTTTTCCTTAGCTCTCATGTATTGACTTTTATAACACTATAGCAAAAGAACAGGAAGTGTGTGTGGAGGTCTAGAGACAAGATTGGAAGAAGAACTAGTCTTGTAAGGTACACATTTTTTTGACCTGCTAAGTCAGTGAAAAGTAGTGATGAGATCCACATTTCCCTTCCTCTCCCTTAATTTTCATTTCCATATCATTCAGCTAACTGAGATGCCCATGTAATTTCCCCATGCCACGTTTCCTTGACTTGACAGCTTGTTTTGTTTTGTTTTTTGTTGGCCATCAGTCACAGATTGTGCTCTCTCTTCTGCTGAAGAAGAGATCTGGGAAGCAATGGGAATCAAAAAAAGGTATATGATCCTTTCTGGGGAACTCTAATATAGCCCTGTTCTAGAGTGGAGATTTTTAGAAGCTTATGTGTAGAATCAGTCTTGATACTGTATTTCTCAGCTTGCTCGCTCTCTTTTCACTCCCTCCTGTATTGCCTTTCTTTCTCATTTGACCTTACCTTTTGTCGTACTTTCATCTAGTAACTTGTTTTCATTGGAGCTATAGACAGAAGGCTGCCCAGGGACCTGGCCAAGTGTGTATGATGGGAGATATTTTCCCATTTTTAAAAAGGAGACTAAAAAAATTACCCTCTTTTATCACCCACAGCAACTTTTGCTCAGAACACAAGGCACTTAGTAAAACCACATTTTCTCCATTTCAGTTCTTTGGTGTGATCTTTGCTGACCCCGCTTCTGTCACCAGGGTCTGTCTTCACAAGCTCCAGGCTTAGAGTAGCCTTTCCTTTAACTAAGGTTTCCTTTCATAGCTCATTCCTTTGTGATTTTCTAGATGGAGAAGATGAATGGTAAGCTGGCGGTGTAGGCCACCTCACAGTCAGAGCACTTGCTTTAGATGGTATTCCATCCAACTTGCTTGTCCTCAAATACTGAAGCCTGAACATGACCTCTGTTTACAAGGGACTTGGTTTGCAGATTGAAGAAAGAGCTCATAGTGCTACCATCAGGGTTGCATCTGAATTTGTTTCTTCCCAACATGTATATGTCATTGAATGAATGGGGGAAAAAGTACTTCCTACGCACCAGACACTGTTCCAAGCCCTGGGGAAATCAATACAAGCTAGCAAGCCAGATAGTACTTGTCTTCAAGAAGCTTCTAGCTCTACATATGTATAAGGGAGTAGTATCACCATCTCATCTTCCTAGTCCCTGGAGCTATCTGTGTTGTGCTTTATTATGATTTAAGGAATCAGCCACCTGTGAGTCAATGATTACTCAATGGGGCACTCAATCAACCCAATGCATTTCACATGAAGGATATTAAAAAAAATCACATAAGTATCTAGAGTGAACTACAGGGTATATAATCATAAAGACAGGAGTTATATAAAATGATACCTTACCCTACTAAAGCAAAAGCGTAGGCTGTATACATGCATACTAGAAGACAATTCCCCCAAAAGTTCTTTGGGAAGGGTAAGATCTAGATTTAGAGCCGTAACTAGGGTAAGACAACTAGAACTTTGTTCCTGTACTCTGAAACTTAGAGTTTAGTAATATCAGTTATCTTCTTTCATGCTCTACAAATTAGTGAGCTTTGTACTGACTTTGTAAATAGCTGCAATCTGGTTGCTCCTTCCACCCTAATCCAGTCCTGCCCTACTGTGTTCTTCTACTTCCATCAGATGGAACTTCTTTTATAGCACACTCAGGGTTCCCTGGTTTCTTCAGATTGGGTCTTGTGTTCCTAGGTCCTAGTCCTTTCCCCTAAATCTCAAACAAAATTTTATTAAAAAGGATTTGAAGGCACCCCAAATCTATGCCTGCTACTTGTCCCAGGTACATATAATGACTCTTTCCTCAAGTAGCAGAATTGATATTTGTGGCTCTAACCAGATTCCCTTTTCCCTGTTTTTTTTTACTTAGAGAGAAAGAGGAAATATCTGAAAAACGGCAGGATCCAAAAGGAAAGAGACATTTGAGAAATAATGTTCATTAGATGTCTACAGAAGAGCTGGCTTTATATTTTCATCTCAGGCAATAGATTGGTTTTGACCTTGAAGAGTTTATTAGGGATCAAGTCCATTTTTTTAGAAGGTGGTACACATGTTTACTAGTGTGGCGGAAAGAAATTTGAAGTCAGAACTGAAATGGAATCCTGTCTCTGCTAGGTAACTGTGGATAGAGTGGCAGGCCTGGAGTCAGAAAGACTCATCTTCCCAAGTTCAAATCTTGCCTCAGACACTAACTATGTGACCTTGGAGAAATCACTTAGCCCTGTTTGCCTTTGTTTTCTAATCTGTAAAATGAGCTGGAGAAGGAAATAGCAAACCACTCTAACATCTTTGCCAAGAAAACCCCAAATGGGGTCACAGAGTCAGACATGACCAAAAAAAAGTGAATGAACAACAACACAGCTGTTTAGTAGTTCTGTGTCCTTGGATATTTTGCTTTACGTTTCTGGGCTTCAGTTTCCTGACATAAAACAAGGAGTTTGTATTTCATGATCTCTAACATCCATGCTCTCACTAAATCCTACAATAATTGCTTGCAGGATATTTATTAAAGAACTATTATATATTCAGCAGGGTTCTAAGTCGTTGACTACATGACATATTTCTTACTTACATAATCCTTACCTGATGACCGGACTGGTTTCCTACTGTTTGCACAAGAAATAAAAACAAAACTGTGTGTGTGCACATATTGTGTCTAGAGCAGCAATATGTAGAGAAGGCGAATGAAGGGGTAGTTGTCTTGTCAGTATCTGGGTCCAGTTCTTCAGCTTCTTACTCAAATTTTTAAAATTTATTTTATATTACCATATTTAACAAAAGAACAGGGAAATCAGTGGTAACGTTAATTGAAAATAACTCTCCAAATACTTTTCTTTTGCCCTATTAGCATTCCAGGTGAGTGATTTTTAAGTAGGAAAAAATTAACAAGAAAAGACAGCGGAGGTTCTGTGTGGGAAGTGTGTCAGTTGGCATATGCCAGCCTGCGTGTGACAGAGACAAGAGAGAGAGGGTGATTTATAAAGATATTAAAAGGTTGTGTTTACAATTAGTTTTGCCTTTTCTTTCAAGTATCATCTTTAGTTTTTAAGTACCTTTTTTGAGGGGACAGATAATAGAATTATAAAGTTGAAAGAAACTTTAGAGGTGATCCTTGCCCAAAATCTGAATCTACGGTATTATAAACAAATAATCTTTCAGCTTCTACTTGAATACTTCTATCGATGGGGAGCTCACTATATGCAAATCTTTTATTGAGCAGTTGTAATAATAAGAGAGTATTTCCCTTTGTTGAACCAAAATCAACTTCCATCCACAGATTCCAGGTCAGCCTTAGGGAGATGCACAGTATAAGTCTAATCTTTCTTTCATATACCAATCCTTCATGTATTTGAAGATAATGATGAAATTTTTCCTGTCTTATCTTTTCCACACACCACGTATCCCAGTTCCTTCCACAATTTCTTGTGGCAGTATTTTTTTAACTTTTACCATAAATGTACCCATAAGAAATTGTCTGCATGTTGTTCAACTCAGATAACTTTCCTACCACCTCCCGCCATATCTCTCCACTTGATCCACAAGGCTATCATGAAAGACAATAGAGGCTGTCAACATGCTGCAGTAGAAAAATCACTTGATTTGGAATCAAAGAACCTGACTTTATTTCCATCTCTTCTTCTTGATTCCTAAGTGAGTTTGGACCAGTCCCTTCATCTTTGTGGGTGTCAGTTTTATCATGTCTAAAACGGAGTTTGGAAGAGACCATGAGTTCTTTGCCTAGATATTATGAACTTTTTTTATGAAAAATATTTTATATTTGTTTTTATATATAATTCACCCTGACCTCAAAAAGGGGTCAAAAACACATGAAATAGATGATCACAAATGTGTTTTTTTCCAGATTTAAATTTACTGAAGGGTGGTTTTTAAAATGATTTCTCCATTATCTCCCTGAATATTTGAAAAGGCTTCAAGTCCCTAAAGAGTGCTTGCTAATTGAGAGTTATCATAGTGCATGTGTGTATGTATGTGTATATATGTGTGTGTGTGTATGTATGTATTTATATATGATTGAGGAAAAAACATATATGAGAGGCACCTTGACCACGAACCAAGGGTGTGCTATATCCCCATGAAATTAATCTTTATTAAGTGCCTGCCATACATCAGGCATTGTGTAGACATATAAGTCACTTGAGGGTAAGGACTGGTTCATTTTTGTCTTTCATTCTCCAGTACCTCATTTACAGTGTTTTTCACTTAGTAGGCATGTAAAAATGTTTATCGAGTTAAATCATACAACTGCATCAGGACAGATAGAAAGCTGAAAAAAATGAAAAAAAATCCTTTCTGTCAAGGAGTTCACAGATATCTCCCAATAAGGGAGAGCAAAACAGAGATATCATTAATTAAAATTCAAGGCAATTTATGATAGGATAACAATGGATGGATACAGATAGCAAAGTGTTGTGAGAAAGCTGAGGAGAGACAGATCACTTTCAGTGTGGATAGAAGGATTTGCAAAGTGAGGTTGACCTGGAAGGGAGAACATGTTTTAAACAGGAAATGTTTTACAGAGGAAATATGTTTTAGGCAAAACAATTAGCTAGCAATTTTGGTACTTAAGAAAAATACAAGTAGCCTAAAATGCTTCTATGCCAAATTTGTAATGCCCAAAGTGAAAATATAAAGCTTAATTGCTTTATTCTTAATTGAATTCTTAATTGTTCTTAATTGAACAGAAGAGGGATTAGAATTCAGGGGTGGGGGACCTGTGGCTCCAAGGCCATATGTGGCCCTCTAGGTTCTCAAGTGAGGTCCTTTGACTGAATCCAAATATCACAGAACAAATCCCTTTAATAAAAGGATTTTTTCCTGTAAAATCCGGACTCAGTCAAAAGGCCACATCCAAGGATCTAGAAGGCTGCATGTAGCCTTGAAGCCACAGGTTCCCCACCTCTGGATTAGATGATAGAGTGGCTTCTATACAGATTTTACACACACACACACACACACACACACACGTTCAATTTTTATACCCTCTATATGTCACTGACCTTGAGAAAAGCCTCAGTCACTCAGCCCTAGTTATGTCTCTGGTTTTCATCAAGGCTTCACATAGAAAGTGGTAGTTGAATTGGGTTACAGAGTCAACACATGAAGCCATATAGGTTCACAGGATTTAGAACTGGAAGGAACCTTAGAGTTCATTTAGATCAAACCTCTTATTTTGTCAATGAGTAAGCCAAGGCGTGTACAAATTATATGGCCTTTCCCAGATTATGTAGATGATAAATAGCAGGAAGAAATTAAAAACTACATTCTCAGAAACCTAATTATTGTTGTTGTTTTAATAATACATCATGATGACCTCATAGCATGCTTTGTGAAAAATCAGTAGGATTGAAAAGCTGGCTGATTCAGGGGATTTAGATCTCAGCTGAGGTACCATGAAAGTGAAGGGAAGCTTATAAACATTAGCTCTTTCCATATGTCCCTTGTCTACCCATAACCTTGCATGGCTAAAGGTGTGTTACAAACAAGAAGTATCGTAGGGCTAGATTTGTGGCCCCCATTTTAAAGCTATACACATACTCATAGAGGAAAAACATAGAACACTTCACACTTTCCTTGTCAATCTTGTAAACAATGCTAATCTTGTATGCATAGATTCGAATTCTCTCTTCTTCAACTCTCTTTACTCTAGACAAATGCAAGTACTTAGACATTCCTGTGATGTGACTTTGATTGTGCCCCGACAAAGACAAAGTGCGCTTTATTTTTTGACTTCTTCAAACCTCCAATAGATTTTGCTTACAATCCTAGGTGATTTTTCAAACTGGAAAATTGAAGAGAGAATTATGCAATGGAAACATTCCTATAATCACTGCATATTACAATTAAATGGATATTAGACATTATCAAGAACATTTACTTCACTGTGCAAATGAGGAAATTCAAGCCCACAGTAGCTAAGTGACTTGCTCAACATGACACAGTAAGTTAGAAGAAAAGCCAGTGGTTGAAACCAGGTCGCCTAACTCCTGTTCCAATTCGTCTTCCACTACATCATTCTATCTCTTGATTTTCTTCTAAAAATTCTAGGAATAGGAAAATTCAGCATAGCATCACAAGGAACAGGAAAGTACCAGCCTTCTCTGAATGTGCTTTGTAAAACATAAAGTACTATTTAGTGCTAGATGCTTATTAGTAGGGAAAGTGGGAAAATTCTGTGTAGCTTTATATGTTTTGTTATGTCTTATTAAAAGCTTAATACCAAATGAATAAAAAAATGCACAGAAACTTTTTACATTGTAATTAATTTCAAATCATGAATTTTAATTTTAAAAATTCAGGCATTCCCTCTAAGTTTTTATCATGATTGCTTCTTTACTCATTCATTCGCATTCAATTTCCTGCTTAAATGGCCTTAGTTTATATATATATATATGTATACACTCCATTTTTCTGGTTCTACTTTTATGGCTTTACATTCTTTCATAAATATCTTTCTAAATTTATGCATCAGTGTGAATTGCATTTTAAGTTCCCATAGACCATTTGTTTAGTCACTCCCCTATTTTTGGATAGTTGTTATTGTTGCTTTTGCTGTTATTGAGTCATTTCAGTCATCTCTGACTATAATCTTATTTGTGGTTTTCTTGGCAAAGATGCTGGAGTGATTTGGCATTTCACTCTCCAGCTTATTTTATAGATGAGGAAACTCAGGCCAAGAAGTTGAAGTGACTTGCCCAGGGTCACCCAGCTATTAAATGTCTGAGGTCAGATTTGAACTCATGAAGATGAGTCTTCCTGGCTCTAGGCTCAGCTCTTTGTGCACTATGGCGCCACCTAACTGCCTTTTTGGATAGTTAGGCTGTTTCTATATGTTTCTACATATAATGCTTCTATGAAAACCTTAAAATAGAGAGTTCTTAAGTTTGCTGGTTTTATAACATTTCCATAGTAACTTTCTAACAAAAGAATTGTTCAGAGAACAATATATCATGGGATCATAGGTTTCAAGCTAGAAGTGACAATAGAGGCAATAAAGTAAACACTGCTGCCTATTTTACAAATTAGGAAACTGTGGCACAGAAGGGTTAAGTGATTTTCTCAGGGTTTGTTGGAGGTGGGATTTGAACACAAGATCTCCAGGCTCCCTATCTTAAGCCTTAGCCATTCAGACATATTATCTCACCAGAATTGGGAACTGTGGGCCAATAGGGCTCACCTGATGATGAGATCAGAAGCTTGGCCATGGCCCATAATGAGAGAAATTTCAATTTTCCTCTTTCTTTCCCTCTTCTTCTTCCTTTTCTCTTCTCCTACGTCATTTGCACATTTGTTCTTTTATTGGCTCTCATTTTTGCTAGCCTTGCAACTTCACCAATGACTGAAAACACGGAACTATGCTGATTTCTGGCAGAACCATGTGAATGTACTGAAAAGTCACTCCTACATCTCAGGCATTGAGCCAATAGCAGGTGTCATGCTCAATGAACAGACAGACCCACAGTGGGCATACGGAGGAGACAAGGTGAAATCTAATACCGTGTACCTGCTGCTTTCAGGTGATGCTTCACCACTGCATTTCTCTCACCTGGTGAATGGAAAGGAAAATCTGTCTGCCAAGGTTAGCAGAGTACAGCATACCAGGGAAGAAAAGAGGCCACAGGAAGCATCTGGGGGAGGTTTGGGGATTCAACATATGATGGATGCACAAGAAGATAAGATGAGACATTTTAGTAGATTTAAATGGGAATTTTGCCCCGTTTGCTTGACATAGCTTGTATATGTAAACTTTCAGGTCATGTTTCAAAGTCCATATGTTTTCTCAGTCTGATGATTGAATCCAAGGTTAGGCCCCGAAGAACTAAGTTTGTGTGTACAGCTTTGGGGGACAAATAATTCTTGGTTATGTCACAACTTTAATCTTGAGTGATAAATTATGGCAAAATTATATTTTACAAAGAGGAATGATGATGATGATGATGATGATGATGATGATGATGATGATGATGATGATAAATGGCATAAAGGTGGAAAAAATTAAAAAGGGAGAGAAAGATGGAACATGGGTTTTATAGGTGGAAGAATGTTCCAGGTTTCAGCATAAAACCTAGTGCAGTAATCTTTAATTTAGGGTATATTAACAGTATTTAGGCAGGTCATGTACTTGCATAGAAAAAAGTTCTTCTTTTTCACTAACTTCCAAATAAAGTTAACCCTCCCTTCAATTCTTTATAGTTTTTTTTTTATTATTAAGTAATATATCTTTTCCCCTCCCACCAAAACAAATTTGCTGCAACAAATATGCATAGTCAAGTAAAAGAAAATCCCTAATTGGCCATGCTGAAAAATACTGGCCTTATTCTGCAGTCTGAAACCGTCATCTCTCTGTTAGGAGGTAGACAGCATGGCTTACCATCAGTCCTCTGGAATCATGGAAAGACATTTTGCTGATCAGTCTTTACGTTCGAAGTTGTTTGTCTTTACAGTCTTATTACGGTATTAATTGTTCTGATTCTGCTAACTTAACTCTGCAGGAGCTAATATAAGTCTTTGTATATTTCACTGAAATTATCTATGTCCTCATTTCTTACAGCACAATGGTATTCTACCATGTTCACCTACTACAATTTGTTCTGTCATTCCCCAGTTGATGGGCATGCTATTAGTTTCTTCTTGTTGTTGTTTGCCACCACCAAAAAAAGATGCTTTAAATATATTTACCCACATAGAAGCCTTTTTTGATCTAAAAAGGCAACCATAGATTTCACCAGATTATGAAAGACGTTCATGTCAAATAACAAACAAATAGATAAATTAACAGATAGTCAAGCAGGTACACAAATAAGCAAATAAATGAATGAATGAAATGAAAGAATAGATAGATGAATGAATGAATAAATGAAAGTCCCTGACATAGAGAATGAATTGGCCCATTTCTAGAAAATCTTTGTCATTTTATGTCCTATATTTGTTTGCCTGTGAGACTTGATTTATTGTCAAAGGAAGGATGTGATGAGAAAACAGAATCTTGGTGAACACTAATTTTAAGGTATCAATAAATGGATGCAAGGGAAAGGAAAAGAAAGAAAATAGGAGGTATGCTTGATAGACAGGAATGGAGAAAAGTAGGAGAATGGGGTATTAAAGCATGGAAAGAGAGATATTCTTTCTTAATTAATAAATTTAATTTTAGTTTTCAGCATTCACTTCCATAAGTTTTAAATTTTCCCTATCTTCCTCCTCTATCCTTACCCAAGGTGGCATGCAATCTCATATAGGATCTACCTATACATTCTTATTAAACATTTTTTCCACATTTGTCATGTTATATAGAAGAAAGAATGAATGGGAGGAACCATGAGAAAGAAAAAAACAAATCAAAAAAAAGAGAGCAAATGGTGTGCTTCAATCTGCATTCAAACTCCATATTTCTCTCTCTGGATGTGGATGGACTTGTCCATCATGAGTCTTTTAGAGTTGTTTAGGTCTTTGTATTGCTGAGAAGAGTTAAGTCTATCAAAGTCAGTCATCACAAAATGTGGCAGTTACTGTGTACAATATTCTCTTGGTTCTTCTGGCTTCAGTCAGCATCATTTCATATAAGTCTTTTCCAAGTTTTTCTGAAGTCTGCCTGCTCATCATTTCTTATAGCACAATAGTATTCCATTATATTCATATACCACAACTTATTCAGCCATTCCCCAATTGATGGACATCCCCTCAATTTCCAGTTCTTGGCCTCCACAAAAAAGACCTGTTATAAATATTTTTGAATATGGGGTCCTTTTCCCATTTTTATGATCTCTTTGGGATACAGCCCTAGAAGTGGTATTGCTGGGTCAAAGGGCATACACATTTTTATAGTCTTTGGGCATAGTTCCAAATTGCTCTCTGGAATGGTTGGATCAGTTCACAACGCCACCAACAATGAATTAGTGTTCCAATTTTCCCACATATTCTCCAGCATTTATGATTTTCCTGTTTTGTTATGTTAGCCAATCTGATAGGGGTTATGTGGTGCCTAAGAGTTGTTTTGATTTGCATTTCTCTAATCAGTAGTGATTTAGAGCATTTTTTTCATATGACTGTAGATAGCTTTAATTTCTTCCTCTGAAAACTTCCTGTTTGTATCCTTTGACATTTATCAATTGGGGAATGATTTGTATTCTGATAAATTTCACTCAGTTCTCTATGAATTTTAGAAATGAGGCCTTTGTCAGAGATACTGGTTGTAAAAATTATTTCCCAGTGTTCTGCTTCTCTCCTAATCTTGGTTGCATTGGCTTTGTACAAAAACTTTTCAATTTAATGTAATCAAAATTATCCATTTTGCATTTCATGATGTTCTCTATTTCTTGTTTGGTCATAAATTCTTCCCTTTTCCATAAATCTGACAGGGTAACTATTCCCTGCCCTCCTAGTTTGCTTCTAGTATCAGCCTTTGTATCTAAATCATGTACCTGTTTGGACTTTATTTTGGTATATGGTGTTAGACGTTGCTCTGTGCCTAGTTTCTGCCATACTATTTTCCAGTTTTCCCAACAGTTTTTGTCAAACAGGGAGTTCCTATCCCAGAAGCTGTAGTCTTTGGCTTTGTCAAATAGTAGATCACTATAGTCATTGACTACTGTATCTTTTGTTCATGACATATTCCACTGATCTATCACTCTATTTCTTAGCCAGTACCGAGTAGTTTTGATATTCGCTACTTCATAATAAAATGTAAAATCTGGTATGAGTAGCCCACCTTCCCTAGCATTCGTTTTCATTAATTCCCTTGATATTCTGATATTTTGTTCTTCTAGATGAATTTTGTTATTATTTTTTCTAGCTCTATAAAATAATTTTGGTAGTTTAGTTAGTATAGCACTGAATAAGTAAATTTATTTAGGTAGCATTGTCCTTTTTATTATAATAGTTCCGCCGACCCACAAGCAACTGATGTTTTCCCAATTATTTAGATTTAACTCTATTTGTGTGAAAAGTGTTTTGTAATTGTATTCAGAAAGTTCCTGGGTTTGTTTTGGCAGGTAGACTCCCAAATATTTTATATTGTCTGCAGTAATTTTAAATGGAATTTCTCTTCCTATCTCTTGCTGTTGGTCTTTGTTAGTAATATATAGAAATGCCAATGGTTTATGTGGGTTTATTTTATATCCTGCAACTTTGTTGAAGTTGTTTATTATTTCAAGTAGTTTTTTATTTGATTCTCTAGGACTCTCTAAATATATCATCATACCCTCTGCAAAAAGTGATAGCTGTTTTTTCTTTGCCTATTCAAATTCCTTCAATTTCCTTTTCTTCTCATTGCTAAAGCTAATGTTTCTAATATCATATTGAATAACAGTGATGATAATGGACATCCTTATTTTACCCTCATCTTATTGGAAATGCTTCTAGCTAATCTCCATTACATATAATGTTTGCTGATGGTTTTAAGTAGATGCTATTTATCATTTTGAGGAAGGCTCCATTTATTCCTATGTACTCCAGTGTTTTTAATAGGAGAGGAGAGATTATCAAAAGGATGAGTGATGAGTGACCTATTTTTGTAGTCATTGTTTATACTTTTTCTCCTGGTTCTGCATACTTAACTTCTTCATCAGTTCATGGAAATAGCACTGAAAAGACTCCTGACCTCTGATTAATTGCAATGGGAAATCTCCTCAGAGAACAGAGGAGGGAACCCTTGTCTTTAGAGAAATAGAAGGTAAGGTACTGGTGAGAACTATTGTTTATTCTGTCATATACAGTCTCTGGATCAGTTGGTTTTGCTTAATGGTCTTATGAAGAAGTGATCACTTTGGAGTTGGAGAGACTATACAGGCAAATAACTATGATATACAAACAAAACACATCAATAATTTTTATGTTAGTTACAGGATGTTCTTCCTACCTGCACAGTACACATTTGCCTTTACTGTATCAACCAACAGGTATTTATTCAATGTCTACTTCTATGTCAAGCACTGTGTTAGGTTCTGGAGATAGAAATTTTTAAAAGCAAGATGAAATCTTCCTTCAAGGAGCTTACATTCTTCAAAAACTTCCATGGACAATTTGTTACCATCTTAAAATATGGAAAAGCTTCTTTGTTGTGTTTGTAGTTGAATATTGACAGTTTTCCTGTGCAAGTAACTGTAGCTTGAAATTCTCAATTATCCCAAATTTGGGGAAAATGGGCGGCAAAAGGAGGATGGAAACAGGAGGTTCATAGGGCTATTTAATTTCATTTGCAAAAATGCTTTCAGAAATAGGAGGAAGTTTATTATAATGATATTCCTAAATTATTCAGGGTAGTTAGTAAAAGCAAACAGTGTTTACATTGAGTTCTTGATAACTTTCAAATGGATATGAATTCCACTAGCATAGATCAGTATCTTTTGAAATAATTTCATATTTTCCTCAATTTCTTATTATTTTAAATTCCCAAGCTCACATGATTTGTGTGGTTCATGACTCACGCCCTGAATAGAAGGGGATTATGGAAGAGCTCAAGCTGAAGGAGACAATTGAGAGGGAGGGATAGAAATCTCACTTAAACACAAACACTCCCATTAATTACCAGCATTAACAGAGCAAAGTAAAGTAGAAAATTATAGGCATGAAAATCAGTGTCTGGTTTTCACTGTTCTGCTCCCTTCTCTTTGGTCACAGCAAGAAATTCTTCTTCTACCCAGGGCATGATGAATGTGGTGGCAGTCTCAGAGGGTTCAGGATCTTGTTGAAAAATGTCAAGATCCTACTGTTCCATTAGTTGCAGACTATTACTAGAATGCATACCTGCTCCTCCCTGATGAAACTTTAGGGGAAAAATAGCTAGACAGAGATAAGGGCACTGAAAGCTCTATAGTTTAGAGAGCCAAACCTTCTTCTGGGAATTGAATCCTGGGTTCTAATCAGGTCCTGTCACAGTCAATGAACAAGAATCAAAGGATGTGGCAAGAATCCTAGCCTCCTAGTCAGGAATAAAATCCTTCTACCCACTTTTTTCACAGGGTATTTCAAGAATTTTTTAACAGATGTTTATAAGGTACTAAACTGTACAGCAATTTTTTTATCATGTTCTACAAAGCCAAATCATGGCAGAGCTATAAAGGTCCTGGTTTTGTCATCATTGTCAAGCTAAAACTGCAGCCTGTTTTTTCCTCACTGCTATATAGGTGATAAGCCTAATGTGAAGGATGTAAGACAGGCTGGAACATATTACTTTACTTTCCATTTGTAGGCTGTAAGAGAGTCTTTGGACACTTGATTTTTCCAGGCTTGACGTTTGAAGAATAGGAATAATGATTTCAGAGTGGAATGAGTGCTGGTTTTCAACTTAAATGGCCTGGGTGAAATCCAGGCTCTAGCACTTTGTGACCTTGGACCTCAGTTCCTCATCTGAAAAATGAGGGGGTTGGTCTAGACAGCCTCTAAGTTTCCCATGAACTCAAAACCTAGAATCCTACAATTATAGCTAGTGATTAAAGCTAGCATATAAATAGTAAATTAAGATTTGCAAAGTGATTTACATATCAGGTCATTTTGATCCTGCCAACCTAGTAGGTAGGTGGCCTTATTATCTCTGCTTTATAAATGAGGAAACTGAGGCTGATACAGGTTAAATGATTTGCCCTGAGTTACATACAGACAGGAAGTATGTAAAGAAGGATAGGAACTCAGATATTCCTGATTCCAGGTCTTGTGGTCTAGCCATTGTACTATCTAGCTGCCTCTAAGGCTCCTTGGGGTTTTATTCCTTACTAGTCTCATAGTATCGAGTGACAGCTTTTTGAAATGATATGTGGCCAGAAGTGTTTAAATTATATCAATATACTTCCTAATAGCATTTGTTTAAGCCTAATCTGTGCAAAACACTGTACAGTGAAGTAGAGTTCATTGAAAGAAGAAAATGTCATCTTTCTTTTAGGAATGTCATTTCCTGGCAGCAGAGAGAGGGAGGTAAAATGTGTATCTACAAATAGTTTTAAAAGAAGCTTCCACTTTCCCTCCAACATTTGTCATTTTCCTTTGCTGTCATATTAGCCAGCCATTTGATAGGTGTGCAGAGGTAACTCAGAGTTGTTTTAATTTGCATTCCTCTAATCAATAGTGATTTCAAGCATTTTTTCAAGCTTTGATTTCTTCTTCTGAAAGTTGGCTCTTCATATCCTTTGATGTTTATCAATTGGGGAATGACTCATATTCTCATAAATTTGAGTCATCTATATAATTGACAAATGAGGCCTTTATCATTGAAAATTGCTGTAATCCTACTCCCAGTTTTCTGCTTTTTTTTTCCCTAATCTCAGCTGCATTGATCTTGCTCGTGCAAAAAAAAAAAAAAACTTTTTCAATTTAATATAATCACAATTATCCATTTTGCCTATTGCCATTAAATTTTCTCTTGAGGTACAACATATTTAACTTTTTGAGAATTTTACTCATCTCCTTAACTACTTGGTTTTTTTTTTCTTTTTTTTTTTTGCTAGATGTATCTAATTTGAAGAGAGGAAAGTCGAGGTCTCCCACTAGTATAGTTTTACTGTCTATTTCTTTCTGTAACTCATTTAACTTTTCCTTTCATGATTTGGATGCTTTACAATTCGGTACATATGTGTTTAGTATTGAAATTACTTCATTGTCTTTGGAACCTTTTTAGCAAAATGGAGTTTTCCTACTTATGACTTTTAATTAGATCTGTTTTTCTTTTGTTTTGTCTGAAATCGTGATTGCCCCCACTGCTTTTTTTTTAAACTTCAGCTGAAGTACAATAAATTCTGTTCCAGACCCTTAACTTTACTCTGTGTGTGTCTCTCTGCTTCAAGTATGTTTCCTGTAAACAACATATTATAGGATTCTGGTTTTTAATCCACTCTGCTATCCACTTCTGATATATGGGTGAGCTCATCCCATTCACATTCACAGTCATGATTAATTGTTGAGTATTTCCTTCCATCCTATTTCCCCCATTTACTCTTCTCTCTTCCTTTTTTTTTTACCCTATCCCTCCTGAAAAGTGTCTTGCTTCTGATCATCACCTCCTCCGTTCTGCCATTCCTTCTATCAGCCTCCCTCTTTCTTTTATTCCCCTCCCCTCCTATATCCCTATAGGGTAAGATAAATTACTATATCCAACAGAATATGTATTTTATTCCCCCTAGCTAATTCCAATGAGAGTAAGATTCAAGAGTTGTCCATGCCCCACCTCCTCTTCCCATCTTCCTTTCCACTGTAAAAGCTCTTTTGTGCCTCTTTCATGTGAGATAATTTACCTCATTGTACCTCTCCCTTCCCCCTTCTCCCACTGCATCTCCCTTTTTCACTCCTTAATTTTATTTTTTGGATATCATCCCATCATAATCAATTTATATCCATTTCCTCTGTCTATAATGAGAAAATTCTGAGGAGTTATAAGTATCCTCTTCCTATATAGGAAGGTGAGCAGTTTGCTCTTATTGAATCCCTTATGATATCTCTTTCTTGTTTTCCCTTTTAGTGCTTCTCTTGAGCCTTGTATTTGAAAGTCAAATTTTCTATTCAGGTCTGGTCTTTTCACCAGGTACACTTGGAAGTCTTCTATTTTGTTAAATATCCATCCCCTCTCTCCAACCCAACCCTTAAAGGATAATGTTCAGTTTTGCTGGGTAGATGATTCTTGGTTGTCATTCTAGCTTCCTTACCCTCTAGAATATGATATTCCAAGCTCTCTGCTCCTTAGATGTAGAAGCTGCTGAATCTTTTGTTATCCTGACTCTGGCTCCATAATATTTGAATTGTTTCTTTCAGAATGCTTGCAATATTTTATCCTTATGTTGAGAACTCTTGAATTTGGTTATAATATTATAATATAATAATATATAATGCAAAAAGTTCTCATTTTGGTATCTCTTTCAGGAGGTGATCGATGGATTCTTTCAATTTCTATTTTACCCTTTGATTCTAGGATATCAGGGCAGTTCTCTTTGATAATTTCTTGAAAGATGTTGTTGAGGCTTTTTTTATGATGACTTTCAGGTAGTCTAATAATTTCTAAATTATGTTTCCTGGATCTATTTCCCAGATCAGCTTTTTTCCAATGAGATATTTCACATTTTCTTCTATTTTTTTTGTTTTTTTTAGTTTTGTTTTATTGTTTCTTTAGATCTCATAGAGTCATTAGCTTCCATTTGCCCAATTCTACTATTTTTATGGAATTATATCCCTCTCATTTATTTTCCCAATTTTTGTTCTACTTTTTTATGTGACTTAAAAAACGTTGAACTCTTCCAGCAATTCTTTTTTTGGGCCTGAGATCAATTCATATTTCTCTTAGAGGCTTTATATATACCAGTTTTGACATTGTTGTCTTCTTAGTTTGTGTTTTGATCTTCTATGTCACCATAGAAACTTTCTGTGGTCAGGTTCTTTTTTGTCGTTTGCTCATTTTTCTGTCTATTTCTTAACTTGTAAAGTTGGACTCTGCTCCTGGGGTGGAGGAGGAGGCACTGCCTCAACTTTCAGATGATTCATACTGCTATTTTCAGAGCTACCTCTGGGGGATCTATAAGTTTTCAATTCTTCAAAGGTGTTATGATCCAAAAAGATGTACGGTCCCTGCTCTCCTGGCCTGTGCTCTGTTCTGTGAGTGACCATAAGTACTCTTTTCCCCCGTGGAACTGTGACCAGGGCTCTTGCTCCTGCTCTTGCTCCTCCTTGCCTTGGGACTGTGACCAGAAACCACCTATGGACGATGCTACAGAGTACTGCACCCAGTGCCATCAAAGGGTCCTGTGTAATCTCCTTCTGACCAGTTGTACAACCTGCTTGCTGTCTGTAAATGGAGAGTTCTGGAAGCTGCCACTGCTGATTTCATAGCCCTCTTGGCCTACTGCTGGCCTTCTGGAGAAAACCTGCACTGGGCTTCATTCCACTCTCACCCCAGTAAGACAGACCTTTCCTGATGACCTTCTAAGCTGTCTTGGGATGGAAGATTGTTTAATCTCATCCTTTTATTGGTTCTGCCACTCTAGAGTTTGTAGTGAGTTGTTATTTTAAAGTTGTTTGGAAGATGGCGGCTGGAAAGCAGGGACTAGTGTGAGCTCCCCGCCAAGTCCCTCCAAAAACCTATAAAAAATGGCTCTGAACCAATTCTAGAACTGTAGAACCCACAAAATAGCATGGGGAAGCAGGGCTCTAGCCCAGGACAGCCTGGATGGTCTCTGGGTAAGGTCTACACCGCACAGAGCTGGGAGCAGAGGGGAGTGGAGCTGAACAGAGCAGAGCCCAGCCTGGGCAGCATGGACTGACCAGACCAGGAGCCAGGCAGAGTGTGCCCTAGCACCCTAAATCAGTGAGCTGCAGCAGTTACCAGACTTCTCAACCCACAAACACCAAGGACAACAGAGTAGGTTAGTGGGAAAAAGCTGCTGGGGACTGGGATAGAGTTTGCAGTTCAGCTACCGCCCTGGGGGCAGAGGAGGTGGGGCAGCTTTAGATCTACAGCTGCAGTTGCTTCTGGCCCCAGGCCTACCTGGTGGGAGGAATTAAGTGGCAGATCAGAGCAGGAGTGAAGAGCCTGCTGAAGATCTAAGTCCAGTCCAGGTTGGGGGT
>CM053622.1:534042895-534058960 GCA_028646595.1 Phalanger gymnotis | reverse complement strand
CCCTTTCTCTCCAATTTTGGTCTTTGTATCCCTAGCCTTAATCACTGAATGGGCATTGCTGCAGTCAAACTGAAACCAGAAAAAGACAAGGAGAATATTGTACACAACCCCAGATATATTGATTCTGTTATGACTAACTTCGATAGACTTGACTCTTCACAGAAATACAAGGTTCAAAGACAACTCCAAAGTTCTCATGATGGAAAGAGCTATCTACATCCAGAGAAAGAACTATGGAGTCTGAATGTAGATTGAGGCAAACTGTTTGCTCTCTTTTTTTCTCTTTTTTTTTTTGGTTTTGTTTCCTCTTTCTCACGATTCATGCCATTGGTCATAATTCTTTACAACTTGACTATTGTGTAAATAAGTTTAATGCGAAGGTATATGTAGAAGATATACCAGATTCCATGCCATCTTGGGGAGAGGGGAAAGGTGAGGGAGGGGAAGAAAATCTGGAACTAAAAAATATGCAGACCGAGTGTTGTAAACTAAAAATAAAAAATCTTAATTTAAAAAAAAGAGAGAAACCTTAGCTTAAAAAGGCTGAGGTCCCCCGCTGCATCTTGAGCCATCTCCAGTGGTCCTGATCTATATCTTGCCACTGGATCCAGATGGCTCTGGAGGAGAAAGTGAGGCTGGTGACTTAGCCTAGCCCTCCCTCACTTAAATCCAATTCACTTGCAAGTAATGGCATCCCCTGCCTGATATCATGGTCCTCTTTGAAAACAAAGGAAAAACAACAGACATAAAAGGTGCTTCATTAATGCTTATTGATTCAAATTCCTAATTTGAAGGCCAGCACTCTTTACACTCTCATGTCTCTTGTGCTTATTAATACTATCATAAAATAATAAATTGTGTGTTACCAGCACATAAAAGTTACAATTGATAACATGTGTCAGATTCTATAGGAATTCTGATGAATGGGAGATCAGTGATAGGACTGAATAGGGGGGAGGCTTCATGGAGGAAACAGAACCTTTAATAAGTTCATAGTAATAGAATTGGAAGGTACCTCTAGTTCAAACCTCTCCCTTTACAGATGAAGAAACTTGGGTCTAATAAAGATAAGTGATTACCCAAGGTCACTGAGGTAGGTAATATCAGAGAAAGGATTTGAACCCAGGTCCTTTGATTTTAGAGGCAACACTTCTTTATACTATATTGTGGTGTTAAGTATTGAAGATTCAATAGAGACAATCTTATGGAGATAAAGAGGGGGCCATTCCTGGCTGGGTGAGTAACATGAGCAGGGCTATAGGTGGTGCGTTCATCAAATGGTGATTGTGGCTTGCTTGGAAGAGGATGTGCTGAGGGAGTAAAATGGGTAGTTATGATGGGGCAAGATTATAGAAGATTTTTCACATGGAGGAGTTTAGCTTGTGAGCAGGGGAATAATATGAGAAATAGGATGTTTAAGGAAGATTAATATGGAAGACTGGAGTAGAAGGGAGGGGTCTGGTTGAAATTGTGCTAAATGGATGCTTTGCTATGGGATAAAATCCGTATAGTAGAAGATATGCAAAGGTCCCAGAAACAATAATTACATTTAAGAAACTAATATAGTACAAACTACTTTATCACAATGACTTGCTGATTTGGATTTGTCCCAATTAAGCAGCTCTTTCATTGAAATTAAGTTTCTAAAAATGTTACGGCTACATTTTCTTCTGCTTAATTCATTCAGCTAAAGCTCGATTGTTGGTTATGTATCTTTTTATTCCTGTGTTCACTTGCAAATAGTCATTTAAGATATCAAAACACCAAAATAAATGTATAATACTACCTTTTAAGTCACAGCACTTTCTTCCAAGGAACTTGCTTGACTGAATGAATTCAAAGCACTCAATATCGTCTCATCGCTGTAAGATGGGGCATGGGGAGACTCTTATTACTGCTAGTAGTAGCTCCCATTTATATAACACTTCGTATGCACAAATCACTTTCCTCATAACAATTGTGCGAGTAAGGAGGCAATGTGTAATATTATTCCCATTTTATTAAACTTCCCACTTTTTAAAAACCGAGGTTCATAGAGGTTAATTGGCTTATATGAGGGCACACAGTTAACTAACAGTTCAGGCTGCACTCAGGACCATGACATCTGAATTGAAACTCCATATATTATGATGCCCATGCCCAGCATTATGAGCCAAGGTTCAGAACATCTGAGTCAAAACAAGGCCATGCTTTGAAGAGAAGAAAAGAGGTGGGAAATATCTATAGATGGCCTTTGACTTGCATGTTGTTTCAAATGGCCAATCATGCAGTCTTTTGAATGACTTCAGCCACACATTCTAGAGAAGGAGGTCTTGACTTTTTTGCATTATAGAATGTTTGGCAATCTGACGAAAACCACAGGCCCTTTCTCAGATTATTTCCTTTTTGAAAAATTTGAGTATCCCTATTTCAACCAGGCTGCAAGTACATCAATAACACAGAGCCCCGATCTCATTCCTGATTGGCATGTGATCTTGGACCTGTTCCATTTCCCACTGGGCCCCCCTTAGGCAAACCAATGGCTCTTCTTTCTCTGATGCTCACCACATGGATGCAAATACCTTACTGTCTTAGCCTACTGAAACTTAAAAATCCCAAGCTCAGGAGAATTTTCAGCCTTTGACTCCTAGGTAGCAGGAATCATGGGTGTTCACCACCACAGCCACAGTCACAATATTTTCTAGATGCATAAAATGAAATACACAATCACAAGGGAAAGTGAAATACAATTGAAGTGAAATTGTATTGGACATACACAATTGGAATTATATAGAAAATAGACATATATGTATATATAATTGAAATAACATTGAAATACAGTTTTTTTAATCATAGTCTGGTTAAGAATATTTACTTCAAAAGAGCTTTGAAGTTTGGGAGTGGGGAAGACTCAGCATATCACATCCTATACCATAAACTGTAATCCTCCCTTCTCCATTAGAATCACTTATTCCAACTGGACCTAACCAGGACTGATTTTTTTATATCTTCAGCATTCCAAACCCATATGCCCTCAGAAATAAATAAATGATAGAAACAATCACATTTGCCAATCAAAAACAAAGAAAGGGTGATGATTAAAGCCCTGTAGGGTATGCTTTCCATTAAACCAGGGGAGGTCAAAATATAGATTTCTAGCAGTTACCTTCTCTCTAAGCCTCCCCTGCCCCAGAGTTTCAGAGTGATGCAGAAAAAAGGGATTCATCGGTGCTTTTAGATTAAGATCACTGTTGTGGACTCCTGTCTCAAGAATCATTGTCTGACATCTTTCCTAGGATATTACTTACTGCTAAAATCCAAGTATATGTGTTGTCCTTCATATCCTAAGAAAACCCTATTGACCCACTCATGAGAGCAGGTGTTTTCATTCATGAGGCAGATGGTTGAGGTTATGGATTCAGTATGTGGCCACAGCATAGAATAAAGCTCACTGACACAGACAGGAAAGTTACCCTTGACCTTGAACTTCATCAGTCGCCTTAACAAGCCCTGAAAGCTGTAGGCCTAGGGTTAGTACCTCCAAAGAATTATGCTTAGGAAACTTCCAGCTGTTTACAAGCCACATGTTAATCAAACATGGACTATTCAATTTGGATTCCTTAATAAATATTCTCTTGGTTATTTTTAAAAAATATATTAATTCTCATTTCCTTACTTTTCAGAATGAAACCCTCCATGTGCTCTGTAATCCAATGGACCTGGTCTTCTTATTCCTCCTTCTTTCTTCCAATCCCGTGCAGCATTTTCAATAGCCCTCCCTTGTCATCTTACCTAATGTTTCACCTTCTACAAGAACTCTTACCCAGTCCTCCTTAATCTTGGTGCTCTGAGATTACTCCCACCTTAACTTAATCTATCTTATTTGTATATAGTTGTTTGCATATTGTCTCTCCCAATTCAATTGTGAGCTCCTTGAAAGCAGAGACTATATTTTGACCTTTTTAATGTATCTCCAGTACTTAGCGCAGTGCCTGACACATAGTAGGAACAAAAGGGTTTATGTAGGAGACTGGTAACTGAAGCCCAAAGAGTTTAAGTGGAAAAAGAGTAAAAGAAAGAAACAAATTTTGAATAGGAATGGATGTAACACAAGCAGATGGAAGAAGAGAATCTGTTCATTACTTTTACTGAATAAGGAATCTGGAGTTTTACACCTAAGGAATGAATTCACAAGCCTATAGCTCATAAGAGTGTAAATGGAGATCTTCAAAGATTATTAGAGGTAATCTACTTTTATTGTTCAGTTGTGTCCAATTCTTTGTGACCCCATTTGGGGTTTTCTTGACAAAGATACTGAAGTCATTTGTCATTCTCTTCTTCAGCTCATTTTACAGATGAGGAAACTAAGGCAAACAGAGTTAAGTGACTTGCCCAGTGTCACACAGCTTGTAAGTGTCTAAGGCCTGATTTGAACTCAGGAAGATGAGTCTTCCTGACTCCAGACCTGGCACTGTACCCACTGCAACACCTAGCTGTCCCGACTGCTAATTGTACAAGTGTCTATTCCTCTCATTTTATAGAAGAGGAAATCAATGCCCAGAAGAGTTATGTGACTTATCTAAAGTCACTCTCATAAAAGATAACAGATCTAAAATGAAAGCCAAATCCTTTAATTTGAAATCCAGCATACTTTCCACTATATAATGCTCCTAGTGTTCACTGTATAGAATTTATATCCTCAAAAAGCGGGTCAGAGATTTACAGCTCTTGTTTCCCTCTCTGCTAGTTTGAAGGCTGAGAAGGAGCAGGTCCAGAATATAGAGGGTATTGGCAGCCCTCTCATTCCTCTTTTTCTCATGCATATGCCCTGCAGTTGCTTTTGCAGGAGCTGCTGCTGCCATCAAACAGCTGTTTGAAGGCCCCAAAGGTCTGGTGTCTAAATGAATTTCCTGAATATCATGAATATCCATTTTATTCAGTGAGCTGGTCAGCAGAAATGAAAGCAAAGCAACATCAATTGCTGCCATCAAACAGTGAGCTGCCAGGAATTCAAGAACGCAGACACCAAAGCTGTGTGGAAAGCCTAGAGGGAGATTTCAGAGGCTTCCAGGGCTCTCCAGCCAATCGGATCAGGGCTTACACTTTGGGTCATGTGACCTATTTTACTCAGATACTTTGCAGTCATTCTGCAGATGTTCCAGGTGCAGGCAAAAAGCAGTTGTTTGTGCTTTGTTCTAGTGATGCTAGAGAGGGCACTTGGTGCTAAGCACCCTTGTCGTCCTACCCAGCTCCACACTCCCCGAATCACTGCTTATATCATGTAAGTAACATAAGTGATCAAGGCAAGCAATGCATGCAGACTGCTTTCCTTCTTTTAAAAGCATTATGTAAATGACATCACGTATCATTAACAATACTCTGCCTTTCTTTCTTTGAGCAACTCAATATATAGTATTACCTCCTGCTTTAATTCCCTCCCCTTGTGTGGAAATAGTGAAAGTACAGAAAAAAAAATTTCAACTAATCACAGAAATATGTAACCTCTCCCACATACATACACACAAACACCACACACACACACACATACACACACACACACACACAAACATACCAGAGAACCAGATATGCTAGGCTGCTCACTGTTTGTGCCCTGTAGTGAATCAGTATCTGAACTTGGAGTGGCATTTCTGTAGCTCCTTGTTGATTTTAGGTTAGTTTAGCTGTTGGCCATCGAATTGAATTCTTAATTTAATTCATTTATTTTTGACACAGCCAGCCTAGCACAGTGTGAAGGGAAGCAAATTCATAGTAAAGCGTAACATCAGGAGATTCTAACTCTAATATCTTCTTAATAACTAACACTGGTGTAGATGCAAGAGATATTTTATTTACATGTACTCTGAACCTGTACAAGACAGAAATGGTGCTTCAGAGCCCATTAAGTCAGATGATTTACTGAAAAGAAGCACAGGCAGGGAGGTTCTCATAATTCTTAGGTGCTGTTAGCAATATTTAGGAAGGAAAGGATATCAGAACTCTGAAAGATTTTCTTTTTTAAGGGGAGAGAAGAGGGAAGGAAGCCACTCTTGACCATGCCTTCCAACAGAAATGCCTATGAACCAAGAGAAAGGTCACAAAGTTTACCATCTAGAGAAAGGCCTACATGACAGGTAGACTACAAAATCATTTATCTGGAACAGGAATGGAGTTCAGTGGCCATCAAGTCCAACCCTTTCATTTCACAGATGAAGTAATAAAATTTAAAACATTTGCTTAAAATCGCCTAGGTGATACAGTGGGTAGAGTGCTGGGCCTGGAGTCAGAAAGACTCATCTTCCTGAGTTCAAATCTGACCTCAGACACTTACTAACTCTCTGACCCTGGGCAAGTCGCTTAACCCTGTTTGCCTTATCTATAAAATGAGCTGGAGAAGGAAATGGCAAACCACTTCAGTACCTTTGTCAAGAAAACCCCAAATGGGCTCACGAAGAGTCAGACATGACTGAAATGAATGAACAACAACTACAAAAGTCACCTAGGTAATAGTTGGCAGGGCTTGGATTAGAACTCTGGTCCTTTGACTTTAACTTCCATAGAAAAATTCAGCTTTCTTTCAACGAAACCACACTGCTTCCTAAGTCTCAGTGTCTTGGTTGAATGGGTTGGTCCCAGACAACGACAATCTTGTCAGTCAAGACCAATTAGTTGGAGCCTGTGGATAGGGCATCATAATTGGAGCCAGGAAGACTTGAGTCCAAATTAGGCCTGAGATACCTACCAGTTGTGTGATCTCTGCAGAGCCATTCTGCCTCAGTTTCTTTATCTATCAAATGAAGATAATGATAACATCTACCTCCCAAGGTTGTTGTGACCATAAGAAAATATTTGTAAAGTACTTTGCAAACCTTAAATCATCATCATCATCATCATCATCATCATCATCATCATCACAAAGAAACTCCTTTGATTCTGATTGTTTCCCAGAATCGTGGACACCACGGTTATGGTAAGGCTGCAAGGCAGACTCGGGAGCCTCTTCTTTTTCAATGTCATCGTATCTTCCTCCCAGGGTGTATGTGCCATACCACTTAGAGGAGGTAGAAGCATTTTATTTATTGAATTGGTAAAAATTGCACACTTAGTGACCGTAACACCCTAGTAATAATACATATCATCTGCCTACCAGTGGTGATGTTAGTGGATCCCCTTATTATGAAATCTTACTGCCTGTAACCTATAATTGTCATTCTATAAATTGTGTTGCCATCATTCTCCTTACCCAGCTCAGCAAAGTTCAAACTTTTTCCTCTCATTTCCAATACACCTTTTCCCAAACCAAATTCCCTCCTTCTTCCCCTCCCCCTCCATAGCTGACAGAATCACAAAATACTGCATTAGGAGTCAGATGGCCTGCATTCATATCCTGGCTCTGGTTAAGTAATACCAACATGACCCTTTGCAATTTCCTTAACTTCTCTAGGCTTCAATTTCTATGTTTTCAAAATGAGACTGGGTTAGATGAGCTCGAACCTACTTTAAGCTCTAGATCCTTTGATTATATAAAGTATATTTTTGGATTTCAAAACCTTTCATAATTTGATCCCCACTCTTACTAATTATTATTTATTACTACTTACTATTATTACTAATTACTACTTATAATATATAATACTTATTATAAAATACTTATTCCCCAACTAATATGATTGAGTCCAGGCAGGACATTGTATGAATTGTTCTTATCTTCATCTGGTTCTTCTCCATGTCTTATAGGCAGCTCATTCTTATGTCACCTTAATGTATTCAGCTCCCAAACATTCTTCAAGGCCAATCTATCTAAAGTCTCAGACCTCACTAGACCTCATTTATCAAAACCAGAGTGGGGATAAGGAGCCAACCCTGGCGCCATAAGGTAATAATAATATTAATAGCTAACATTTATATGTGCGCCAGTCACTGTGCTAAGCATTTTGTAACTATGATCTCATTTAACCCTCACAACAATCCTTTGGGGTAGGCGTTATTATTATCCTCATTTTACAGATGAGAGAACTGAGATAAAGACTGAATGACTTTTCAGGTTCATACAGCCATTAAGTATTAGAGACTTTCTTTCCGACTCCAGGCCTATCCTTCTAACCACAGAACAACCTAGATGCTTGGTTTCAAGTCTTGCCTCTAAGGTATACTAAGGTGTGTGATCCTAGGGAAGTTGCTTCACCTCTCAGTGCCTTAGCCAACTCTCTAAATTGCATAGAATATGAAAACCAGCTTTGGTAGAGAGAGTTTCCTCTCTTGGGTCTCCCAGTCTATATCCTTGTCTACAGAGCACTTAAAATCAACAGAATTTAGTACTTAAATACATTTGATTAGCATTCCCCTCTTACTTTCTATTTGTTTCACAAATAGTAATTTTGTCTACTTGAACTAGATTGCATATGCTTTAAAGGCAAGGACCAGGACTTCCACTATTTTTTTTAATATCCCATTTTGGTCCTTCAATCTTCTTTTCCTTTGGAGACACACAGGAACCAACACAGTACTAAGAGCATAGAAGACAATGGGTTTATGTAGTTAATTCTTAGAGATTGGAGCTCTGATTTCATTAGTACAAGGAATTCCTGAAAGAGGAAACTCCTTCTGCAAATGGAAGCCAGTAGTCCTTCTGACACTCAGAGCTTAAGCCAACGAAGGCCAACAATAAGACCCTGCCTGAGCACCAAGTAATGGTTTTGGCCCTGGATAGCTCAGAGTGAATATAAATAGTAATTGTTTCTCTTTTGACCAGAAACAACCCTAAGGGTCTCCCCCTCCCAGTATGATGATGATGATGATGATGATGATGATGATGATGATGATGATTAAAGGGGCCATCCCTTGGCTCACTTCTTAAATAGCCCTAATCACTGAATGGGCATTGCCCTGTCAAAGTGAGAACTCAGAAAAACATTAGCTTAAAAAGGCGAAGGTCTCCCTCTGCATCCTGAGCCATCTCCAGTTGTTCTGATCTATATCTGACCACTGAACTCAGATGGCTCTGGATGAGAAAGTGAGGCTGGTGACTTTGCACAGTCCTTCTTTGCTGTAATCCAATTCACTTGCAAGTCATGGTATCATCTTCCTGATGTTATGGCCCTCTTCTAAAAAGGACAACCCACACACAGCTTAAGCATGGCATTATATATACCATACTCTGGAGAGTGGAACCAGATTAAAATGTAATTTAAAGATATTTAACAATATATATATACATATATAGATAGATAGATAGATAGATAGATAGATACAATAAAATATAGATATTACATTTTTAAAATGAAATCAATATGGGGCCAGCAGAGATCCTTATTTGTGATAGTGACTCTCTGTTTCTATTTGAGTTTGACACCACCGACTTAGAGTACTAAGAGATTAAGTGACTTGTCCAGGGTCACATAGCTAGTAAGTATCAGAAAGTGGATTTGAACCCATACTTTATCTTCCAAAACCAGTACTGTGTCCACTATAGCAGTGGTATCAAACTCAAATAGAAATGGATTTTTATGGGTAGCATATTGACTAGAAAACTACAAATTGATATCTTATATATATATATATATATATAAATATATATATATATTACATTACATTTTGATTTATTTTATTAATCTTTTCCCACTTACATTTTTATCTGGTTCAGGCTTCACTCAGGAGTTGTAGGGACTCTGGTGCATGTCTGACACTTCTGCAATATCCCAGGCTACTTTTCTTGATTTTCTAAATATCAACCATGTTCTAATTGCATGGGGGTTTTCTATATGTTATGGTTACTATGTGATACAAACAAATTGTACTTGTCCTATAGTACTTCTCAATCTATTAAAATCAATCTATCACCAAGCATTTGTTAAGCATTTATTATGAACCAGGCACTGTGCTAAGTTGTTGCGCTATAAAAAGAAAAGAAAAGAAGAAACAAAAGGAAAAGAAAAGAAAGGAAAGGAAAAAAGTGAAAAGAAGGAAAAAAGAAAGAAAAGAACAGAAGAGTCACTACCTTCAAGGAGCTTACACTCTAATGAGGGAGAGAATATACAGATGAATAGGTACATTCATGTTGCTGATAGGCAGAATAGAAGAGAAAGCAAGCTTAGAGAAGAATGCCACATTCATACATAAGTACAATTTATTATACTGAATAAAATAATTCTACTAAAGGATAAGAAACAAGTATTTATATTCTGTAGAAGCATGATTTTTTGACATTATCATGTAATAAAGAGAGAGAGCATTCCTAGGTATCACAACATTCCTTCTTCATTGAGGTATCTAAATGAAATAGGAGCATTCTTTCCATCCCTCACCACTAGTGCCCATCCCCCAACAAGTAATAGTTCAGGAAGAATTTGAACACAAATTTAACATAAGAAAAAAGGTTTCCAGCACTTCTTTCCCCAATAGAGCCGATACTATATCCTTAAAGAATTTCCTCTTCTATAAAATGGAAGGATTACTATTGTGACTTCAAAGCATGAAACTCTAGAGGATTGGGGTGCATAAGACCACAAGATCTCTTTTATAAACAAGTATTTGGGGAATTGATATAAAACAATTTGCATGGCAATAGTGATATTCAAAGAGCATAACTATGGTACCTGATGCTAATGCACTGACCATGTGAGTGAGAATCATAGAAGGCTCAGAGCCAGGCAAGGAGAGTAGGAAATGGAAAGCTAGGCACTCGCAGATGTACTGACATTAGGATGATAAGGAACAGCTTAATAACAGCCCAGTAAATACATCATCGGCATTTAGCTCCTTGAAATTCTTTCATTAGTCTGAATATTAAACATATGTTGTTCCTGGGTGGAGGAGCAGTGGGAGAAAGGAGGGGGGCTGGTTTGCTCAGGAGATTGGTAAAGGAATGAAAAGCTATTCATCTTGAGATTATGAGTCTGTTTTCAATGAAGATTGCTAAAGACAGTTATTGCTGTTTTATGGTCTATACAAAATGAACTTTCATTATCCATTTAGATATTCATTTGAGCAACTTGTCACCATAATCCAGTGTTGGATTACTCAATTGCATATTTGGGCAAATGCATGGACCTGCTGCCATAAGCCAGTAAAATACTGTGCTGTCCCCCACCTTCATGCTTCCCCCCATCCTACAGTCCCTTTCCCAATCTAGACCTGAGCTCTTCTGTTTTGCTCTTCCTGTATCTTAGCCAAGACAACGTCTTGATTGGGATATCCCTTGGAGGCAGGAGGATTATAGCAATATTCTGTGTTTCTTTGCTATTTCTGTATTCTACTTCTTTGCATGCATCACTTGCAATAGTCTCATGGCTTATGACAGATTTTTTACTCCAGATTTTAGATATCTCTTCAACTGAGGTATCTCCAATTATCTTGGAGATGATATGAAATTGTAAAAAAAAAAAAATCAGCTCTGAATTTAAACTACACTGGTGTACTAGAAAGAGGGGAAATATACTGGAATAGTCGACCGATCATTAGACTTAGAGGTAAATGGCCTGACTTTTGAGTCCATTTCCAATGCTAAGTATCAATGTGGTCCTGGGTGAGCTGCTTAATTTCTAAGTGTCCCAAGTAATTCTCTAAGACTATATAGCACAGTTGCCGATATGCATTAATAAAGCAAATTCTTAATGGACAGTATCCTCCAAAAGAGAAATTATAAGTCTGGTATAAAACAAACCGAAAACAAATAAACAAAAAACTCTTTTTAGGGGAATGGGAAAGTGATCATGTTAAACAAATTACAGTAGGATGTCATTACAACTAGCCCAGGGATTAAAAATCACTGCATTACTTTCATCCAGTGATACGGCGTATTGGTAACAAAAATAGCAAAAAGAATTCTGCATTTACAATTAAGAAGATCTTAGTGCAAATCCTGCCTCCAAAGTTTGCTGTGTGACTCTGGACAAATCATTTTTGTCTGTTACCTTACTTGTCAAATGAGAATAATAATAGAACTTCCTTCACAGAGTTATTTGAGGATATAAATATTATTACATGTGTGAAGTGTCTTGCAAACCTTAAATTACTTAGTAAATGTTAGCCATTATTGTTAACCTCCTATTACCTCTCTTCCTTACAGTAGAAAGTCATTTCTAAATTATGACCAGGCTCAACCTCCTAGAATTCCACTCTACTGAAATTGCCATGTGGGAGACAACATGGCATGGTCAAATGGCCACATGACTGGACATCAGAAGACTTGAGTCCTAGATCCTAGTCTTATTTAGACCATTTACAGCAATGCCATATTTGAAGATTCATTTAACCTTTCTTGAATTCAATCTCATCTGTAAAACCAGAATGTTTTTTCTAGCGCTTTACTTCTGTCGTGACATTTAGTATATCTTTTTGCAAAAATATCAGTCAACAATCATACATTAAGCACCTCCCATGTACCTGGTGCTTGATAAGTACTGATGCTGCAAAGACAAATGAAGCAAACTCTAGCCTTACATTTTTGAAGATAGCATAGTTGATTTTTTTACATCTATCTTTTTCCAGTTTTTGATCCTATGTCTTTGAAATGAGCCTCCTTTGAATTATAGCTATGCTTCCTTCTGTTTTAAACATGCAAAAACAGACACATGAACTGAAAATCCAGTGCTTTAAAATGGACTTAGCCATTGGTTCAGAAGCAAGAAGAATTGGACTTCGATCCATTACGAGTGTGCTGAAAATTGATTTGAGAAGAACGATATGAGATTTGGGATAGAATGTGAATGGGGACCGGTCTGGGTTGACCTCAGCTCTGATGCTCTATTTGTGTGTGGGGCAGCATGAGTGACAGAGGGTGTGAGGAGTGCTTCATAAGATGTAAAAAGAACTGATTGATTTATCGATCTAAGGAAGACAGTCTCCTTGACGGAGACATGCTGTCAAACAGTGGCAGGATGCTCTGCTAAAAGCCCTCCAGATTGATTACCCTACCTGGCACCTGATCCCTCATCACTTTGGCAGGTGAAGAGTTCTGGAAATGTACTCACAGCTGCATTAATAAGATAGGAAGGGAACAAACAAGAGAGACGGGGTTAGGCTGAGGAAGAGATTTCTTACAAGCTCTGAATTTCCTCAAAACCTCAAAATCTTTCAAATGGTGTGAAATACACAGGCAGAAAATGAGACAAAATAGCTAATCCAGCTGAAAATGTGTGTGGCAGCAATGACACCTCTGAGTCCTGAAATTCTGTGATTTGGTTTTCCCATCTGTTACCACTTTGAAAATTCAACTATTCCTCTTTGAATTCTTATGTAATTAGAGTATGCTTTGGAAATAGTCTTTTAAGAGAGACACCTGGTATGACACACTGAATGCTTCTCCTTTGATCCACGCTAAGGAATATCTACACACAATTCATGCATTCTACTGTGCTAATCAAGGAGAGCACTTTTAGAACCACGCAATTTATTTTTGTGTACACACATGTTACAAGTATGCCACAACTTACTAGCTAGCAGTCAGAGGGATGACGTCTAGCAAGACATCAACACCAACATTGTGAGATCACTAGATATCAAAATCTGAGCAAATACGGCAAGAACAATGACTGATATTGAAAGAGGGTATTTACCCAGTAAATATTATGAAACATGTGGAAGATAGAGTCAGGCACTACTTGATTGGGAACATAACACTTTGAAAACTGAAGAGAACAGTAAACTTGGAGTCTGATATCTGAGATTCATAGAATTGTAGTCTGAGTAGTATAAGGAATCTCAGACTTAATTTCATCCAACCTGAGCCACATGTCTTCTCTAAAATCCCTCACAGTGTTTATCCATTCTTTACATGAAGCTCCTAGTTCTAGGTAATTCATTAATTCATTACCTTCCAAGAGAGTCCATTCTACTTTAGAGTAGCCAAAATAGAAAATTCCCCATCCCCCACAAATTACCTCTTCTGAAGCCCTACTCTGAAGTGTCTCCACGTCATGGAAATGACCCTAGGTTCTCAAAAGTTATAGCAGCAGAGTATAAACTCTGGAAGGACTTACTGATTTTGAAAGGATCCTTTGATAGGTTTTATGACTCTTGAATTAGGCCAGCCTAATTAAGCTCAGAGAGACTCATTACCAGGTTAGCTGTAGGGTGATGAGGTGTTTTGTTTTTGTTTTTGGCCATAGTAAGTTGAAACTGTCTACAAAGTTATATAATGGTTGTGATTTATGGCAGTGAAGGGAACATTCATAATTATAAATCCATTGATATATTGGTATATAGTGACTTTAAATCTGGATCTCCATGACTTTGTATAGAGGAAGTTATTTACTCTTTCTGTCTTCTCAAATCAAGGAAAGCAAATTTAATCCCTCATATCCTTTGAAACTCTCACCAATATGACCTTGGAAAAGATATTAAGCCTTTTTTGATTTTCAGTCTTCTGAAATACCACCTACCTCATAACAATGCTTATGACAAATGAATGGAGTTAACCCTATGACTAAGTGGGAGACATGAAAGGTGTGTGTGTAAACTGATATTGGTATATACTATTTTCTTTTTCAAATAATACTCATATACTCTATTTTATATTATTAAGTCATTAATATATTATATTATTAAGTCATTAATAATAGCATTATATTTACAAAGTAACTTACATAAAAATGATCAATTTCCTAAAGCAGAAAACATGTGATATAAACAACGTCGAACTTAGAAGGACATCTGCCAAGTTCACATTGCTAAAGTTGACATCTGACAATGTCACTGTTCTGTTAAACAAGTGTCAGGGGCTGCCTCCTCCTTTCAGGATAAGGTATAAACTGCGTGCTGGTATTTCAAGCCTTCATAATATGGCTGCAACTTACCCTTCCAGATCACTTTCACATTATTTGTGTTCACCATTTTCACAACCCAGGTAAAATGGTTTATTTGCTGTTTCTAGCGCATAATATTCTATCTTTTTTTTTATTTTATTGCTTTTGTATAGGTTAGCCTCGAGGCCTGGACTGTACTCACTTTTCATGTTTTCATCTTAGAATTCCTAGGTTCCTTCAAGGCCCAGATCAAATGCTATCCTCTTCATGAAGCCTTTCATGATCTTCTTTCCTTCATATGTTGATGTCTTTCCTTTTCTGAAATTAATCTGCATTAACTTTGTATAAATTTTGTAGAATTTATTCCCACACATGATGTTTACTTCCAGTAGAATTTAAGCTTCTTGAGGTCAGGAACATTTTTTTGTTTCTGTCTTTGTATCTCCAGTGCTTAACAAAATGTTGTACATACAGTAGAATATTGAATAAATAAACTAGTAATAGAATAGGAAGATAGAAATCATAGAAAAAAATGGAAGCTTAGATAGGAATTTGGGGGCAGATGTTAGGGGATGAGAGCCATGATTACAATGACCCAAAGGTCTGGGGGTAAATCTATTCCTATGGTCACCTTTCTAGGTCTTACCTAATGAACACATGAAGTAATCTCCTGATCTTTATTTGCTTTTCCATGTGAGACTCTCTACTGAAAAGAACTATTTTTGACAGTTTGATGGAATGTCAGTTAACTGTGCATGACTTTGTCGATACTACATTTGGTTAAAACTACATTTTTCTTGGATCTGATCAAATTTTGATAAGGAGAAGAGCAGTGATGGGAGATCAAATTCATGCGCAAATAGTTAATAAAACTCTGAGAGCTTTCCTGTTCATCCATCTACATTCTTCCTTGCACTCCCATTCCTCTTAACTCTGCTAGAGATTAAACCTAGATATAAATTATAGAAACTCAGGTTCGTTCTACTCTTACGCTCTCATCTTCTTAAAATTCTAATGTCTTATCATCTATATTCCATCTGAGTCTCTCCCCCAACCTTAATCGTGTGATTAACTAAATTGTGAGAATGACCTGGCCTGGGGAAAAGAGTACTTTGAGACAGACAATGATTAGATACAGGATCTGAGTAATTTTTGACCAAACTTGTGGATAGTAGTGGGACATGTACTTCTCTTTTTGTTTTATTTATTTATTTTCTTTCAATTTATTTATTTATAGTTTTCAACATTCACATTTATAAGATTTTGAGGTCTAAATTTCTCTCCTTCCCTCCCCAAGACAGCGTGCAATTTGATAGAGGCTCTACATGTACAATCATATTGACCC
>CM053622.1:534008686-534042395 GCA_028646595.1 Phalanger gymnotis | reverse complement strand
GAAATTAAGGGATGAGAGAGGAATACAATGAGAGAGGGAGAAAGGGAGAGATAGAATGGGGCAAATTATCTCACATAAAAGTAGCAAGAAAAAGCAGTTCTGTAGGAAGAGAAGAGAAGGCAGGTGAGGGGGAATGAGTGAATCTTGCTCTCATCAGATTTGACCTGAGGAGGGAATACCATACATAGTAAATTGGGTATCTTACCCCACAGGACAGAAGGAGGAAGAAGATAAAAAAGGGATGATAGAAAGCAGAGCAGATGGGGGTGGAGGTAATCCAAAACAAACACTTTTGAAAAGGGACAGGGTCAAGGGAGAAAATTCAATAAAGGGGGATTGGTCAGGAAGAAGCAAAATATAGTTAGTCTTTCACCACATGAGTATTTTGGAAGGTTTATACATAATGATACGCATGTGGCCCATGTTGTATTGCTTGACTTCTTAGGGAGGGAGGGTGGGTGGGAAGGGAAGAGGGGAGAGAATTTGGAAGTCAAAGTTTTAAAAACAGATGTTCAAAAACAAAAAAAAATTGCATGCAACTAGAAAATAAGATGCACAGGCAATGGGGCGTAGAAATTTATATTGCCCTACAAGAAAGGAAAGGAAAAGGGGATGGGAGTGGAGTGGGGTGACAGAAGGGAGGGCACACTGGGGAACAGGGCAACCAGAATATACACCATCTTGGGGGGGGGTAGAAATGGGGAGAAAATTTGTAATTCAAACTCTTGTGAAAATCAATGCTGAAAACCAAATATATTAAATAATAACAAAAAAGAAAGTTGCTCCTGAGATCTAAATGCAGATTTCATCCACTTTGTTCCCCCTTGAACATACCTTGAGGCCAAAGCGCTTCTAAATTTCCATTTGTCCAATCCCATTCAACTTCAGTTCCATTATCAATAACAATTTGCTCCTTTTTTTAGTATTAAAAACCCAAATAGATTAAACTGAAATAAAACCCACCATTTACCAGTCAGAATTACATGTTCCAATACACAAAAGCCAAAGCTTGCCCAGGCACCTAAAATCTAGTTTGAAATATAACATATTTTTATGTAAATCAATACATTCAGTACTTTTTGACTTGTGGTTTTAATACATTATTAATATCCATATTGAATTTGAGGGACTTTTTTCTTCCATATAACATACTGTATTTTCAAACTCACCATGGTCGAACAACTAATTATCCCTGAGATTATTAAAATTCTTGGTTCATGTCTCCCTGATTACCTTTGGCATTATCTCCGACTTCCTCTCTTTTGCATTATACATACAAGACCTGATCCAACACTGCTTCTTGTTTCACTGAGTAAATGTGTCATTTCCCCATGATTTCCATCTCTGCCTTATTCTTTTTTCCCCCTCTTTGAGTCTGCTACTTTTCTTCTTGCTGGAGTTAGCTCCTCTAGCTTCACAGCTCAAAATACTCTTAAGAAATGGGAGTAACTTCTCCTTGACCTCTTCGTTTCTTTTTCTTATCCCCAGCTCTGATTGGACTTTCCTACTTCCCCAGATAGCTGAAACCACTTCCCCTTGACCAGTCGGATTTCTTCTATTAGACTTAAGTCTTCAGCAAAGCCTTTCCTGGATCAATGTAATACCCCTAGTGGTCTATAGTGCTGTCTAATTCTGCTCTGTACACAGCATCCAAAGCATTGCAGCCACCCAACTGTGATTAATAGCAAGAAGAATGAACCTAGCTAAACAAACAAAAATGCATCTGTCCCTTCTTTCTTAGTTTCATTCCCCTCCCTTTGACAGGATAATTTTACTAGTCACTTCACTTTCTTTTCAAAGATACTTTTTTTCCTCAGTTTTGTCCACTGGCATAGAGTGTCTTTAGAGAACCAAAGTTTGACAAATACTTAATTAAGGAGAAAGTGTTGCTTTGTTTTTGTAATAACGATAATGATTAATAAAGACACCGAAAGCCATTTGGTTCATAATAGACAATTCTTCTTAATGGAATATGAACTTTGACCTAAAATCTTTGGTGACTAATTGAAATTACTTTTGTATGCTTCCCACTGTCAATTTGAAGTTAAATAATTTCAGTGGTGGTCTATCTGAATTAAAGTTCAGACCAAAAGTCCTAATAATCCTGGATGGGAAAAGACACTCATCCTTTTGCAAAGTCAGAAGGGAAAAAGAATACAGTCACACTGGCTCTGGACAATTTAGAAACACTATTAAAAATTATGATAGTTATATTTTGGCTTTATATCTCCTGAATTTCTATCAATCCCACATTTTCTGTTGACAACTTTTGTCACATATGGCAAATCATTTAACCCTCTCTGGGCCCCTCATCTGTGAAATGATGGACTTTGGCTAGATTCACATTGAGGTCCATTTCAGCTTTTAGTCCATGGTCCAGTTAGCATGGACAAGTCTCTTAACCTCACTAAGCCTATTTCTTCACTTGTTAAATAGGAATAATATTCATCTGGGCAATGCTCACGTTACAGGGTTGTTGTCAGCATTAAATGGGATGATCGACGATAGTACTTTGCAAGTTTTAAAACCTTTAGGAATGACCTGTAATCCCTCATTCTTCACATGTTCCCGTAATGAGGAAAGGAAAAGATAGGGGAGTAACCCTGCTGTAATCTCACTTGGGAATTCAGGAAAGTATGAAATGACCACAGATTTTTCAAGGTCATGGAATAAGGGAGGCATTTGGGAACCATTTGCCATCATAGAAGAAGTTACAAGGCAAGGAAATAAGGAAAAGTAGGATGTTTTTATCTATTGTGGTCTAATAGTTAGAGAGCTATCCTCAGAGTCAGGAAGATTGGATTCATATACATACTGACCGTGTCTCCCTGAGAATGCCTCTCCACTTCTTCTAGACTTCACTCTAAGATTATACACAATTGAGCAGCTTCCTCTGTCTGACCTGCGAAGTGTTGACTACATGCATGAAATCAGAGTTTTTGTCCTCCCAAACCCCTCTCCCCCCAAAAAAGGGGATAAATGATAAAATTGCACTTTACTTTTCTCATACTCATCAGGAAAATGAGGGCCTTAAATCAGGAGTGTTTAATCTGAGGTTTATAAATTTTTTAATGTTGTGATAATCATTTCAATCTAATTAATCTCCTTTGTAATCCTATGTATTTTATGATATGCATTTAAAAACATTATTCTGAAAAAAAGGAATCCATAGGCTTCATCAGACATCCATTAGGTTCATAAAACACAAAAAGCATAAGAATACGTAGACTAAATGATCTATAAGATTTCCTAGCTCTAAATACAATGAAAGTGGAAATATTAAGAAGTAGATAGGTAAATGATAGATAGATAGATAGATAGATAGATAGATAGATAGATACATTTTTATATTTAGGAAAAAGAAAAATTAAGGAGCAAGAAATATGTGAAAAGAAGTAGAGTGCACTATCCTAGAGAAATAGCAGTGAAAAGGTGTGTGAAGGGGTCACTTGGGGGCATTTAGGGAAGGGGGAAGAAGAGAAAAGGATACAACAACCAGGACTCCAGATCTCAAAGAGGCGGAAGGGAAGGAGAAAGAAATAATTTAAAAGTGGCAGAAGTGGCCCTGTTGGAGCCTACTATGGCCAGACAACATTTCTATTCTATTGCAGCTCTACAGTGACAGTGCTTTGCATATGAAAATCTAGTTAAGCTAACGAGGTCTTTAATTAGGGCTTTTATTATCTTTTAATTCTTTGCTTAAAGGAAAGTGATTGCAAAGCTCATCTTTATGATATACCATACTAATCTTTCATTTCTGAAGTGTTTTCTTTCCCTCCTTCTCCCAGATATGAAAAAAAAGGAAGAAGAATGAAACCTAGAGGATGATACAAACAAATACAGTTACAATAGAATGAAGTACTTGAACCTGGGCGTTAGCATTTTCATGAAGCATAAAGAGCAAGGCCTTCTTTATCAGATATGACTTGTTCTCTGGATTTTAATTTAATAAGAACCAGTTGGAGCTCTATTTAAAAAAAAATTGCTGAAACCTCTGCAATTCAAGTTTCCTTAGCAGCGTTCCTTGCTAGAGGAGTCCACATGAATTTCTGCTGGGCTTTTCCCCTGGTCAGATTCTCATCTCTGGCTGATTTGTTAAAATTTCCCATATGGTTGGTACAGCTTCTAGGAAAGAGTCAGGTCAAGGACTTCTCCTGGGGAGTATAGTCCAGAGAGATCCCCTGTCCTGGGCTTCAATTTCCCCCAACAGTTCAATGAATTTTAAAGTAAACACCAAAGGAAAATCTTAAATGGATGTGGGTGGGGTGGGGGGGATTGCAAGAAAAAGGGAGTAGGGAGGGTCAGGAGGAGGCAAGGAGTCACAAAAGAGGACTGTGGAGGCAAAAATAAGAGAACTAGCATAACTTTGTTTATGGTACTGATAATGACAATGATTTAAGGAGGGATATGCCAGGATATTATATTTTTACATTAGTCTAAGCTTGTCTTTCTCAGTAAGCTCGGGGACTGATTTGTTTTTTCTTATCTCTAGTGACTAGGACATAGAAAGCCTTCAACAAATGCTTACTGAATGGAATTGAATCTCCTTGAACCACAGGCTACTTATAAAATATTACTGGACTGGTGTTAGACCTAGAAGTCTAGAAGATCCAAGTTGAAAATCTACCTCAGACATTTATTAGCTGTGTGTACCTGGGCAAATCACTTAAACTCTCCCAGTCTCAATGCTCTCATCTGTTAAATAGTGAAAATAATAACACTAACTCTGAGAGTTGTTCAAATGAGATATTATTTGTGAAACATTTAGTTCAGTGTCTGTCACATAGTAAGATCTTAATAAATACCTGTTTCCTTTCTTTCATCTTGTTTTTACTATAGCCACAAATGGAATTCTAACTCAGGTCCTGTGACTCAAAGTTCAGTACCCTTTTTAAAATATAATGCTGACATGGCTAATATGATTTTGCATGACTTCATGTGTATAATCATTATCATATTGCTTGCCTTCTCGAGGGGTGGGGGAGGGGTGGAAGGGAAGGAAAATTTTGAACTTAACTTTTTTAAATGAATGTTAATAATTTTGATGTAATTGGGAAATAATTCATGAAATAAATAAAATATATTTTAAAAGCATAATGCTGGACTTCTGATTCCAAACCTAGGCTTCTTTTCATGACTCCCCCCATGCTTCTTAGACTTTTCATACTCTGTCCTATGAAAGCCCAATGTTTCATAAGTTGCCTCTCTGTGTTGCCTGTATAAAACAAAAAGTGTCTGTGGTGAACATGCATAAATTATATCTTCCACGTCATCTTCTGGCTGTATCTTACAGTACTTAGGGGCTTTCCATATAGGTATAAAGTCTATTAGGGCCTAATAGATTTGAACTTAGGCTTAACAATGTTGTAGAGCTAGGTGACAAGTATTCAGAGATCCACTTAACAGATTGTGGAAAAGAAAATGACAGGCAAATCAATCTAAAGCAACAGCAAAAGAATAGAGATCTCTTAAATGCCTATTTGTTGTCCAACTGACTGATTTCTGAAAATGATCATTAAAAATGGGTAACTAGGTGAGCGTGTTGGCAATCAGAAAGGGCTCTTACCACTCGGTTCAACCAAGTGCCCTTGAAGAGTTTGGTCTTTGTTTCCTTGATTAGATTGGGAGTCCTTGGTGACCTCTTTGCCTCAGGGGAGGGACTAGTTTACATAGGTTTGAGTGGCATGTTTGAGTGACATCAGAGCCTTTTAGACCACGTGGGTTTAAGTCGCCTCTTTGTGAGGATTTTAGGTCACGTGGGTGAGTCGCATGTGTGACAACTGGGGTTGACTTTATCTTTTCCGGAGCTCTTACCCACAGTCTTGGTGGTGTGCGTGACTCTGGGCCAGCCCTTGTATGAGCTCCTGGGCTGAATTTAGATGTTGGTAACTATGAATTGTATTTGGTCTGTCTGTTGATGTTTGTAATTTGTTTGTATTTTGCTCTGAAGTTCAGGGTGCTGGCTTTTCCCCCTGAACTAAGTGAATGATGTCTGTATGCTGGATTAAAGTGAGATTGTCGGCTCCTTAACATTGCTTTCCTTAGTAAAGCCGATTAAAAGAACCTGGGCTTTGGCAGCGTTCTTGTTGTTGGGCTTGTGTTGATCTTTCACCCCCACAGCAGCTGCTAGCCTGATTGTTTAAACAGTGATGCAGTAGATAGAGTTGAACTTGGAATCAGGAAGACTTCTGCTGATACCCTTCATCAGACACGCCCTAGTTTTGTGACCATTGGCAATCATCTAACCTCTATCAGCCTCAGTTTTCTCATCTGTGTATTGGGCTTAAGAATAGAACTTACTTCACTGAGGTGAGGAGGCAGCTAGATGTCTCAGTGGATAGAGTGCTGGGCCTAGAGTAAGAAGACATTAGTTTAAATCCGGCCTCGGACACTTATTAGCTGTGTGACCTTGGGCACATCTCAGAGGTCCCCCTGACCTTGGAAAACTTAGTGACAGCAGGCTGTTGTCACTCCTAGTTCAATGTGTGTGATGCCATGTTGTTATACAGTTGTTTTTCAGTCGTGTCTGATTCCTTGTGATCCCACTTGGGGTTTTCTTGGCAAAGATACTAGACAAGTTTGCCATTTCCTTCTCCTGCTCTTTTTACAGTTGAAGAACCAGAGGCAAGCAGGGTTAAGTGACTTGTCCAGGGTCACACATCTAGGAAGTGTCTAAGGCCAGATGTCAATTCAGGAAGATGAGTCTTCCTGACTCTAAGCTCAGCAGTCCATCCACTGTCATGAGGGTCTTTCTTAATTCAGAATTGAGGATAAAGACCTATTAAGGTTTATAGGAAGGTGCAGGTTCTCACTCACATCTATGTGATTGGCTTCATATCTCTGATGACTTAGGACCAGGGGTAGAGAAACTGCAGCCCCCAGGCCACAGGTGGCCTTCCATCTTAGACTGAGTCTAAGTTTTATAGGACAAATCCTTTTATTAAGGAGATTTGTTCTTGAAGTTTGGATTCAATCAAAGGGCTGTATTTGGGGAATTAAAGGGGCCAGTATGGCTCTGAGGCCTCAGGTTTTGCACCCTTGCCTTAGGCAGAAAGGTCAAGCAGGCAAGTTGGTGAGACCCAGTTGAGTACAGCATATGGCATGTAAGTTTATAGCATAGAAGTTTCCAAAGATGCAGCATTTTAAAGTAGAAACACAGCAGTAGTAGAGAATACTTACCTGAATATCTTAGAGATATTTGAAAGTTAATGCATTGAAAGCAGACCTCACCATTTTCCCCTCAAACCCTCTGTTTTTCCAAACATCTCTCTTTTTATTTCAGGCACCACCATCTCTAAGATTTCTAGTCTGCGCATTATCCTCTACTTCTCCTTCTTTCTCTTCCATGTGTAAACCTTCCATTGATAAACCTTGCTGTTTTAGCTTCCATTGTATCGAAATATTCTTTTCCTTTACCTACATAGCTACTTTAGCTCATATCCTCATCACTTTTCGCTTGGATTATTGCAAAAGACTCGTAACTTGTCTTCCTGTCTCACATCTCTTCCCACTCCAGTCTAGCCTATACATACTGCTCGAATAATTTTTGTTAAGCACAGATGTGATCACATCCTTCTCTACATAATAAATTCCAGTGATTTCCTGATAGTATCCATGAGTTTTTCTTCACAAAGTCACTAGAGTGGTTTGCCATTTCCTTCTGCAGTGGATCGAGGCAAATGAAAGTTAAATGGCTTGCCCAAGGTCACACAGCTGGCAAGTGTCAGAGGCCAGATTTTAATGACTTGTCACACACAGGTGACTGAGTCAGGATCTGAACCCAAGGCTTATTTTGCCTACAAATCCTTTTCTAGTATGTCACATTGAAGTTTTTTTCCTCTTGCCCATTTCCTTATTCTCTCAGACATTCCATTCTGGGCATTATACTTATGTTCTCATGAATTATAACACATCCAATAAAAGGCTTTTTTGCTTCCCAAATTCTCAGATTTTTTTTAATGTGTGTGAAAACCTCCTCAAGTGCCAAAATTTCAGTTTCAAGGACTCATTCAAACAACAGTTAGGGAATTTTACAAAGGTGGCTTTTGGGGGAAGAAAGACACAAATTCATCTTATTCAATTATAACCGATATTCAGGTGACTCCCAAATCGAAATATCATGAACTATAATCCTCTCAACCATCCTGTCTATGGATATCAACAGATAGAAATCTACAATTAAAGAGATAAAGAGAGAGATCATTAATTGAAACTTAAAATTTCTATTCGGCCATCAGGATTGAAGTCTCAGAATCTCCCCCACAGATAGAGAGGTCAGAAAAATATAGGGGGAATAGTAAAAGGTAGTCTTGGTAGGTCAAAGGCTACTTATTTTATCTCAAAGTAAAGAATATCATTCAGTCCTCCTGATGATAATAGGAGTTTTTTTTTCCCACCTAAACCTCAATGTCTAAAATAGTTTCCACAATCTTCTACTATCACCCTCTCCCAAATGGACTGACAGTATAAACAATTCAACTATTTTTTCAGTCAATGAGACTAACAAGTTGGTATTCATTTCTGACCCTTCTGTGTTCTACAAGACAGTCAAATATCAGATCTTGATGATTCTTTCTTAACATTATTTTTCTGACAAGGTCCTTCTTTTCCTTCCCATCAGCCACATCCAAAAACCGGTCAACCAATCAACAAATATTATTAAGTCCTTACTATCTGCCATGAACTATGTTCTAAGGGTATAAGTACAAAGACTTAATGATCCTATTCCTATTCTCATTTTTTACAAGACATCCTATTTGTGACCTCTCATTATTTTAATCTCTCTGAATCAAGTTCATCAACCATTATTTTGATTATGAAATGGTTTCCTCATAAATTCTCTCTCTCTCTCTCTCTCTCTCTCTCTCTCTCTCTCTCTCTCTTTCTCATCTACATATGTATATCCCAATTCATTCAAGGAAATTTATTATCTCTCCCCAACATAATAAGTATGTGTAACTTTTGTCGTCAACCAGATTAGGTTAAAATTTCAAGCCCTACCTATTAGAAAATGTGTTCCTGCTGCCATGTTATGCTTATAATTCCAAGAATTATCACTATATAGGTAGTAAATGAATGAATGGAAAGTGTATGTTCAGAGCTTATTAAATGCTAAGCTAAGAAAATACAAGTCAAAAAAGTAAGAAAGCCCCCGCTCTCTAAGAACTTGCATTCTAAAAGAGGCAAATACTCTATATAGAGAAGCTGTGGCCAGGGAAGGGAATTTTGGGCTAAGGAATAGCAAGGATAGTGAATATTTCTAGATCAGTCAAGTGGTATACTGTTTCCACAAGCAATGGTACTGTGCGTTTGATAACTGTATCCAGGGAATGAGATGGAAAGCCGGAAAAGGAGTGTGTAGGGATATATGTAAAGAAATCTGGAAAATGGCAAGATGACCTAGGTGGACAGTTTGAAGTTAAGATGAAGCAAAATTTGGTCGGTTCTGGTGATAGACCAACTAGATATCGTGGGCTAGACAATTGGTGCTCTTTAGGATAATAATAGAACATGTTTAGACCACCTTTATAAAATAAATAAAAGAGATATCAAATGATATACTTAGTTTTCCCTGGTGAAACCATAACCATATGCATCTAATCTAGTTTTACTGAGAAATGAGCAAATAAGAACTGCCATAAGGTGCATGACTTAAAGAAATAGAGATCTTAGGCACAGATTGGTGGTATCATTCACCTTAACTTCAGCTATTATTAATGATCATGTGATTGTTTATCCTTTGGTTACTTCCCAAGAAAATAAATTGCAATCTATTCTTGTTTTCTAAAGGTCAGGGCTTCTGAGGCCTACAGGTGAGTAGGATTATGTGCTTGTCAAGATTTTTTTTATTATTAAAGCCATAATCGACAACTAATGAACAAAAGCAACTAAATCAACTCCCAGTAGATTTTCCCTACTGCTGATTAATTTCCTTCATCAACTGGTTCACAATAGCTAGCTTAATCAGAATTTATAAGGAGATCCCAACCTCTCACTACAGTTACTTCCACTTTGCAACTTGTCTTTTTAAAACCCATTCAGACTTTTTTTTCTTTCCTTCCATTTCAACCATGTCCAAAAGTAAAGAATGAAAACCATGTTAGTTGTTAACCTCTCAATGATTACTGCCAACCTTATTACTTTCATTCAGTATATATTTACCTAGATGACTGAATTACTAGCTTAGGGGATTCTTATTTTCTTCTTTACTTGGGATCTCTTATTATCCCCTTTCTTTAATGAATGCTTAATTAACATTGAATTAGTTTATCAGCTCTCTGAAGCCTGTGGATTTAACATTTTACATACTGTTGCTATACTCTGTTTCAAATACAATTTAACAGTTTTTTTTTAACTTAACCTTTTTTAAAGAGATGGAGCAAATTTGTTTTCTTCTTATTAATATATTTTAATGGAACATAATAAGATAGGTGTAAACATGTCTTCTTTACTTAATATCCCATAAAATATGACTAAAACTATATTAATTCACCAAAGATTCTGTCTCTTCCCTTCAGTCCATTGAATTGGTCAAGCAAACACAGAAGATCGTTAGATTGATCTGATGAGACAATTTTCATGAGCAAGCCATACAGTTTATTGACTAGCAATACTTTATTCCCTACAAGGTGTTCACTAACCTATCTTGCAATAGTTTCCTCTATGATTTCCCATTTTATAATCCTTCAACATAATTAAAAATAGATTCTAACACATATAGATGTAATGGGTTTGCCCTATGCCAAAATGAGGTATGGCACTTCTCTAATATTTCAATGCAATGAGTTTTACCTGCATGTGACAACTCTATAGCTCTCCCATTATCTAGGAAGAGTAAAAAATAATTTACTGGAAGGCATCCATCAAAATCCTTCTCTAGGTGAATAATTATAGTCTGTTAATTACATGTGGTAGTTTGATTTTCATGAAATATATCGGTTTTTATTGCTCTTCTTGTCAGTTCCTGAATACCATAAATGCTTACCAAGAGCCTATCATATCAGTTCCTCCTCTTCCTTCCCCTCCTTCCCCAAAATAATTTTTAAAAAACCTTCATATTAAATTGATTTGAAAATTATGTTGCTAATTCAATGTTATCTCAAAGGATTTTCCAGGGAGAAAAAGGCAAACAACTATAGAGATTTTGGGGAGCCAGCCGATTAGGAGAAAGGTTGTAAATGACTAGATGGAATAGATGATAAGAAAAATAATTGCTTATAAGGGAATGAGGTGTGGGAAAGGGAGAAGCAGTACTGAGAGGAAAGGATTTGATGTGTTTTAGTTTTCATTGGTCATTGGGGAGGGCAAAAGGCTAGGTTTCATGTAGAAGACCAAAAAGGAATGGCTATCATCCATACATCCTAATCAGTTGCTAGGCATTTTGCAAACTGTGGTAGCTCACTTGACTTCTGTTATGGTGGTGATGTTAGAGAGGAGATACAGCTCAAGCTAAATGATCCTGAGACACTGTGGGAGTTTGAGTGTGAATGTCGAGTGCATAGATAATACAACATCCTGATCACTGAGAAGATTGATTAATTTATGATAACAAAGTGATGTTTCACTAATCTACAAATTCAAATATTTTGAACACAGTTAAACACCAGAAATTAAGCAAGAGAGGACTAAAAGATGCCCAAATAAACATCACTGAGTCCATTCACTGAAACTGAACATAAATAGAGCATCTGTTAGGTCCTAATAAAAGACCTAATTATTTTTCTTTTTTTCAATTTTGAAAGAGCAAAGTATTTAATCAGAGCAGAAATGATCAGCAAAGCTACAGAAAATAAAATCAGCTCCATTATTATTTTAAAATGAATTCTTTTTTTCAATTGTCAGGTGTTTATTTTTCTCCTTCCCAACTCCCTTTCCCTCCAGAAAAACAAAAACAAATACAAAACTTTTATAATGAATAACCATAGTCAGCAAAACAAATTCCTTCATTTGCCTTTTATAAAAATAGATGTTGCATGCTATATCATATCTCGGGCAGCAAATTTTGTCCACCCTGGATCCTCTGGAATCATGAGTGATAATTACTTTGTTGAGAGTTTGTATATCTTTTAATTTTCTTATAGTGTTTAGAATATTATTATTAGAGCATAAGTTGTCCTCCTTTTTCCAGTCACTTGCAGAAAGCTAAATTTTCCAGTACTCTAGTCTATAGCATATAAGAAGCAGAGAATTCTAATGGATAGAGAGGAGTGGGAGAAGAATGTCTGTACTGGAACTATACTCACTGACAGTATTAAGAAGTTTAAAAATCTACAAATACTAGATTAAGATTGAGAAAATAAAACCTAACATTCTATGGATATTTAGCTTAGATGTTTAATATTTTCTCCCTCTTAAAATAATATAATATCTTCATGAATCACACAAGTATACCAGAAGCTCCTTGAGAATGTGGACTATTTGTCTTGCTACCTTTGTACTATTATCTTGCACAATGCTATACACACAATGCTTTAGACACAATTATGACTATTAAATGCATGTTGCATTTGATCAGAGACAAACAACCTATTGAGAGGAAGAAAACATCACCAAACTTCGAGTCAGAAGCCCAAGGATAGTGTCCTATGTGTATTTCTTTTTTTTAAGTTTTATCATTTTTATTTAATTTTTTAGTTTCCAACACTGATTTCCACAAGATTTTGAGTTACAAATTTTCTCCCCATTTCTACCCTCCCCCCCCATTCTAACATGGCATATATTCTGATTTCCTCATTCCCCAGTCAGCCTTCCCATTCTGCCACTCCACTTTCTGTCCCCTATCCCTTTTCCCCTTACTTTCTTGTAGGGCAGGATAGATTTCTATGCCCCATTTACTATATAGTATATTTCCCAGCTGCATGCAAAAACAATGTTTTTTTGAGCATCTGCTTTTAAAACTTTGAGTTCCAAATTCTCTTCCCTCTTCCCTTCCTACCCACCCTCCCTAGGAAGGCAAGCAATTCAACATAGGTCACATGTGTATAATTATGTAAAACATTTCCACGATACTCATGTTGTGAAAGACTAACTATATTTCCTTCCATCCTATCCTGTTTCACTTTATTCAATTTTATCCCTTGACCCTGTCCCTTTTCAAAAGAGTTTTCTTTTGATTACCTCCTCCCCCTATCTGCCCTCCTTTCTGTCACATCCCCCATGTCTTCCCCCCTACTTTACTGTAGGGTAAGGTACCCAACTGAATGCGTATGTTATTCCCTCCTTAAGTCAAATGAGAGGAAGATTCACTCATTCCCTTTCATCTGCCCCCTCTTCCTTTCCATTGTAACTGCTTTTTATTGTCACTTTTATGTGAGATAATTTACCCCACTCTATCTCTCCCTTTCTCCCTCTCTAAATTTATTCCTCTCTCACCCCTTAATTTGATTTTATTTTTTAGATATCATCCCTCCATATTCAACTCACCCTGTGCCCTCTGTTTATACATTATCTATCTATCTATCTATCTATCTATCTATCTATCTATCTATCTATCATCTATCTATCTATCTATCTATCTATCTATCTATCTATCTATCTATCTATCTATTCCCTTCAACTACACTAATACTGAGAAAGATCTCATGAAAAGTCATTTGATATTCATTGTGCGTGATTGGGCTGTGCTAATATAATAAGAATATTATTCCTAACCAAATTAATTTTCAGATTTAGTGTCGTGACAAACTACTAAGTTGTTTTATAAAAATAAACAAAATGATAAAGTTTGTCTTGAGGGGAAAACATTAGTAAAATCTTAAATGAAAACTGGAAATATTGAAAAAAAGTATAGTAACTAATTTTGCATAACATTTCTAAACCTTCAAATGTATTATAAAACAGTAATGAATAAAACAATTTGGTACTGGTTTAAAAAAAGAAAAGGAAAGAAAAGAAAAGTCAATTAGTGGACCAGAATAGATAGGCAAGAGAATCAGAAGCAGTTTAATAAATGGCAACTACATACAACTCTTCAGTATCACGAATAAGGGAAATACCAATTAAAATGCCTATAAAATTTCACCCCAAATCAGGGCAGTTAATAAAAATCACAATAAACAGAAATAGTTAGTATTGAAATAACTGTGGTAAGATATGCTGTGAATTATTCCAACCATTCTGACAAGAAAATTATTTGGAATTATGTGAGAAAAGTAAATTTAAAAGTTTTTCTGAGAGACCCAGAGACCCCAACTATCATGCATATATTTCAAGGAAGTGAAAGACATCAAGAAAATTTCCAATAATTATTTCAATATTCCTAGAAGCCTTTTTTTTACTTTAGCAAAAACTAGAACCAAAGTCAATGCCCATTAACAGGAAAGCAGATGAAAAAAAGTGTGGCACATGAACATTTTGAAAAATATGACATAAGAAATTACAAAAGTGAAGAATTTAGATGAATTTGGTAAGACCAAGATTAAAGATGTATGAAGAACTAGGAGGATGGCTTACACAATGACTATAATAATTTAAATGTAAATTCTACTAAGACAAAGCCAAATACCATGTAATCATACTGACCAATTTTGTCCTGGAGAGGGGGATTTAAAAAAGCAGCTCTCTCCTTTTGATGGAGAAATTTGTTTATGCTGGACATTCTGTAGGTTGTTTGTTTTTTTTTTTTATTTTTAGGTTTTTTTTTCCTTTGTTATTATAGAGTAATCATTTTTTCAATTAGAGTGAAAAGTGGGACAGGGATCTGGAAATGACTAAATATAACAATGGAAAGTAATAATAAAGATTATTTTAAATAAGAATGAATGTCACAAAGTTCATATACAACTCTGCATCTTTGCTTATAGGATAGCCATGCCCCTTCACTGAGCTCTCTCTTCATGATGGATTTAAAGCTAATCATAGATTTAAGATAATAGATTTAAAGCTGAAAATTACCTTAGTACGACCCCCTCCCTTTACAAATGAGGAAACTGAGGCTGAAAGAGATTAAGTGATTGGCTCAGGATTACACAGCTAATTACACTGTCTTAGACAATATTTGAATTCAAATCTACCTACTTCCAAATCTAACACTCTATTTCCTTTACCACCCTAGTGCCTGATATTTTATTTTATTTTATTCTTCCATATTTTTATTATTTTATTTAATATTTTTGGTTTTCAACAAGAAACATTTCCACAAGATTTTGCATTACACATTTTCTGCCCATTTCTACCCTCCTTCCCACTACAAAAAGGCATATATTCTGATTGCCCCTTTCCCCAGTCCACCATTCCTTCTGTCACCCCACTCTTCCCTGCCCTAATCCCCTTTCTCTTTACTTTCTTGTAGGGCAAGATAAATTTCTATACCCCATTGCCTGTATATCTTATTTCCTAGTTGCATATAAAAACAAATTTTTTGAGCATTTGTTTTAGAACTTTGATTTCTGAATTCTCTCCCTTCTATCCTCCCCACATACTCTCCTTGAAAGGGCAAGCAATTCAACATAGGCCACATACGTGTCATTATGAAAACACTTCTGTAATAGTCATGTTGTGAAAGACTAACTATATTCCCTTCCTAAGAAGTCTGGTAACTGCCACAGCTCAGTGATTCATGGCCCCGACACCTGCTCCGCCCAATTCCCAGTCTGGTCTGTCTAGGCCCATGCTGGGCTGGGCTCCACTCCCAGCACAGTGTGATAGACCCTTTCCAGCGACCATCCAGGCTGTCTTGGACTGGAGACCTGCTTCCCTCTGTTATTTCTTGGGTTCTGTAGCTCTAGAATTTTTTCAGAGCCATTTTTGCAGGTATTTGGAGTGATTTGGGGAGGGCTTAAGCAAGTCCCTGTTTTCCAGCTGCCATCTTGGCTCTGCCCCCCGCCCCCCAGGGCCCGATATTTTAAACAAATTAAGTTAATAAAAATTGGCATTTTTGTGGAACATGCTCTTGTTTTATCTTTATATCAACCCCAGAAGGAAAGGACTATTGTTTTCTTCACTTACATAGTGAAACTGAGGCAGAAAGAGGTTAAGTGACTTGCCCAGCTTCATACAGCTGTTAAGTGTATGAAGATATATTTGAATTCTAAGTCCAGAATTTCATCTAACTCACCACCCACCTGCCTCTTTTCATTATCAATAGCAGTAGACAATTACCATAAGGTTAAATTATATTCATTATACATTGTTCAAAAAATCTGAGAAACACTGTCTCTTTTAGAAATATTTCCAATTAAATGATTAAAGTAATCATGATAAAGTGCTGATTATTAAGTCCCTATATTTCAGTTATCTAGAACATTTACTATTTTGAAAGAAGGAGACGTTAAATGACATTCTTAGAAGATGTAAGAGTTTTCCAGAAATTGCTTTTAAAGTGTAAGGTAAACTATGCGTTTTGCTCAATACTCACAATTAAAACCTGTACTTTTCCACTTAAAGAGACCCCAAAGGACCTTCATGTCCTGTCTTAATAATAAGTCATTATTGTAAGTGCATCACACCTGATGGGAAGTGGCATTTCAATGACTTAGATCTTTTCAACTTGACAGATACCAAAAGGCTATGATTGACGTTTATGCTTCTGTCCTTAGTCTCTGAATCTGAGTTCCTTGAAACTTGGTGCTTCTGTTCAGCATGAATATTCAACACCTTTTATGAAATTTTAGGCACCTGTACCATGATCTGACACTGGAACAGTTTTAGCATCTTGCCACTCATGTAAAGAACCTTGTTTCAATAGGCTATAGATATGGGAAGATTTGCCTCAGAATTGCTAGCTGTCATCGTGTTTAACTTGAAAAAAATCATATTTGTATATGAGTGATTTTTTTCCTGCTCCCATAAGCCTAGATAAGCCCAAACATGAGACCATTAAGGAAGAGACAAATCTTTTTTTCTCAGAATTATAGGGGCTTACATTTGGAAGAAATGGCATTTAATGTAATTGGTACTTGAAAAAGAATTGGCATCCCCTCTCCAAATATCCTTGAGAAGTGTTTATCTAGTCTCCAATTAAGGAGCACCAAGTAGGTCGTAGTGGACGATGCCCCAGTTTTGGAGTGGTTTTTTTTTTTGGTGATGCAAAAACAAAAGTGAAAATGTTTCCTGCTTTCAATGAGGTTACAATTTGCTACTATAGCTAGTAAATATCAGCTATTACATTCTATGATTTTGTTGTATACCTTTTAGATGATAATGAAGTTCTTTTGAATAAGGGAAAATGGATAACAAAGTATAATAGAGAGAACCCTGGATTTGAAGTCATAGATTCATAGATTCATCAGTTTTATTCCCTGAATCACTCTATTTCTTGTCCAGTACCAGAAGGGTGTTGATGATTCCCACTTGTAATACTGTTTGAAAACTGGTATTGTTAAGCTTTTTTCCTTCCTTTTATTTCTTATTGATTTCCTTGATATTCTTTATCTTTTGTTCTTTCAGATGAATTTTTTCTAGCTCTGTAAAATATTTCTTTGGTAGCTTAATTGATATGGCACTGAATAAGTAAATTAATTTAGGTAGAATACTCATTTTTATTATATTGGCTTGGCCTATCGATGAGCAATTAATATTTCTCTATTGTTTAGATCTGTATTTGTATGAAAAGTCTTTTCTAATTATTTTCATATAGTCCCTGGGTTTGTCTTTGCAGGTAGACTCAAGTATTTTATATTGTCTGAAGTTATTTTAAATGGAATTTCTCTTTCTGTTTCTACCTTCTGGGTAATATATAGAAATGCTGATGATTAATGTGGTATTATGTTATATGCTGCAATTTTGTTAAAGTTGTTAATTAGTTCAACTAGTTTTTTAGTTGTTTCTTTAGGGTTCTTTAAGTTTACCATCTTATTATCTGCAAAGAGGGATATTTTTGTTCCTCATCGACTGTTTTTATCCTTCTTTCAAATTATTTTTCTTGTATTATTGCTTTAGATAGCATTTCTAGCACAATATTGAATAATAAAAGTGATAATGGACATCTTTGTTTCCCCCTTGATCTTATGGGAAAGCTTCTAGTTTTTTCCTAGTATAGATAATGCTTGATTTTGACTTTACAAATACTACTTGTAATTTTTAGAAAAGTTCTATTTGTTTCCACGCTGTCCAGTCTTTTTAATAGGAATGGGTGTTATATTTTGTCAAAAGCTTTTTCTGTATCTACTGCTATAATCATTTTGTTGCCTTTGTTCATGATATGGTCAATTATGCTTATAGTTTTCCTAACACTGAGCCATCTTTCCATCCTCTTTCCACCCCTGGTATGAATTCTACCAGTCCGAAGTTTATGATCTTTGTCATATATTGCTGTAGTCTCCTTTCTGGTATTTTATTTAATCGTGCATCAATATTCATCAGGGAAATCGATCTGTAGTTTACTTTTTCTGTTTTTTCTTATCAGAACTGTATTTATGTCATAGAAAGAATTTGATAGGACACTGTTAACTATTTTTTAAAATAGTTTATATAGCATTGGAATTAATTGTCTTGAAATGTTTGGTAGAATTATCTTATAGATCCATCTGTTCCTGGGAATTTTTTTTTTCTTAGAGAGCTCATTTATGGCTTCTACAATGTCTTTTTTTTCTAAGACATGGTTGTCGAAGTATTCTATTTACTCATCTGCTAACCTGAGGAATTTATATTTTTATAAATACTCTAGTTTCATTTTGACTTTTCAGTCTCATTGCCATATATTGGCCAAAAAGCTCCTAGTAATTTCTTTAATTTCATTTTCATTGGTGAGTTTACCAAGTATTGGGCAGGTAGGTGATACAGTGGATAGAACCCAGGGCATGGAGTCAGGAAGACTAGAGTTCAAATCCAGCCTCAGATACTTACTAGTTGTGTGACCCTGGGCAAATCTCTTAACCCTGTTTGCCTCAGTTTCCTCATGTATAAAATAAGAAATGACAAACTACTGTAGTGTCTTTGCCAATAAGACCATAAAAGGTGTCATGAAGTGTCAGACACAATTGAAATGATTGAACAACAATTATGAATTGTTAGATAGATAAACCAAAAGCAAAAATAACTATAACACACAATATCATATGTGGATCAGCAGGCTGGATAAATGTGTATTTTGGGAGTCAAAAGGGAAGGGAAGGCTGTTAAAAGAAATGTTTCATAAAAAAAGATTTTTTAAATTTATTTTTTTATTATTTAATATTTTTAGTTTTCAACATTGATTTCCACAAGATTTTGAGTTACAAATTTTCTCCTCATTTCTACCTTCCCCCCACCCAAATGGCATATATTCTGATTGCCCCTTTCCCCAGTGTGCCCTCCCTTTTGTCACCTCCTCCTTATCCCTTTTCCCCTCATTTTCTTGTAGGACAACATAGATTTCTATACCCCATTGCCTGTATATCTTATTCCCCAATTGCATATAGAACACCTTTTTTTGAGCATTTGTTTTTTGAACTTTGAGTTTCAAATTTTGTCTTTTCTTCCCTCCCTACCCCTCCACCTTGAGAAGGCAAGCAATTCAACATAGGCCACACATATATCATTATGCAAAACACTTCCGTAATAGTCATGTTGTAAAAGACTAACTGTATTTCCCTCCATCCTATCTTGTCCCCCTTTTTTCAATTTTCTCCCTCGATCTTTTCACCTTTTCAAAAGTGTTTTCTTTTGATTACCTCCTCCCCCAAACTGCCCTCCCTTCTATCAACCCCCCACCCTTATCCTCTTCCCCCTACTTTTCTGTAGGGTAAGGTACCCAATTGAGTGAGTATGTTATTCCCTCCTTAAGTCAAATCTGATGAGAGTAAGGTTAACTCATTCCCTTTCACCTGCCCCCTCTTCCCTTCCATTATAACTGCATTTTCTTGCCACTTTTATGTGAGATAATTTACCCCATTCTATCTCTCTCCTCCTCCTTCTCCCAATATATTCCTCTCTCACCCCTTAATTTTATTTTTTTAGATATCATCCCTTCACATTCAACGCACCCTGTGCCCTCTGTCTATATATATGTATATTCCCTTAAACCACCCTAATACTGAGAAACATAAACAAGATTTTAAGGAAAGGTTTTAAGAAAAAGCAGGAATTCAACGTGTCTGGGAGGGTGGAGAAATGAGAATCTCCAATGGGTGTGTTTGTGTGTGTGTGTGTGTGTGTGTGTGTGTGTGTGTGTGTACTATATGTATATACACATATACATATGTGTGTGTATATATATTATGATATACATATGTGTGTGTGTCTATCTATCTATCTATCTATCTATACATTATGTAATTGGGGAGGAAAGTTCTTTGGGCAGCAGGTAATAAATTATATGAAGAGAATAACTAGAACCTAAAATTGAAAAGATAGGGTGGGGAGGATATCAGAAATGAAGCAAAGATAAATATCTCACATCACATATCCAGATATGTTCTAAATAAACATATAACTTAGACATAAAGTGTGACACCATAAACAAATTAGAGGAGGAAGAGAAAAAATCTGCCAGATCTATGTATAGAGGAAGCATTAATAATCAAATAAAAAAGAAAATAGATCACAGAAGATAAAATGGACAATTTTGATTACATAAATTAATAAGGTCTTGTACAAAAAATCTATTTCAGATCAAATTAGAAATGAAAAAACTAGGAAAACTATTTTCAGCATTTTTTTTCTTATCAGGGTCCCATTCCCAAGAGGCATAAGGAATAGATGCAAATTTCTAATAGGAGCCATTCCCCAATTGATAAATGGTCAAAGCATATGAGGAAGCAGATTTTTGAAAAAGAAATTCAAGCTATAAATAACCACATTAAAAAAAGTTCAAACCACCAATAACTGGAAAATTGCAAATTAATGTAATCTAAGGTTCACCCTCATACCTATCAAATTGTCAAAGCTGACTTAAAAAATAGAACATTTTTGAAAGTTGGGAAAAATGCACAATTGGTACAACTGTAAATTAGTTGAGCCATTTTGTAAGTCAATTTGGAACTATGTCCAGAAGGTTATTAAACTATGATATTCTTTGCCTTAGTATTTCCACTACTTGGTCTATACCCTAAAATATTCCAAAAATGAGGAGAAGGACTCATATGTGCAAAAAATATTGATAGCAACTCTTTCTTTGGTGATCAGTAATTGGAAACAAAAGGGGGAGGTATCAGTTGCTGAAAGGATGAAATAATTATATTATATGAACATAATGGAAGTATTATTGTGCCAAAAGAAATCCTGAAGGCTATGATTTCAGAGAAACCTGGGAAGACTTGTGTGAAACGAGACAGAGGAAAATGAGCAAAACCAGAACATTTTATATACCAATAACACCATTGTAAGTGCAAACAATTTTTAAAGACTTAAGAACACTGCACAATGAAGTGACAAACGATATTTCCAGAAAACCAATGGTGAAATGTACCATCTATCTCCTGACAGAGAGGTGACAGATTCAGGGTGCATAAGGAGACATATATTTTTCGGACATAGCCAATGTTAAAATTGGTTTTGTTTGTTTAAGTATACATATTTCTTAGAAAGATTTTTTTCTTTATTGTTTTAGTGGATAAAGTGGATAGAGTGAAATGATAGGAAATAGATTTTTGTTAATTAAAACTAATTAAACTTAAGAAAATATAGGAGGTACCAGATTGTTGAAGATCTGAATATCAAACAAAAAGACCTGAATTTTATTTACTAAGCAGGAAGGTGTTTTTAAAAGTTTCTCTGTTTCTTCCTCTGTTTGCCTTCCAGAACAATTATATAACCAGGTCTACGCATAAGGGAAATTATTCTTTCAAAAATAAGAGCAATCAGTTGACTAAGGAAGAAGGTGGAGGAGAAGATCTCTTACACAGTTATTTCAATAATCCAATAATCTAGGATTTCAAGGGCCTACTTAGTAAGGTGGTGGCTGAGAAAGGAGAGTATAGATGTGAGAAATATTATAAGGCTAGTGTTGATAGAACTTGGCAATTGGCTTGACATAAGAAGTGAGGACGTGCAAAGATAACTCCAAGTTCTCAAGCTTGAGAGACAAGTGAATTAAAGATCACAAGGAGAGACCATTAAGTTAGGAGTCACAGAGTCACTGGTAATATAATCAACTTGATTTTGGGCATTTTAAGTGTGAGCTGCCAATGAGACAATGGAACTTTCCAATAGGCAGATGGAATTCTGACTTGGGAGACATCTTTTAGAAATGACAGTGAAGTTATAGATTGAATGAGATTCTTGAGGGAGAGAACATAGTGAGAAAAGAGGCTCAGGAGCAGACCATTAGAAATACATACATACATACCTACATATATACATATATATATACATATATATACACATATATAATAGATATGTGTGTGTACATATATGTATATGCAAGTGTGTCTGTGTGTGTCTAGAGGACACTGAGCAGAGGACTAGTTAAAGAGATAGGAGGGGAACTAAAACTATGAGTTATCTCCAGACTCAAGAAAAAATAAATTATCCTGTAGGAGGGTATGAACAAATATGTCAGATGCTAGGGAGAAGTCAAGAAGATTTAGGGATGATGGAAGTTCCTTGTGTTTGGCAAATAGTAAACCATTGTGGTTAGTGTCTACCATTAGTTTGCTGAGGGCTTAAACCCGTATTATAAAGTGGAAGGAGCAGGAATAGACATACAAGAAAAAGGAAGGCAAAGAAGAACAGAAAATTGTGTGTGCATTTCTTGCTTCCTCCAGCCTTATTATTAGTGTACTACATGATGTAGTCCTCACTCCTTCTCTCTCTCTCTCTTCTCCCTCTGTCCACATTCAGTATCATACTCTTACCTGTGTGTACTCTGCCCAAAGGAATGTAAATTTTAATCTTTGATATTTTGATGTTTATAGGCTAGATTTCTTTCATGCCTTAAGCTCAAATCACTCTGGTCCTCCTTGATTGGCCAACAATAGGTCCTAACCCAAGCTTCACTTGGTCATTGTTTGGTCCCTCATGTCTCAGAGTGAGCGTAAATAGCAATTGTTTCTGTTTTGGCCAGAAACCCTGAGGGTTTTCTGTTCCCAGATTGATTTTTTTTTTTTACTAGGTGAAACAGGCCATTCTTTGCCTCATTTCTTACATAACTTTAGTCACCGAAAGGGCATTGCTTCAGTCAAACTGATATCTGTGAAAGACCTTAACTTAAAAAGGCTAAGGTTTCCCACTGCATTCTGGGCCATCTCCAGTCATCCTGATCATTATGTTTCCACTGGACCTATATGGTTTTGAACAAGAAAGTGAGGTTAGTGACTTTGCACAGTTCTCCTTCACTTAAATCCAATTCACTTGCAAGTCATGACATCACCTGCCTGATGTCATGGTTTTCGTAGAGAAGGAAGGACCAACAATAACTACTGAGGGTAGTTTGCTACATGGTGCAAAAGAGTTTAGTATTCATAGGATTACTCACTTGTCAGGAACTTCAGAATGGGTCCCCCAGGAACGCTGAGGTCTGAGTTATATTTGTATTAAATTATGATTCATTTGCACCTGTAAAACTATGCATAATTTCAATCAATCGATCACTTCCCATCAACATTAAGTCAAATATAATGTACCTGGAGAAAATCCCTGGAAGGATAACAAGGTAATTGGTATAAGAGCATTCTCCCATCTGAAAAGGCAGAGTAAGAGAGAATGTGTCAGGAGTATAAAACATCATTGAGTTAAAAATAGGTAGCATTCTTTTAAGAACAGTTTGTTCATATTGTTTAGCCAGTTATCTATGGTAGAATAGCTTTTTATTATATACAATTGTGTGCATGTGCATATGTGTATATGAATATGCATATATGTATGTGTGTGTACTTATAAAACTAGGGATATAGATATATTACTAATCTCTTATTGAGAAATTTGATACATTTTTTCCATTTATCTATGCCCTTCTTATCCTAAGTGCACTAATTTTGTTCATACAGAACTTTCTAATTTTATGTAATCAATGTTTTCTATTTTATCTTTTGCAATTGCCTCAATCTCAGCTTTAGTTAATGATACATCTCACATACTTTCCCAACATGAAAAGCATACAATCTTTTTCTCAAATTTTTATATTATGGTCATTAAAATCATATATCCATTTAGAATATATTATGGAAGATGGCATAAGTTGTCGGCCTAAGATCATCCACTTTCCAGTTTCCCTAGCAGTTTTTATCAAATAGAGTTATTTTCTAATAATTTATGTTTTCCATTTTAATGTACTAGTTTTTGAGTTTCATTGGTTCTAATTTGTCCTTGTTAACATTTCAAACTATTATCAGTCATATGGCAGAATGCTTCAAGTCTTTAACGAAAAGAGATTTTTAAATCAAAACCACTGTGAAGATTCAAGTCATGCCCTGAAAATTAGGAAAGATGACAAAAGACAGGCATAATCAACATTATGGGAAGATAGAGATTCCGATGTATTTTTGGTGTAGCTATGGATCAGTAGAACCATTTTGGAAAACAATTTAGAATACTGTAGATCACATGACTAGAATATCCATACAGTATGGCCTAGAGATTCCACCACTGGACTAGTAACCCAAAAATGTTAACAACAAGAAGAAAGTCTCCAAATACTCCACAATATTTATGGCAGCCTTTTCGTGACAACAAATAATCAGAAACTAAGGAGATGTCTTTCAACTGGAGAATGGCTAAGCAAATTGTGGTAAATGAATGTAATAAAATATATCTATGCTGTATAAAAATGACAAATATGATGAATTCAGAGAAGCAAGAAAGATCTACATGAATCAATACAGAACAAAAGAAGCAGAGCCAAGAAAACAATAAACAAAATGATTACAATGTAAATAAAAAGAGCAACCAGAAAAAAAATCAAAAGTGAATGTTGCAGTTTAAAAAAAAAAAAGCATGACTCGAACAATTAAAAATGAGAATAAATCCTCAACTATTCCTTCTCCTCAAACTTTCAGAGGTGTAGAGGTCCATACATGTGGTGTATTAACACATTTTCAGAATTTTATGATACATTGATCACTTATCTTGATTTTTCCTCTTCTTTTTCATTAAAAAAATTATGGGATGGGTATTTGGAGGAAGTGGAGTGATACTGGGGGAAACTATGGGTATATTAAAAAAGACAACAATAAAAGATATTTAAATTATATGAATCTAGTAAACAAAATACTAAAGGTAGAGCAGACTTTTTTAAAAATTTTAAGAATTACTTTAGGACTAAATCAGCAAATAGTTATTTTATTTCTCACCTGTGAAATTCAAGGCTCTGTGATAGGAGCTAAGCAGGTAAATGTAAAGACAACGCTTGCTCTTATAAAGCTTAAATTCTACTGTAAATCCCACTTTACAGTGTGAGTAGTAAGCTAAATTTATGGACTTTATCACTTTAAAGAAATGGCATACTGAACATAAAAATAGGTTCAAGAAGGTTTATGTAAAGTCATGGATGATGACTTTAATCGATAAAAAATTACTAAAGTATGCCAAGGGTGATTAGGACACCATAATACTGAATTGTGACTAAAGCTTCTGCCTGGAGTGTGACACCATAGCAGTCAAACATACTCTCCCATAATCTGTTCCTTAGTACCATGTCAGAGACAGAATTCTGAAAAAGTTACAGCAAGGGTTTTAATCTTATATTTATGTGTTTTTCAGTGTGTTTCATTTATCTCTTCCGTTTTTTATGTCATTTTCACCTGTGGATATATTCCTTCACTTGGTCCATCAAAGAAGCTATCCTTTTGTAGCCAAAATTTTAAGAAAGTGACACAGACAGAGAAGCAAATACAGAGGACAGAGACAGGAGTGGGAGGGAGGGAGAGAGGGAATGAGAAAGACTGAGACAGAGAGACAGACAGAGAGACAGACAGACAGACACAGAGAGACAGAGAGAGACAGAGAGACAGAGACAGAAAGAGACAGACAGTGTTTTGCGCAAAACTAACCAACATAGCAATTAAATCTGCCAGTATATGCAGTATCTAACATCCATAGTCCTCTACTTCTCCAGTTAAAGGGAGAAAGAACATTTCTATCATCTCTTTGGGACTGGCTTTGTCATTACAAGTACATAGCATTCTGGTGTTCTTTTTTCCATCCTTTCCATTTAGAGTAATTGTGCGTATCGTTACATGGCTTTGCATACTTCACTCTGCATCCATTCACGTAAGTCTTCACGTGAAGCATAGACCAGCAGGACAGTTTTAAAAGTAATATGTAGGATTTTATATATATTTTTAAAAAGTGGAATAAAATTAAGATTCACAGTTTCATATAGAACTTTTTTTTGCTTTCTGTTGTTCCCTGTCTGTTTTATTTCATTTTATTTTATTTTTTGGTGCTAAAGTTGAGAATAATATTAATAATAAATTAAAATGAGCCTTCTCATGATTCTCTGAATTCTTCACCTTCATAATTTCTTATAAAGCTGGAATATTCCTCTCCATTTATGGTTGTTCAGTCAGTTTTTCATTTTAAGACCATCTACTTTTTTTTAGTACTTTGCTACTACAAAAACTGTTGGCATAAATATTCTCATATATTTGAGATTTTTTCTTTCTGTCTTTTGTATCTTTGTGGTATACACCTAGCAAAGGGATTTGAGAATCAAAGGCAATCTTACAATCTTTTATATTCTTAGGTAGATGTGTATGTTGTTGTCTATGTGTGAACTGGAGAGCTGGAGAATGGCAGTTTACTCCTAATATTTAGAATGAGCTGGGAGGGGGCGGGGAACAGAGAAAAAGAAATACCCATTTTTGAGCTGTCACATTTCATTTACAGGATTCATGGTGTTTTCAGGTTGCCTGGCAATATTTTTATTTTTTTCAGATTCCTGTTGAGACATGCACCTTTTCATATTAATACATCAGTACTTCTGTGAAGTTGAAACCAAAGTCAGAAACAAACCAGTGGGGAATCTCAAAATGTTTGGAAATGCCTGTTGATCTGTTGTGTACATCTAAGCTCCTGGTGAGGAAATACAGGATTCCCTGCAATGTTGCAATTCAGATCTGGGGAATGTCGAGTGGAGACGAGGACTAAGGAAGCAAGGAGGAAATTAGTAGAGTAAGTGAGATGGGAACATGTTGCAGAGGATAAGTGTGAACTGTTGAATAGAGTACAGAGAGCCTCCTGTATAGTGAGCTGGAATCAGAAAGGTGCCAGGCTACATGGCAGATGGGGTAGACACGTGCTGTAAATGTTAACAAGTCCTCTAGGCAATAAAATAATAAATGGACCCACCAACACACTTATAAATTTAATATGCATTATTAACATTTTCTCCAAAACTTTGTCTAAAAAATCAACAAAGCAATCAATCAACTCCTGATTTGTAGCTTTTGCCAATTTCCAAGGCATAAAAGTTCACAATGAAAATTTAACAATCAGCTGTCTCCTGCTAGTTCGGGCTGACTCTAAAATACCCCTAGTGGGTGAAAATAGAACTGTTGAGGGTGGACTATTTCCCAGTTTAGCACATTATTCCTAAGTGTAGCATGTAGTATATACAGGCCACGTATATCCCTCTATGTCCTCAAGTGAAGTCCTTTGACTGAATCCAAATGGACAGATCCAGTCAAAGAGCCACCCTTAAGAACGTAGAGGGTTGCAAGTGGCCTCAAGGCCACAGGTTCCCCACCTCAAATAGTGTATTTAGTCTTTTATTGTTGGTACAGTGGAAATAGCATTGGCCCTAGAGTCAAATGAAATGTATTCAAATCATATCTTCTTTAGGAGGCTTATCCCAGCTACTGATCCCTTCCCTCTCAGGTTACGTTAAATCTACTCTCTATATATTTGGTATATCCCTAGTGATTTACATGCTGTGATGGCCCCTGAGGCCAACAACTGCTTTTGCCTTTCTTTGAAACTCCAATGCTCAGTCAATTGGGGAATGGCTGAACGAGTTGTGATATATGATCGTGATAGAATACTACTGCATTCCACCAAAAAATGATGAGCTCAATAATCTTAGAAAATTATGGATAGATCAGAACCAAGACCATGTTTTATACAGTAACAGCAATATTGTTTTAAGAACAACTCTGAGTAACTAAGACCATTTTGACTATTGTAAATACCAAATTAACTACAAGGGACCTTATGAAGGAAGACACTGCATCCAGAAAAAGAACTGATAAATAGATGTGTAGAATAGCTTTACATTTTATGTGTATACATACACACACGTGTGTGTGTGTGTGTGTGCGTGTGCACAAACATATACACACATATTTGTGTCTAATGGTAGCCATCTCGAGGGTGGAGGGAAGGGGAGAGGGAAGAAAAAAACAGGAGAAAAAGAAAATGACATCATGACTTTATTGTATATTTAAAAGGAGTGGCAAGTAGTATCTAATGGATTTGTAGTATCATGTGCAATCATCTTTTCTCTATTCTTTTAAGTTATGAAAATACTTGTTTTATTTCTTAAGTTCAAAATAAAATAAAACAAAAAATAAAAAGAAAGAAAGCTCAAAACCAAGCACAGTACCTGCCCGTTACACATAGGCCTCTGACACTAACTACTTCTGCAATCTTGGACAAATCATTTCATCTCCTTGGGCCTCAGTATCTCCATTTGTAAAATGAGAAGGTTGAACCAGATGGCCTCTAAGGTCCCTTTCCTGCCCTCGGTCTATAAACCTATGTACCTGTGCTTTTAACACAGGGACGACAGGCTTCTGGGATTAGATTTCAAGGCATCTGTGAACATAAATGGGAAAGACACCTCAAGTTTTACTAATTTTTGGTTTCCATCGTAATCTGTATTTTACTTTATACATTTAAAAAGATTCTGAGAAGGGAGTCTATAGGCTTCAAGAGACTACAAAAAAGATCAATGACACCAAAAAAGTTAAAAACCTTGTGCTGTACATCAATCAAACAGACTTGGAAAGGGCAGAAATCTTGCTTCATCAAGCAAATACTATACTGGGGGCAGGTGCTTTCCAACATGCTCCCTGCCGTCCCCCAGATGTTTGTTTTTCTTTCGTTTTTTCACTTGAATTTTCTTTGGATGATCCTTTGTCATTCACACCCCAATGCTGCCTGCAATGTCCTCTAAGCCTCAGGTGAACTTTTATAATTCTGGATGAATTTATTAGAACCAGTATGGCAAATGCATTTAGTGCAATATCACTATTATCTTTGAAATGCCATTATTACCAAGATCTCAGTATAATGTCTCTGATCCCACACATGCTAGCTCATTTGTCCATCATGGCAATGCTCAGAAATAAAATTTGATGCAAAAGAGTTAATGAGATTATGTCCTCTCCAACTGTCAAGACTTTCCACTTTTTCTACCTTTCAATTTGTGGATAATTAATCAGTTTCCTTGGTGGAAAAAAATGGTACATAGACTACCTCAAACCTTTCTATCTCCGGCTTTAAAAATATTTTTTTTTCCTTCAGCTAGCCCTGCTATTACTAAGCTTTCCTCTTATTAGCCTTGGAGTCACAAAGAACAGACTCTTCTGTGATTTCATCCTATCTCCCATCTGAAAAGATACTATCACAGGCTTAAAAAAAATTAAAAGAACCATGTCACCCCCACACAGAGTCAGGGCACAGAATAGAAGTCTTTGAGTTATAATGCTCTTTGCCCACTGGGGCTCCCTACCACACCCATCACAGACAAGCCTTCCCAGACATCTCTGTGGGAGGGCATGTCTTTCCCAAGCCTCGGTTCTATATCACATCGGTTTGCCTCATGAATTGGTATTTTAACCGAAGATCAAAGCTTTTCACTCATGTCCACTGCTTCCCTCTCTTTTTTTCTTATCTGAAGCAGGCTGTCCAGCTCTTCTACCCTCTATTTTCATTAAAAAGGATTTTTTTTTCTTTTTCCAGAGCAGGGTTACTTAGTCATTTTTGGGTCATGGATTCCTTTGGCAGTCTAGTGAAGCCTAAAGACCCCTTCTCAGAATAATGGCCTTAAAAGCATAAAATATAGCACACAGGATTACAAAAGGTAATCAATTATACTGGAATATGGTTATCAAAATGTTTAAAATAAAAGGTCGTGGATTCTTAGGTTAAGAAACCTTGTTCTAGCACTATTCTTACATTTTGGTACCGGAAGCTCGATTTAAAAATCAAGCTGGAATTTATATTAAATCAACCCAAAACAAATGAATATAAAAAGGAACTTAAAAAAAAGCTTCACAAATCACAAAAAAGCAGCATCACCTGCTGGATGCCTAGTCCTGCTTATTAAAAATAAATTAACAAAAAAATTCTTCCCAGATATATTTTACCTTATCCTTCCCTGTCTGTTTCCTAGTAAACATCATCAACTCTATATACAGTTGTGGCCTTTGTCCCTGGCCACCTCTTTCCATACCTTCTTAGGTGGTTCCCTCACCTCCTATTTAAGACTCTGAATATCTACTGCTCCTTTCATTTCTTTTTCTACAAAGTCAGAGGACATAACTGATATCATCAATATAGAATTATTTCTGGTATAGTGAGTACTTTCTGGCCTTATTCCTTTTTTATTTTAATTTTTAATTTATGGAACAAAACAAGCATTTCCATAACATAGTAAAATAAAAAAAGATAAATGCACAAGAAACTGCCTTATTCTTCCAGGGTAAAGAAGCCAATACCTCTGTTTCAGGTACCTCTGAGTGGTTGTGGTATCTTTCTCTAACACTATTGGCTTGATTACCCCATTGTAATATCCTATTATGTTTCTATTTTCCTCTAGTGACTAGCATACCATTCCCTTTTAGCCAATTAATAATAATTAGCTTTTATAATTGTTTTACAAACAATTAGCAACAATTAGCTTTTATTTATTTCACAGCTATACTAAGCACCAAAGTACAAATATTTCCCCCCAAAATTTGAGGACACATCTTCCCACATACCACCTTTGTCTCTGGGGGGAATGAGTTCAGACTTAATGTGTTTCAACATAGCATTAGACCCGCCAAGCTTATATCCAAATGTGGAATAACTGTGAGATGAGACATTGCTTCAGTTATTGTATCACTGGGCCCTGAAAGTCTGAATGTCACTCCTTACTCCTCAGGCTTCAATGCTGGACTAGCTGGCTAGAGTCCTTGGCAAGAACTCTACTCCAGGAGTTCTCAGCTCATTCACTTGTCCTTCGGAAATTCCCAAGGTCATAGCTTCCAATCTCCTCAACTGGAAGAAGTAAGAATAAGCTAAAGGAGGAGGTGGACTAGTGCTGTCTGGATGTAGTCCTGATTGCATCTCTATCTCTATAACCAAAGAGGCTCCTATTCACTGCATGGTTGGCAGAACAGAATCAGTTACAAAATGTCTACACATGCCTTGGTCAATCAGCATGAACTTGAACGCACATTTCGAATGTGATAGGAGACTGACCAATGATGCCAGTCCTTAGGATCTTGTGCAGAGTATCCAGCTGATGTCAAGTTGGTCCAGTTTTGAGCCCAGAGGAGTGCATAGTAACTTTCGAGATCTAGTCCATCAGTAGATAAGATGAGGGCACAACTGGAAACCATGCCATCTTTGGGCATGAACTTGGAGGAACCAATATTATGTACAAATTCGTTAAGTCTGAGCCCACTCTCCCTAGAGATGAAGATAACTCAGGGGAAATTAAACCTCCAAGATGTTGGAGGCAAAAGGGAAGTAAATAAAAAATAAAAGATAATTTATGTGAATTAGTTTGGAACTGGGGTCCTATTCAATGGAGAGGGAAAAATTGCCCATTACTCTGGATTAAGTGGCTCTACATTGACTGAAACTCATTCACTAAAGTGTTAACCCTATCAGTCATCAGATCCTAGACCTGGGAAAGCCCATATGGTGTACTGGGTAGGTCACTGAATTTGCAGTCATGAAGCTCTGACTTCAAATTCCACTTCGGACACTTAGAAGCTGATTGACCCTGGGCATCACTTCACCTCCTGACGCCTTTGTTCCTCCTCTTTAAAATCAGATTACTGGACTTGGATGCTCTGTAATGTCCATTCTCGCTCTAAATCTTAGCTCTATATTTACATCTTATGGCCTGGAAGGACAATTACAATTGTTTTGTTTTGTTTTGTTTTGTTAGGGGAGTTAGAGGAGGGTAGTGAAGGACTACAAGAAGTCATAGAAGGACCACTCTTCTAGCCTTGAATGTAAGCTTGATTTAATTATTTTAAGGCAATTTGAGAAGATGACGGAAGGGGCACGTCTGTCCCCCTTGGTAGAGAGGTAGCCTAGTTTGGGAAACTGCTTCAGGTGAAGGATATTTATATGACTTAACGTTATCAACTTCTTTCAGGATTTAAAAAAGCACATTTCTATAGTTTCACCCTCTGGCCTCTAAATGTCTGGACAAAAATCAGACACCTTGTCTCTTTACCATAACCTAAGGCCCCATCTTAATTTCTCTCTTTCCAGAATCCCCAAACCCATAGTGTAATCTTCTGACATTGTTTATCTTAAGTATCAATTAATGATTTTTTTCTTAGTAGAGTACTCCTGATCCTGGACTATATGTATGTGTACGCACATACATACCTATATGTGTATACGCATGTATATGTGTATACATATATATGTATATATCTGCACGTCCATATATACACACACATATACAATGTGTGTAGATATAGACACATGCATATATATTTATCAAGAGGTTCACAGAGTTTTTACATATATATGTATATATACATTTATATTTATATATTATATATATTTACATAAATATGTATATGTGTATGAAGTTCTTGATAAAAAGACACGATCCATTCTTTTAGATAATAAAGCTATTACTCTATTTGTAATGATACCAAATTAATATGATGAACAAGTACATAATATCAGACTTTATTCATTGCCCAGAAAACTGAAAGTTGGCCCTCCAGAGAGCAGTGCAAAGAGATGTCCAAAAAGACATCAACTACTATACCAGTATGACATGGAACCCTAACAATGTGTTCATATGGAACCCTATCGTTCTTGCAAGAGTGTCAAAGGGGCTAGATGGAAAATTAGAGGAATAGTTTAACTGTGATTTGTTAATAAAATTAATTAACAATGTTGCTTGTTAATGTTTCTGTTCTGCTAAACTATCAATAGTACAAGAATATATTCAAAGAAGGAAGAACAGGCATGCAGATATATTTCTTCAAAGACCTAGTTCAAAATTTCTCTGCATTAATTGAAATATTAAAAGACTATTTAGTTCTTTTTCTATACAATAATACCTTAGATAGCTCTTGTGCCCAGTGGAGTCACTTTTGGCCCTAATACATGCAACTCACATATAGATAATTACTTCAATTCCATTCCAAAATTTCTTTCCGTAAAAGAAGTTCATTGCCTTCCTGTGTTTTCCAAGCATAGGGTTTATATTCATGCTTGTAAAAAGTTAGAAGGGGGATGGCGGCTGGGAAGCAGTGACTGGCGTGAGCTCCCCACCTAGTCCCTCCAAAAACCTATAAAACAATGGCTCTGAACCAATTCTAGAGCTGCAGAACCCACAAAGTGGCAGAGGGAAGCGGGGCCCCAGCCCAGGACAGCCTGGATGGTCTCTGGGTAAGGTCTTTCCCACACGGACCTCCCAGCCCCCAGCCGAAGGGGAGCGGAGCTGAGCCCAGCACGCACGGCGCAAACAGACCAGACGCGGACCTACCAGACCAGGAGACGAGCGGAGAGTGCCCTGGCATCCTGAAATACTGAGCTGTGGCATGTACCAGACCTCTCAACCCACAAAGAGCAAAGACGTCAGAGAAGGTTAGTGGGAAAAGCTGCGTGACTGAGTTTGCAGTTCCGGCCACTTGCCCCTGGGGCAGCGGAGGTGGGGCAGCTT
>CM053622.1:533987203-534008186 GCA_028646595.1 Phalanger gymnotis | reverse complement strand
TTCAAATCCTGCCTCTGATGCTTGTTGGCTCTGTGTGTGGTCATGGATGAGTCAGTCTCACTCTCTAAGTCTTAGCTCCTTCATCTGTAAAATGTGGGAGTTATACCAAATGGCCTTTAACAACTTTCCAGTCCTTTGTCTATGATCCTATAACCATCTTAAAATTCTGACTTTCTACATTTACTCTGGTCAATATTTCCAGTGTCCCATCCCACCTCCGTACAGAGCATAGCTGTGGGCACATCTCCATGATTTCCAGCAGGACAAGAGACCCATCCATTCTCAGACTGCCACACTATTGCTGATCAAAAGCGATCTGAGGAGAGGATCAAAATAGTTTTGCTTTTTATTTGACAATTCCATAAGAATACAGATTTCACCTCATTCTTATACGTTCTCTGTTTCTGTGCCAAGCCGGGTTTCTCTTTTCTCATTAGTGGGTAGCATTTTCATTATTTAAAGGAAGAAAACACAAACTCTTACCCTATCCAGGCTCTGAGGTAATGAGAACTCAAGACCTTACTTTTCTTTCAAGATCAAGGGCAACCCCCAGCACGCTCATGTTGCAAAGCTAAATCTAGTGTCCATCTATGTCCCTCAGGTCTCCAAAAGCAGAGAGAGCCTTCCTGCATTTTCGGTGCCACTGGGTGGCTCATTTAATCAATTCAGGTTTTCTCGATGAGAAATGCTAAATTGAAAGTCCTAAGGCTGGCATCTCGTTTACTCATTGGACAGGTGCAGCTGTGGAGAGGTCCCTGCAGTTCAGTCGATTCCCCTGTGTACTTCAGCCCTGACCCATCAGACCATTGCTATTAATGAGGAGTTTAGTCTCCCCTGCTCATTCAGCCCTTGTCCCCTCTCCTGAGACTGCCAACAAGGGAACCAATTAGGGCCAATTGTGGTGGTGGTTGGCTGCCTTTTAGAATAGAAACCTAAAAATCAGACTAAGAGCTGGCCTTACTTCAAGCTTCCTTGTGGACTGCGGAGACATTCAGGGACAATGCTGAGAATTACCCAGATTATCTTTGGAAGCCTGTAATAGTCCAATTACCAGTTCTTGTTTGTAGACTTATTGTGAACTTTTTCTAATGTCAGAAAAGGATATGCTCCAATAGTCCAAGGAGGGCAAGTGGACTTAGGGCAGGGTTGGGGCAGGGGGAGCTGGAAGGAGAGCAAACGGAACATGAAATGAAAGGATTTGTCCTAGAAGCCTATTGTTTTCATCACTATCTCAGGTTTGTAGCAGATTTGAATGGTAACCACAGGAAGCTGAAATATTTTAAGAACTGTCGCAGTACAGTGCCTTATGCAGCCTTTTCCATGGATTAATAGGGCTGAACTTGGAATCACGGGGCCTGAGTTTAAGTTGCATGTCTGCTACTTACCTGACCTATCTTAGGCATCTTATATGATCTCTCTGAGAGCACCAAATTAGATGGTCTCTAAAATCCAGATCTATGAAGCAGTTGCTTGATGCAATGGTAAGAATGATACTCTATCTGAAGTCAGGAAAGCCTGGATTCAGACTCAGCTACTTAACTGCTTATTAGGTGTGTGACCCTGGACAAATCACTTAACCTATCTGCCTCAGTGTCATCATCTGTAAAACAGATTACCAATAGCACCTATCTCACAGGGTTGTTTGAGCCTCAAATGAAATAAAATTCATGAAGCACTCTGTAAATCTTAAAGCGCTATATACTAGCTATTAGCTATCATTATTTATCTTGTAATGAATAGGTCTTCTAGCCTAGAATGAATGACATAACATCTCAGGAACAAGATATTGTTTTCTGGGAGCCAAATGCTTCCTCCTTCAGGAGTTAGATGTTAGCAGGGCCTTCCTAGGGAGTTCTAACCACAGCCTGTAGAGTCATGCATTACTATTAGTTCTTCATTCCTCAGCTCTTCTGACACTTTAAACAAGTATTCTCCGCTTTGTGTTTAGGGGAATGACAAACCAATTTAGAGAAAACCAGGAAAGTGAAGAAGTATTGTGAAATTTCTTCTCACTCTTGTTAAAAACTCTATCCTTAGGGGAGAAAAACAAAACCAAACTGTGGCTTCCTTGTGAATACTTTTTTACCCCCTCTGTCAATCAAAGACAAAATTATGCAGACACTTAGCAAATGTTTGATTTTCCTAGTAAAGCAATATATTTTTAAAAGTGGAGCAACTCACACGCTGTGATCTGGAGTCTTTCATCGTCTCAACTCTTAGCCAAACCAACTGCTAATAAATAAATCAAGTAGTATTGTTCACATGGTGGTAAGATATTTCCCCCTCCTTCTTGTTATTGTCGTCAAGTGCTGTCTATCCTTTCAGCAGTCTTCAAGTTTCTCTTTACCAGTTGTATCACTTCCTTCCACCTTCTACCTTTATTCATGGCCTGCCAGTGCTCTTCATTCCTTTTATTCAAGTACATTATCATCATTTGCAGCATCTTTCCACATCCAGTGTTGACAGGTGTCCAAATCCATCCTAGCCACCTTTCTAGAATCCAAAGGAACAGGGAGATGTCATGTCATCTCCCATTATATCGCCTCTTCATAAAAAAAAAAAAAACTTCTCTCTTTAAATTCTTTGTGTTATTTTCCTCCGACAGCTCATTTATTTAATTTATCATTTTTGTTTTCCAGTTTTCCCTGCATTTCTTATTCTGTACTGTGCGACAACACATCCTTAGACAGTTTCTATGACAGGTTGCATCTATTCACTTTTTTTTTAAATCTTGTGTCATGTCTATACCATAGATGACAAATGTACCAAGAGTGAATTAACTGATGCTCCTGGGTGTGAATATTAGTGTTCCAATGAGGGAATCAAATGGCATTTTCATGGTTTTCCTTATCAGACCTTCTCCAGGATACGGTTTCTCTTTCTGTGTTACTGGAGGTCCCCCTCTGCTTTGTGGCTGACCATTTGCTTGTTTGCGATATGGTCCCCTATCTTTTTTTCCATCACCATGTCAGGCTTTTAACTTATTTTGGTGGCAATGTTTCACTGTGAAATAATTTAGGCACTGACGTGGCACAGTAGCTTCTATGAATTTTCATAGACCAAGAGTGTCGAGTCATAGTGTTGGATGGAGTTGAATCAAGAGTGTTGGAGTCATAGAACCTGGGTTGAAATTCTGCCTCTGGTCCTTTCCCATAGGTAACAAAATAGCAGCTAATAGTATGTTAAATATTACTGATTTTTATTGAAGGGGAGAAGGTTGGGGGTTAAGTGACTTGCCCAAGATCACACAGCTAGTAACTGTGTTAAGTATCTGAGGCTGGATTTGGACTCAGATCCTCCTGACTCCAGTGATGTTGCTCTACTCACTGTACCACCTAATTGCCCCAATATTGCTGATTTTCAAATGAGTTTAGTGCATGAGATTTTAGAGTTAACATCTGATCAAATAAATGTCCCAGAAGAAAAAAAAATGTCTAAGTCTGAAAATTTTAAACAAAATAGGCATATTCATACAAAGTAAGTATTCCCCATTTGTCCATGTGGGACAAGATGCTACGGATTATTTTATCCTGTTTGTGAGGAGGCTCATTTTCAGAAACTATTTCGTCTCTGGAAACAATTGTACTTAGGGCCAGATCCACGGAGTGTAGGTTCAGGTCAATCCTCTGGCTCTCCCCCTCCTTTTTTTTAAACTGGGAATATCTGTTTAAAATGGACACTAAGACTATACTTGAAGTTTTAAAGAAAGTTTGAGCATATTACAAAATAGCAGCATATAGTTTAAAATCTTTGTTGAAGTGGTAAGCCAAACCCAACCCAATATATATATGAACCCCTCTGGATTTTTGAGCTCCAGAAGACACGTACCCACTTATCAACTTCTCTAGTACTCTTGGAATTACTCCCCTCTCCGCCCCAGGTCCTTCCCCCCCTTCTCAGAACTGGGCCTTATAATACTAATGTTTGTTGAATTAAATTAAAGGAAATATGACATGAAAACAAATAATGCTACAAAAATATGATCTATGTTTATGAGAGGAACAAACAAGGTATTTTGAGCATTTGCAAAAGGAAAAGAACAATTCTGTTTGGAAGTCAGGGAAGGCTCTATGGAAGAGGTAGTGTTGGAGCTACTTAACCTCACTGGACCTCAGCTGGACTAAATGACCTAGAAGCTCCTTTTGGGATTACTCTAAGTCTGGGATACTGAGTGAATTGGGCCTTGGGAAAAGGGTAGGATTTCATGTAGTGGGAGATTGAAAATTGGACTAAGCCATCGCACACTCTCTGTGGTTAAGGGGACTTCCTTTGCCTCCAGATGAGTTTCAGGGCACCTTTGCTTTCTCTCTGATTCATCTGCCCTCTGATTGGACATTTCTATTTACTTTTGCTCTTGGCCATCAACTTACCACCCTTGAGCCTATAGTTTCAGATCAATGCTCCCCTCCCCCCCCAGCTTGCGACTGCCTCCTGACTCCCGATTTACCATCTAAAATAACCCTGACCATCTAGGTCCTCTGGGTAAGCCCAGCCCCAACCTAGCTGGCCTCAGTGTACCCTCACTTGCTGACCCAACTCTACCAAGATTACTTAGGAAATAGCAGAACAAATACTTCTGATGTCCTACTCAATTTTTAACTAATTTTCTCTTTTTCCCCCACTCACAGTGCTTAAGGCCTATGCACAATCCATAGTATCACTATGCATTTAAAAATCTTTCTGGGCTAAACTCACTGTGGAACAGCAGTACTTCAAGCAGCCGTTCAGTGTGAATGCTTACTGCCCCCTTTTGCTTCAGCTGGCCTGCACTGGATACTCCAGGGTAAAAGCTCTTCGGTCTGTTTGCCTTATCACAGAAAGGGCATTCACTCCTTGCTGCTAGGTCTAATTACCTATGCGGTGCCTGCCAAGGTAAAACTCAGCCCATAGCTTTGTATGCCCAGGTCGGGCTTCCAAAATGTTCCTTCACTTGTGATCTTTCCTATTTTAGCTCAGAACAAAAAAAGAAAGGCTAGGCAGTTTTTTTTTCTATCTACATTTTTTTTTATATTTTTCCATTGTTTTATCCATAATTCAGAAGCCCACAGCTCCTCTCCTCTTTCTTCCATGTCTTGGCCAGTTCTCCCTTTCATTACTATCATAGACTCTTCTTTAATTTTAATTTTTTAAATGAACAAAAAGTCTCTTTTCCCTCCCTGCTTTCCCTAATTTAAGGAAAAAAAGAAAAGCCTTGTAATAAATATGCATAATTAAGCTAAACACATTCTAATACTGTCATATGGGGGAAATGTATATTTTATTTGCACCTAGACTCCATCTCCTTCTGGCAGGCATGATCCATCATTGGTTATCTGCAATAATGATTGGTCATTGAACTATTTTCCTTACCTAAGTCTTTCAAAATTGTTTACATAACTTGTTCTCCTGCTTCTGCTCTGCTCATTATTATCAGTTCTTACAAGTCACCCAAGGTTTTTCTGAAACTGTTCCTTTTATAATTTCTTATAGCACAATAGTATATTCCATTATTGCACATACCACATCTTATTCATCCATTCATTCTCCATTTGATAGATCTCTCTTAGTTACTAGTTCTTTGCCATCACCACAAAAAAAGAGCTGCTATCAATATTTTTGTATATATGAATACTTTTCCTCTTTCTTTCATAGGTTTGGGGTATATGGCTAGCAGTGGTATTGCTAAGCCAAAGAGTATGCACACTTTAGTAATCTGAGGGCTAGAGTTCTAAATTTCTTTTCAGAATGACTGGGCCAATTCACTGCAACACCAACAATGCTTTGATGCCCCTGTTTTCCCATAGCTCCTTCAACTTTTTTTTAAAATTTTGATTAACTCTGCCAAAATGATGAGCATGAGGTGGAACCTCAAAATTGCTTTAATTTGCATTTCTCTAACTATTATTTGAATCATGTTCCATGAGGCTGACAATAGCTAGTTTAGATTTCTTCCTTTGAAAACTTCTTGTTCGTGTTCTTGGACCATTTATCAGTTGTAGACACTACTGTGCCCATTTCAGAATGCCAAAATTCTCCAATAAACCCTGAATATATTGGCACATATCTTCTGGGCAACTCTATTCACTTCCTTGGAAAAATATTGTGATTGCCTCCCATTCACTGGTAAAAAGGAAAAAAAAATACTAGTATCATAGTGTGAAGGTCTGGGTTGTATGGCTGATTCTGCCCCTTACTAGCCATGCAATGTTGGGGAATCATTTAATTGTTCCATATGTCCTCATTTGTGAAATAAGGAAGACTAAGTTTACTCTACCTATATCACAAAAAAAAGATAATGTAAAAATCATCAAAGGATATGAACGAGCAGTTTTCAGAGGAAGAAATTAAAGCTGTCTATACTCATATGAAAAAAATGCTCTAAATCACTATAGATTAGAGAAATACAAATCAAAACAGCTCGAAGTACCACATCACACTTGTTATATTGGCTGACATGATAAAACAGGAAAATGATAAATGCTGGAAAAGATGTGGGGAAATTGGAACACTGGTGCATTTCTGGTGGAGTTGTGATCTGATCCAACCATTCTGGAGACCAAATTAGAACCATGCAGAAAGGGCTATAAAACTGTGCATACCCTTTGACACAGCAATACCACTTCAAGGTCTGTATCCAAAAGAGATCAGACAAATGGGAAAAGGACCCATATGTACAAAAATATTTTAACAGCTCTTTTTTTGTGGCGCAAAGAAATGGAAATAGAGGCAATGACCGTCAGGTGGTGAATGGCTGAACAAGTTGTGATATATGAATGTAATGGAATACTATTGTGCTATAAGAAATGATAAGAAGGCAGACTCCATAAAATCCTGGAAAGACATACAAACTGACACTGAGCAAAGTGAGCAGAACCAGGAGAATGTTGTACACAAAAACAGCTACATTAAGCAATGACTAATTTAGAAAGACTCATCTCTTAGGAATGCAAGGATCTAAGATAACTCTAAAAGATTCATGATGGTAAAGGCTATCCACATCCAGAGAAAGAATTATGGAGTCTGCATGCACATCAAATCATATTATTTGCTCTCTCTCTCCTTTTTCTGTTTCTTTTTTCTTGTGGTTTCTCCCACTGGTTCTAATTCTTCTTTACAACATGACTAATGTGAAAATAGGTTTAATATGAATGTATATGTTGAGCCTACATCAATTTATATGCCATTTGGGGGGATGGGAGAGGAGAGATGGGAAGAAAATATGAAGCTCAAAATCTTACAGAAATGAATGTTGAAAACTAACAAATAGATAAATTTAAAAAATTAAATCCAAATTAATTAAAAACAAAAAAATACATTTAAAACACTAAAAATAAATTAATCTAAAATAAATTTTAAAATGTACATCAAAATGACAGTACAGAGGAAAGGGTATTCATTCTGGCTTTTGAGAACTCATGTCTGAGTACTACCCTTAACAGCTTCTATCTGGGTGGTCTTTGGTAAGTCACTGAATGCCACCAACCTTCCATTTTCTCATTTGTTAAAATTGAAAGAAATAAAATTGATGAGCTGTGAGGTCATTTCAAGCTCTAGATGTAAGATCTAATTCTAAATTCTTCATTTTAAAGATGCAGAAACTCAGAGAGTTGAAGATAATTTTCTCAAGGTGACAAAAATGATAAATAGGGGACCTGAGATTTAATTAAAAACCCTCTGATTCTAGGCTCAGTGTTCTCCCAGCCACACTCCATTGTCTTTCATTGTACTCAAAGGAAAGATTTAAGGTCTTAGATTGGACTTCTACCCAACAGAGATGAAAATAAACCAGAAATGTCCACATTAGCAACAACTAAATGATTAGGCAGTAACTTTTAAAAGATATTGGGCTAATTTTAAAATTATTCTTAAGACCTCTTTCGTTGCTTACTTGGCCTCAAATTCATTGAAGGGAGATATTTTCTTGGTTAAAAGTGAATAATAATGACTGCCATTTTGCAGCACTTTGAATATATCATCTCATTTGAACAACACAAAGGCTTTGTGAGGTAACTTCATACAGATTGCATTGTTCCTGTTTCATTGATAGGGTGATTGAGGCTGCACAACAGATTGAGCACAGGACCTGGAGTAAGGAACACCTGAGCTCATGTCAGCCTCATATACTTAGTAGATCTATGACCCTAGCCAAATCATTTGACCTTTGCATGTTTCTATTTCCTCATCTGTAAAGTGAGAATAATAAAATCTGCTTCTCAGAGTTGTTGTGGGGATAAAATGTATGCAAAAAGCTTTGCAAAACATAAAGTGCTATAGAAATACTGATGATGAGGATAATAACGATGATAATGATGATGGTGAAGATGGTGGTGGTGGTGGTGGTGGTGATGATGATGTAACTTGCCAGTGGTTACACAGTTTGTATCTGAGGCAAGGTTTGAAATCAGTCTTCCTATATCTAAGTCCAATACTGTTCACTAAGCCAGAACGATTTTCATGGCAAAAGATTCAGGGAAAGCATTCTAGGTATTAAAAAGTATGTCTTGATTTTAAAAGTTGTCATAAAAGTATGAATATTGTGTGAATACATACAGCAGGAAGAAAGAATTATAGTTTTTTTTTTAGTTGGGGGAAGAAGACAGGGCATTTGTGTTAAACACTCACAAACCCATTATGTATAAGGGCCTTTGCCTATATTTTTCTCAGTGCTACAGGCTCCCTGATTTTCGCATCATTTTTAAAACATCCATTTTCTCTGCCTTTCCAAGTGGTTGGCTTACAGAGGGCTTGTTATTGCCTGCCAGTAATCATCATCTGGGTTGGTAATTATGCTGTATCCCCCTTAATGTAGTTGTGAACTGACAGGTAAACCTGGTAGGAGAAAACACATAGATCAGCCAGATATTCACTTTATATACAAAGTTTTCTCCAAAGCAACAGTAAAAGCTTTTTACCCTTTCCAGACCCTCCAGTCCCCAGGAGGTTATTTTCAGTGAAGTATTGAGAAGGGAGAGTTCAAATAGGATTGATTTAATAGAGTTATGATGTGAAAAATCTCTCAACACAGCTGTCTGCCTGAGATGCCCAATCATGGGAGTATTAAAATCGGAGTGTGGAAAAGACTGGAACGTTTTGAAAGTGGCACCAGAATTAGAGACTTGCAGCACATTGCTGGTCCTGTGTTGTGGAGGAAAGGGAGGAGAAACAGGCAATAAAGAGCAAGAAATAGACCAGGAAGATTTATGAAGCACTGATAAGCAAACTAGGGACAGCTCATACTGCAAATGGAGTTGGAAAGTTGCCCCCAAGATATCTGATATCAATTAAAATTTAAGTTTCAAACAGAGAAAAGCAGAGTAAGTTAATATAAAAAGTGAATTCCTGGTACTCGGGGTTCCTTTTCCTTCAACTTCATTCATTTACATTTGTTCATTCAATAATTACCTCTCTAGATCACACTTGAGTCTTTGTTCCCACCATATAGTGTTTACATCATCTGAATTATGGCCATTTTCTTCATCTTTATCACCTTCCCAGGAGAACCTTGGAATTTGTCCTTAGTGCCACTTTGGGTTGTGATAGATGAAATTCCCTGCCTAAAAAGAGGCATGCCCATCACTTACCAGCAATGTCTAAACCACGGATAGAGATCCTGTGGCCTCAAGGCCATATATAGCCCTCTAGGTTCTCAAGTGTGAACCTTTGTTCAGATTCAGTCAAAGGGTCACACTTGAGGACCTAGAGGGCCACATATAGCCTCAAGGTCTCAGGTTCCCCACTCCTGGTCTAAACCATACTGAGGACCTCACCTTGTACCCCTCCCCTTTCCAGCTCTCTGTTCAATTTCATCTTAACCTATTAACATGTAAGCTGCTTGAGGGAAAGGACTGTCTCCCTTTTGCTTTTTTTTTTTTTTTGGTATTTGTATCCCAAACAGGTAGCATAGCACATACTGTAGTGCTTTAATAAATGCTTTATCATTCATTCATTATCTAAAATCATCTGAAAACATTGCCTATGGGGTGCTGAGGGCATATTCTAAATCACTGACACTCCTGAAAACCAAGGCTCTTTAGGAGTAATCCTGGAGACCCTAAAGACTATGAACGAGTTGGACTATTACCACTGAAGTGTGAAGAGAGGAATTCCTCAGGCATAAATAAATCAAAGTGAAGCAGGAGAGGATGGAACAAGATTCAAAAAACTCACAGTGGTTTGGCAATCGTTCCCTGATTTAATACTCTACTATCCCCACTGACGCTGGAGATGGGCCTTTTCATTGATAGGGACAAACCTCAAGTTTCTATAGACAATTGAGCTACAATACTAAACGAATGTGGTATCAGCCTTTTTACACACTATTGCTGTAATGAAGGGTGAGAGTGAGTCTTATGGTGGTCCTGGCACCATGTTAGTAGTCCACCAACCATGATTAGGCCTAAGGAGAACACAATGAAAAACCCATACATCTAGTGATGTATACACTAGAATTCCAGCTTATCAATTGAGCCAACTATCTAGATACTCCCTGAGATGGAATCTTCCAGGGAATTTACTTCCAGGGAAGTAAAAAATAACTTCATGAATAAGGAATTAGAGAAAAGTAGTTGAAATGGTCTCAAGATGTTTACAGTGACAAATTAGCCCGAGGAATTTTAACCTTTTTTGTGAGTCATGGATCCTTCTCGCAATCTGGAAAGCCTATTTACCTCTTGTTAGAATGATGGTTTTTAGAGGGTGGAGCCAAGATGGTGGAGTAAAAGCAGGGATTCTTGCTTGAGCTCTCCCCCAAACCCCTCCAAATACCTGTAAAAATGACTCTAAACAAATTCTAGAGCAGCAGAATCTGAAAAATAACAGAGTAAGACAAAATTCCAGCCCAAGACAATCTGGAAGAACAACAGGAGAGGCCTGTTGCACCTGTCTGAGAAAAGAATGCAGTCCAGTGAGTGCCGTACCTGCACAGACAGGGCTGGAGTAGGCTTCAGGCAACTGAATAACTGGCAGCTGTGGCAGTTTCCAGACTTCTTGACCCACAAATGCCAAAGACAACTTGGAAAAGTCTGTGGAACCTGGGTGAGACAGGCACAAGGTCCAGCCCCAGAGTGGGGGTGGCGGCAGTGGCTGCTTCCAAGAGCTCTTGGCCCATAGACAGTGGGGAGATTAAGGTGCTCATCTGAGGGGGATGGCAGGGATCTCTGCTGGTGCTGAGGCAGGATTCTCTTGCTTTGCCCTTGCTTGGATCTGAGTCACAATCCTGGGTGGTGGTCCTGGGGTGAGGAGGAGCACTGGTGTGGCAGAGCTTGTGGTGACAGTGGAGAGGGTGTCCTCCTCATAGTTCAAGGCAGAAAAGAATGTTTGTGGTTACTCACAGCACAGACCAAGAGAAGAGTAAGCACCTCTCCTTTGATCATATTACCTTGGAAGAACTACAAATTTACAGGCCGCTAGAGATATCTCTGAAAACAATTGCGCAAAACCCCTGAAGCTTGGGACAGTATACCCTCCACATTGGAACCAAAGACCTACCTTAACAAAGAGCTAAATAGTCAAGTAATTGGCCAGAAAATAAGCAAACAGTGGGAAAAATCAGACTATAGAATCTTACTTTGGTGACAAGGAAGATCAAAACATACAACCAGAAGAGGACAACAAAGTCAAAGCTCCTATATCCAAAGCTTCTAAGAAGAATATAAATTGGTTACAGGCCATGGAAGAGCTCAAAAAGGATTTTGAAAACCAAGTAAGAGAAATAGAAGAAAAATTGGGAAGAGAAATGAGAGTGATGCAAGAAATTATGAAAAATAGTGAAAACTATGCCTTCTGTACATTCAGTTGTGTATGCATTATGGAGGTTGAAGCTGAAGGGATATCACAGAGACAAATGACTTTGGGGAGGATGTTGAGGTGGCATAGCATTGAGTCCAAGAGCAGAAGAGGGGGCAGTACCCAGGCAAGAGAGGGGTGGGGGATGGGGTTCAAAATAAAGCAACACATAGGACAATGTCCCTGCTGGGAAGAAGCAGTCTTTCCCCAGACAGATGCGCGCTTAGATCCCATTCTTGTACCTCTGAATAACTGTAAGATTATTCTTTGGAAGGAAGGAGTCAAAGACTATTTTTCAGATAAATCTTTTTTCTGCCTTTATTCTGATATCATAGAACATGAAAAAGAAAGGAATGGAATGAGTTAAGACAGATAATTGGAGTAAAGGTAGGATCTAAGGTGACCTCCTATCATAACTGTTTCAAATCACATCTAAACATCACTTCTGTTTCAAAACTATTTACCGCATCTTCTAGATTACCCAATGCTCCTTATCCTTGAATTCATGTGACATGGAAAATATGTGATGTGACTTAGCTGCTTAGTATAGATAACCAAGGAGTCAACTTCATAAGTTTCTCAATTCTCATTGTTCTCTGTGACATAATTATGAACCTTTAGCCTTTACACTGACATGAGAACTGTAGTCATGCTTTTAACCTAAGTAGGATTAGGCAAGTGTGGCTGGATGAGCAACAATATATTAGAGACTTAAAAAAATAACAAAATGTCTATGGACTACTGGTGACTGACCTGTATTATTTTTCAATATGTAGGGCTGACAGTCTTTGAGAGAAGCATATCCTGTCCACAAGAGGTGCCCCTGTAGCTTGAATGGGGAGGCCATATCCCCTATGATCATAGGGTTAGAGTTGTAGAGTTGGAAGGGAACTCATCTAGTTCTAATTCTTTCATTGGTAAGAAATCCAAGGTCTAGAAAGCTGAAGTAGGTTGTCCATGGAACTTTGATTTCTGATTTTCTGAAGCCAAAGTGCTTTCTATTAGAGGTCTGTGAACTTTGTTTTGTGTGTGTATACAAACATCTATCTATCTATCTATCTATCTATCTATCTATCTATCTATCTATCTATCTATCGATCTATCAATCTATCTATCGATCTATCTATAATGTTCACATAAAACACACATATGTATATAAATGTATACATACATATATTATAGATAGATACAATGTTTATGTACTCCTATCCTTTTTCTCTTCTCTAAATATATTCCTGAACCCACTTATAATTTAGTTTCTGATACCATACATGAAGTCCTCAAATAATCTTCTCAATGCAAAATTGAAATATCATTTTTATCTCACATAAGTTTCAACAGTTTTTGATATATGGTCAGTCAGAAAAAGCTACCTATCACATGTTATTAGATTTCTAATCTCCCAGAGATTGGGCCAACTTGTGAGTTTGCCAGGACAGATAGATTTTCTCAACTGTTTTAATGAACACCAATTCATGTTTCTAAAGTCACTTTTCCAGTTCTAATTCTATGATCTTATGTTATAACTGAAATGTCCATGTCCCTTTCTCTATCCCCAAATCTCTGTTTCTAGTAATGCAGAGCAATCATTCAATCACCAAAATTGTTATTAAGCATTTACCTTGTGCCAACCATTGTGCAAGGTGCTGGGGACACAAATACAAAAGTGAGAAAACATCTGCCCTCAAAGAGCTTACATTTTCCTAAAATGTCAACAGAAAATACTATAGAGATGATGACAGCTTCCGTAATCCCACATTCTATCAGATATAGACATAGTTTGATCATTAAGTCAGATCATTTTACTTTTACTCAAGCTAGTTGTTTTATATTATACAGATTTGCAGTCTCAATTAAATCTTATCTCATACTATTTAAAAATTTAAAATCAACACATCTGGATAATTAAAATGATTAGTGAGCTTTTCTAGCTAGAATTCTTGAAGACTTGTGTTGTCTGGGATTTATAATGTGGAATTTCCCTTTTGAATAACCTCCTTTTTTGAGAAACCTTTTGAAACATAATTTTCACATCATTATCATGACACCAGTCTCCCTACTCTGTCAAGGATCATGAGCTATATGGGAACAGATGTGAAGGAAAATTATTTCCTTATGGTAATAGCGGTAGGCCTTGCAAGGGATTTCCTAAAACTTACAATTATTCTTACCTTTGTGTTCAAGGTGGTCAAAATAATATATCTTGTGTCTGAAAAAGCACATATCTATGTGTATGTTTTTCCCCAGGCTGTGCTTGAGGTTTTTCACTCAGTATTTGAATGCATGAAAGGCTAAATGAAGAGTCATGAAGTAACTTGCAGTCATACAACTAATTACTGGAAAAATTGAAATTCAATCCCTAATTGCCAGTGTTCCTTTTGCTGTACTATTCTGCCTCCTCTAATAACATTAAAAGGAACTTGGTATATTCAATGACAAAAATTCAGGTGCTGGTATCAAGTTCAAGGGCCAAAGATAAGGTTATCAAGATGAAAACATTTAGTAATAGCAAATTACATAACATCATTAAACCTGCCCATTCTATCAGTTCCATAACACACACACCCAACATTTCTCCAATCTATTTCTCATTTGGTACATTTACAATGATGACATGACTGAAATATTGGGGTTGACAATTCCCAGCAACCTAGCAAGAACTCATGCTAAGGTACTAGAATCTGGATGACCAATAGAAACGAAGTGAATAATAATGAGAAAGAGGGTCAGAAACAGACAAACTTAAATAAAATGTCAATGTAATTGGAATAAAATTCTTTTTTAATTAGACAAAAAAAGAAAATAGACAAACTTGAATCTATGCAAGTATTACAAATTGGAACTTAATCTAAGCCAAGACAGGTAAGCAGCTTAGGTGAAAATATCAAGATATTGCCATAAACACATGTACTTATAGTCCTAGGTATAGATGCAGATATCGAAATATACCCACTTACATACTGTTATATATAATCTTATAAATGACCATATACATTAGATTGTAAGTTTCTTGAGGGCAGGGACCTTTTTTGCCTCTTTTTGTATCCCCAGAGTTTAGCAGTGTGTCTAGCACACAGTAGAAACAATAAATGTTTATTGATTGATAGTACTATGAAAATGACTATATAGATATATATATATACATATGTGTGTGTGTGTTTGTAGGTGTATACACACACATATGGATTTGTACAAGGCACTGAACATACCTTCTGCATTCCTTATCATCCCAGCTTTCAAGGAATTAATATCAAATTCTGTCTTATCCTCTTACAGTCAATGTTTTTCAAGCAGTCTGGATCTGTAATTCTGCCTGGGGTTTCTCAGTCTTATTCGCTGGGCACACCAGTTACTGTCTGGGCTGCTATTCCTTTGGCAGTATTCTTCATTAGGGTCTGCCAGACTTTACTGGCAGATTAATATTCATGGCTGCCATATGCATATATAGCAGGTGACAGGTGTTTTCAAAGGATTTCCTTAGCTTCCATGCATTACGTTTTCAGGTCTCAGTGACTTGCAGTTTTGTAGGATCCCTGGAATTAAAGGCAGCTGCCTGAATACAATGTTAGCACACGTTAGTTGAAGATCGAAATGGATGTTTCCTCATCTTCGCTTTCTTGGTTCTACCTCCATGCCTGAGGGGTTCATCAGAAATACCATAATTCTCTTAAGATTTTAGTGTTTATTTTTATTGCCCAGAATAATTTGACCTTAACACATATTAACCCTAGGGTCCTATTATACAAGTATATTATAATTGCTGAAATGTAAATCTCCTACTGTCTTCTGAAATGGTATATGATAAATCCAGTTCCAGAGGATTCTCACATTCCTTCAATGAAAAGAATGCCCAATTAGTTTTTAAAAAGCAGTTACTGAAATAAATGCCTTTAATTTGACCTCTCTTAATTTCCTCTTTGACCTCAGCTCTTGACAAAAACATACACTTCTTTATATTGTCTACACCAAGTGAAAAAGCAAATATTTCTACTAAGTTGAACAGAGATATCAATTAGTTCTACTGAATTATGTGTTCTACTTTATGGAAAGTGGAATAATAATCCACACTGCCTTTAGAGTCAAAGAACCTGAGTTCGAATCCCAACACTGCTTCTTGTTACTTATAAGACCTCATACAATTCATTTAACTTCTCTGGGCCTTGTTTTCCTCACCTCTAAAATTAAGGAGTTAGCTTGGATGAACTCTAAGCTCTCTTCCAAATCAAACATCCGTAATCATTTCTTTCCTAACAGTATAAAAGGGAATAATAATAATAATAATAATAATAATAATAATAATAATAAAATGGGAATTCATTGGTGCTTCATCCTGACATACTTCCTTTTATCCTATCCCAGTCATGGCAGAAATATTTCATGAAAGAATTCCATAAGAAGATTCAATTATTGGGTCCAGAAAGGGTTATTCTGTTTTATAGCTTTTAAATAATGTAGTGATTAGATTAACTATTAAGCATGAACAGCCACCTGTATACTCTCCCTGAAAGCTGGTTCATTTTCTATTACACCCATAGGGATCAAGTGTCAGACTAGGGAATACCTTAGATATACCCTTTATCCTGCAATGGCACAAGGGACAGAGATTTAAAAATACTAAAGGCTGGTGGGAACTCAGATATGGGTACTCCTACATTAGCCACCAAAGGAAGCTTGGTGGCATAATATAATATGTAGAGCCCTGCACCTGGAGTCAGAAAGTTTCAGTAGTTTTTCAGTCATGTCTAGTTCTTCATCACCCCATATAGGGTTTTATTGGCAAAGATAATGGAGAAGTTTGCCATTCCTTCTCCTTTTACAGATGAGGAACTGAGACAAACAGGGTTAAGTGACTTGCCCAGGGTCACACAGCTAGTGTCTGAGGCTGGATCTGAATTCAGGAAGATTAGTCTTCCTGACTTCAGACCAGGCACTCTATCCACGGTGCTGCTTAGCTGCCTTCAGGAAGACCTGAGTTCAAATGTGACCTCAGAAATCTACTAGCTGTGTGGCAAATTACTTAATGTTTTTCTACCTCAGTTTCTTCAAATGTCAAAGGGGATTCATAGTAACACCTATTCCCAGGGTTGTTGTGAACATAAAATGAGGTAATATTTGTAAAGCATTTAGCACAGTGCCTGGCACTTAGTAAACACTTAATAACCTTTTCCCCTCTTCCATTACCAATTCCTCCCCTCATATACATATGCATATGTCAGATAGTTCAGTTATTTGATCAGAATATGTAGCCATTAATCTCTTACCATAATTTTGTAATCCGACCAGACTTGCTATCTGTTGTAGCAGCTGTAGCTTTTAAATTTATCACATTTGGAGTGAGGGCTTTTCTAGACTTAAACAGGTAGGCTAGTTCCTTGTCTTGTGCCAATTTCAGAAGGATTAAGTCTTCCCTTCCTCTGCCCAGAGGTTCTGAATCATGAATTGCATCAGAGAAGTCAACAGAAACATCAAAGCCTGGTAGGGCCAAGCCACAAACAGCCATGCATTATGCTACAATAAATCCGAATTCAATTCTTGTTTTCTCCTTAAAGTAAGTCCCCAAAGTAGCCAAAGCCCACAATTATATACTCAATCCAAACTACGAAAGTAATCTTAATCAATTTAATCAGGTAATAAATCATCGTGAGGTATTTGGTGAATAGAGCCAGCCTTGGAATCAGGAAGACCTACGGTCAAGTCGCACCTGTGACACATACTAGCTTTGTGACTATAGGCAAATCAATTAACCTTTCAATATCCCAGCAGGCTCTTTAACAAGGTTTCTTCTGGTTGAGTTACTTAAATCCATTAGTTGAGGGTATTCCTACAGTGGAGGTTCTCTACAGCGGTGAAATCATGGGTCTGTTCCCTTATCTCTCAAAAAAACCCTCAATTTTCCATTTGATTATTTGATATTGCTCTTTTTTTCCATACATTGGTTGCTTTTAGATGGGTGCTGTTGGTCACTTGGGGGACCAAAGAAGGGAATATAGATGGAGTAGCCTAGTTTTATGACCACTACTGCAAAGCTACCTGGAGTGGGTCCTCTATTGAAATCGTGTGAGAATATAGGATTTTATCACAATGTGTTAAGTGGCCTTATTCTGCTTTACAATGAGCCTGTGATTTTATTGCTATGGATATTCTTTCCAGTGCTGTAATTGCCCATCCTCTATTCTTCCTGTTCATGGTTTTTTCCCCCTTTTTTCCACCAGTCCTTCATTGTGTATTGGCCCAATGCACTAGGGCCTTTTCTAGCATCTCTTGATGCTGTGGTGACATCAGGGGAGTATGAGTATTATGTAACCTTGCTCTCTCGAGGTGATTGGCATTTCTACTTATTCAGGTAGTTGGTTTTATTTGTTTTTTGGTTTTTCTCTGACAACATCCTTTACTTCCCCTATAAAGTTCTTTACTTGCAATGTGCTGATTTATATAATTACACAATCTATAATTAAGTGACAGAGTGGTATACTAAATGGAGAGTAGTCTCAGAGTTAGGAAGGCATGGGTTCAAATTCCAACACTGGTGTAGACTGGTTTCATGTCCTAAGCAAATTATTTATTCTCTCTGCAACTCAAGGGATCTCTCTAAGACGATAAATTGCTGAGCAGTCTGTCTTGGCAGAGGGAGCTCCGTATATGGATAAAATCAGTCTTGCTAAATTCTCAACATAGTGGTTTGGGTTTGTACACTTTAAACACTTAATAGGTTTCTTTTTTTCTTATTCATTTATGCATTCAAAAAGAATATAATTGTGGCCTTAATAATTACGCTATAGGGTAATGATGGTGGCTTTTTAAAAATTCCAACTAGGGAAAGACAAATGAAATGTGGTCCAAAGGTTCTTTGGAATAATGTGCCAAGCTGTACAATACTGAGTCACTTTAAACTCTGTAGTAACCAGATGGGGACAATCACAGTTTCCTGCTTCCAGCCCTGGAATATAATGGCTGCTCTTTCTCATGCCACAGCGTTAACACAGACAGATGGTTCAAAGGCAAACATATTTAGTTTTATTGTCTTCTTGAGTAGAGAAACAAAGAAGGAAGGAGGGTAAATGATGAGGACAAAGGAGATGATGTAGAAAGAGTACAGAAGGGGGAAAAAAGAGGCAGAGTCTTCTTTGGGGCTGATTTAGCTTGTTCTCCAGGCTGTGATAACATCTTCTCCTGATCCCCCTAGAGAGCCCTCCCCCCTAGTATCCATATCCCTGTGGAAAGAATGAAAAAAAAAAACAAATGAAAGGCATGGGCTTATGAGAGGGAAAAAAGGCAAGGCATCAAATGATTGGCAGGGTGGTTGTAACACAGTTCTTGTGTTAGAAGAGTGTGCGAGCAAAAGTGACCCGGAGGCTAGGCTCAGTCCTCATGTGAAATATTTGTTCCACTAGGACACAATCTAATTAAAGCTAATGGGGAGGAATATTGTTAGCATTCGGGTCCATTTCTCTGCAGTCCATGGTAGGTTTAAAGCTCTTATTCCCACACTCTTGCTGTGTTTGGATGTTGAAATGTTAAAGACAGATTTGAACCCCAAAGTCCACTTCTTTAGAACAGAAAATGTGCTCTTTTAGTAATAAAAAAGGAGAAAAGTCCATGAAAATGGAGAGAGACCAGAGGAGAAAAGGACTACCAATTTACAATTTTTACGCTATCGGTATAATTAAAAGTTAGCTAAGAGATTTGCAGGCCTTTTAAAATGCCAGTTATTTAGAGTCATTTGAATTAGTTCAGGGGAAGAAGAGATGGAGAAATGAGGCTAGACCTAAAGGAAGGAAGTCAGGCTGTTAGCAAGCAAGAATTCTAATTAAAAGAGAGAACAAGCATCACAGTATTGGCTGTTTCTTTAAGGGACAAATGCTCCCTGACATCAGAGGTGCCACCACTTGTGACAATAGAAAGCAAAAGAAGCTTTTATTTCTTTTTTTTTTCTTTTCCATTTACTCCAGACCTGGCAACTCACATGACGAAGTCAATATAAATTAAGGCTATTTCAGAGTTCAAGTCTTTTGTTCAGGGAATCTTTTTTGCCTTTTCCTGAGACCTAAAAATGGAGTTCTCTGCAGTTTGTTTCCTTGACAGCTAGGTAACGAAGTGGTTCAGTGAATACAGCATTGGGATGCTGTGACCCTAGGTAAGTCGCTTAACCTCTGTCTGTCCCATTTTTCCCAACTGCAGAATGGGGATAATAATAGCATGGGCATTCCAGGGTTATTTTGAGGATAAAATGAGATAACATTTGTAAGACGCTTAGCACAGCAACTGTTACATAATAGGTGCTGAAAAAATGTTTATTGACTGGTTGACTTCCATGTGTCACCCACAACTTAGTCAGTGGTGCAGGTGTCAAGTGTCTTGTGAAGGACAGTAGATCACCTACCAATGAAATGGGATACTTTCCAATTAGCCCTTTTGTTTCCCTTTTCACTATTTCCAGCTAGGAAGAAAATGACTCCCAAATTATGTTATTCACATGCTTCTTAGCACTGGGGAAATTTTGAATTTTCCAGGCCACAGATGGATTCTCTCTCAGACAGGGGTTACAGAGAAGAAATCTCAAGGTCACAGAGGATTTTCTTTTAAACATTGTAGCATCCAGGGATACTTTATAAACACACACACATGCACATGCACATGTACATGTGCACACACACACACACACACACACCAAGTAAATTCAATGACAAAGAATACATTAATAGAAAAGCTCAGAAATGGGATATCAACCTAGGTTCTTTGATCCAAAGCCAGCACTCTTCTCACTGTCCTGTAGTTCTTTACTCAACAAATGAGGTATTTTTATAGATCCTCACATTCATGTTAAAACCAACATTTAATCTGCTTCACAACCTGCCCTTTTTATTCTTAGTATCATCAGTCTAAAGACTTGCAGATGCAGAAGAACCACCCTAATTCTTCCAGAAATACAGAATACTTTTTTCTGAGTTTCAAACCAGAATTTCCTTTGTAAGATTACAGCATCACAACTGTATGGCTCAGGAATGTAATCAAGGTTTAGAGAAGGGTGATTGTGCTTTAACATCAGATATTTAGGAAAAGATTCAAAGAGGTCATGTAGTCCATGCCCTTTGTTTTACAGTTATAGGAAACTGAGTTTGAGGAAGGTAAAGTCACTTTCCCAAGGTCACACAGTTAGTGAACAGCAGGGGTAGGATTTGAACCCAAGGTCTCCCACCCTAAATCCAGTGTTCGTTCGTTC
>CM053622.1:533964596-533977690 GCA_028646595.1 Phalanger gymnotis | reverse complement strand
ATACAAGACAATTTACAGAGAGTAGCATTTGGGGAAAGGGAAAGCTTTCAGTGAGGGCTGGAATTTAAGCTGAATCTCAAAAGAAACAAAGGGTTCCAAAAAGCAAACTCAAGGAGAGAGTACATTCCAAGCTTGGAAGAAACCACTGAGGTGGAGAGATTGAGGGAACAGTAAATCAGCATAGAATGCGTCAGGACCCACAGGTATTGTTACTCCAGGCTTCTTAAGAAGCATAATAAATTCCCATTCCTTTTCTCTCCCTGGGCTTTTATGACTATTTCAAGCTGACTCAGAGCCTTAAAAATAGAAGTATGGTGATTTCTTGGTAATTGAAGAGCCGAGAAAATGACTGGTGGATCCTATGGAGGAGCTGGTAAGTACGGAATTATGACAATTCGGCTTTATCTGAGACCTCCTATTCTGCAGGTCAAAGACTCACTCTCCTTAAGGTGGCCATGCATATACAAACAGTTCTCACTTTACATAAATTCACATTAATCAAATTCTACATTAGGAAAAGAATATTCTTCTTGTATTGAAACGATGAATCCAAGTACTTCAAGATTTTTAAAAGTTCAAACACTAGTTGGAGATAATATTGTTTGCTAACATTACGTATGGGAGGAAAAGAGGAGAGCCATTGTCCAAACATCTCTCAATAGCTTCATAAAAATGTTGAGCAGCCAGCCACCTGTGATAAAGGCTAGGTGCAGTGGGTGGAGAAAGGACAACATAAGGCACACCTATGTTAACTTTACTCTGTCACACTGTGAATATAATTAAGTTTACCTTTCATTCCATAATTCTGTTTATTATCATAGTACAATATTTAATATGTCTGTATTTTAGAATATTTTATGACTTGTGTTAAGGTATTATTTTGTGTATGCCTTTGTTATATAGGCTAAGTGAAGTGGGAAGGTAGGGGGCAAATTTGCTTAACACAGAAGTCTGCTGAAAGGTTCACTTATGTAAAGCAAGAACTGTTTGCACTCTACGTCTTAAATGTATTCCTTTCTGACCTCTATTTCATAGAATCCTCTGATCCTTCAAAATTCAGCTCAGGCGCCATCTTTGACATGAAGCCTTTCCCAATACTCCAAGTACAAGTGTACTCCCTAAGTGAATATGAATGTATTTGAATTTGTTCTCTTTATATATATTCTGCACATACTTGTATATGTCCTTGTTGTCTTCTCTCTCCTCCTTAGAAAGTAAGGCCTTGCGAACAGAGACTATTTTATTCCTTCATTATAGTTATATCCCTAGTACCTATTATAATACTTGGTACATGGTAGGCCCTAACTAAATGTTTATTGAAGGTTGGTTGGTTGATTGCATATTAAGTCAGTAACCTGGAGTGTGGAATCATAGGTCATAGATTTCCAAAAGTGGTGAGCTATTCTTCTCTCTCTATGGTACCAATCCTGGAAAGATGTACTACCAATTGAAGGGCTACCAGCAAATACCACATTATGTGTCTATCTTAAAAAAATATTTCTGTCCATAGCAGAGATTAAGAGAGAACCAGAAGAAAACTACCTATTGCTGCTGCTACTATACCTATCATAAGTTTAGAAAGAGACTTGATCTGGTGCCTTCTTCTATCCTCTCAAAATGGAGCACTAGAGTACTGACAAATAAAACGTCTAAATGAATCTGTAGTTCACTTGAGTTCTTTGGAAGAAAAATATTAGTGAAAGAGTTGCTGGCCTGGAGCAAACCACCAATCTTTGTCATCTGTTACCACAATAGTTTTCTTTGACTTTTCCTTAGGCTTCTTCAGAAGAGGAAGTCTTGAAGAGAGAAGGCTAACAGCCAAGTTTTATTCATCACTTGATTTCCCTCGCCTCCAGGGATGACTTTGGTCTACATTCTGTGCTCTAAGTGCTCTCCAGCACTCCCCCAAGGACTGAGTAGAGACTGAGTTGGACCTAAGTCCAAATAGGAAGGAACATGTTCTCTCTGTCCCTAGTTTCTGCTCCTATCCACCTTAATTTGAACAAAGGATTTGAGACAAAACGATAGTAGAACGCGAAGTTTTGGAAGTGGAAGACTCAACAAATCCCTCAAAAACCAAATCACAACCAGGATCAAAGCATGCTGCTCTTGCCACTACAACCAGCACGAGCCTATGTCTGATGACAAACCGCTAATAGAATCCATGGCCCCTTCCTGCCTCTTCCCCCGGAAAGACAGCAGAGCGACCATTCCTTTGGTTACAGATAGCTACTTACCTTTCTAAATGTGAAACTCTCTATGCTCATAAATTGTTTAGTGGTTATCTTCAACTCCTCCATTTACCTAGTCAGGTTTATATTTCACTTCTCCCAATTATGGGTTCTTCTTCTTCCTCTCCTCTGCAAAAATTAATGCTTTCATATCTTCTCTTAAGTTGTTATGTCTACTTGAAATGATCTCTTTGCCAGCTCAAATAGTTCCCATCTTTTAAGGTCTAGCTCTAGTCCCATGTGCTTTTGGGCCTGCACTGAACATTCTGGCCCACCTTGATTGCTTTCTGTTCTAAAAACCTATTGTACTTATTACCAATCATTTTGACACAATGATATAGCCTATTATTATTTCCTAGTCTTATATGCTTTCATTCATTCATTCATAGACATTTATCCAGTTCCCAGTAAGCACTGCACTGTGCTAGGAGCTGAGGGAGATAAAATGATAAATAAAATTTGGCTGTTATTCTTGTCTTTTCAAGAAGATTATAAGTTCTTTTAAGGACAGTGAGTCATATTTCTTTTGTATACCCCATAGCACCTGACACTACGTTTGGTGCACAGTAAATGACAATAAAAATTCATTATTTGGAATTGAATTTTAAGACAGGTGGTGACAAATTTTACTGTTGGGAGAAAAGTATTTTTTTTAATGATAGGAAAGTAGGCATATGGGTTGGCAGTTGTTGGTGGAACCTCAATCTCTGTAATAATAATTTCTGTGATTTTTAAAAAGGCATATAATTACTCTCAACATTTGCTATAGTTACCTCTTTCAAATACCACGAAAAGGCATTTTTCAATGCCCATTTTTGTGTATACTTAGTCTTGTCCAGATGCTTTTCCCATTTACTTTTATTAGCCATTTCTTCTTCGTGTAGCACATCAGAGAATGTGATGTTAGTATCCAAATATGGTGGTTCCACCATCCTTGATGGAGAAAAGAATTTCTTATAGAATTTTGATATATCTTTTCCATTTTTCTTCTATTCTGTAGCCTCCTTATAGCTTCAATCTTAAATGCTCATGGGATAACATGGCTTCATTTAGTCTCTCCTTAAGCTTTGTAAACAAATACTTTTCATTTCCCTGCTTTTTCTTCTTTTATGAGGCCATACTAGTTATAGCTCTCTATCTTCTTTCTTCATAAGGATTTTTAAATGAGTTTGTATTTTACTCTTATCATAACTCTGAATTGGACAAAGAAATAGAGTATTTGTTGCCTGAAATGATTTCTGGATTATTTTAATCTCCTCATTGTGGTAATTGATTTACATTGGTTAGACTTCCTAAGGTAATGGAGTAATCCATGTTGATGTGCGTCAATGTCTTTTATCCAGTTTCCATTTTTTATCAACAGTTTCTTTACATGTTTATGAGAATAATGCTAGTTAAACTTTATACAACATTTTGAATTTATTATGTGATTTTATCCGTACAACAACCCCATGAGTGGCAGGTACTCTTAAAAATAGCACTAATAGAAAGATAGAATAGAATAGAATAGAATAGAAGAAAATAAGGTTAAATAACTCACCCAGGGTCAAATAACTAGTAAGTGTCCATGACAGGCGGGTGTGAGTAGGCTGCAATATATTTTACTTGAAGAATTGTGAAGGGGAAGCAGAGTAAAGGACATCATGAGATAGAAGTATGATGGAAAAGGTGTTGCCTAGGTCATTTAACAAGAGAGTAATTACAATAGCTGGCTCAAATACTCCATTGTCTCCATTAAAGGGAGAAAGAACATAGAGATATCCTACCTGCTCCACAGCGTCTTTGCATTTTTGAGACCTTAAGGAATCCCTTTCCTCTCCCTACGTTGGGTGTGCCCCATGTGGAAGATTTATGGAAAAGAATAGACAAGAGTTGCAAAAGATTCTATGAAGAAATGGAGGGGTTGTTCTCTTTACCATTGGAGGGAGTACCTTCATCGATGGGATCACAAATTTATTAAAGTTCCAAAGCATATGAATAAAGTAAGGGGGTTTAAACTATAGCAGGAGGGATTTAAGAAAGATTAAAAACACAATCGATTGGGGTGGGGAGGGGTAGCATAGCCTTCTTGACTTTCATAGAACAAAATTCCTTTGTTCCTATTAGGCTGTCACTGAGGGAATTTTAGAATCTTCTTCCCTCTATGGATTCTTTTAGAGGAGTATGGAAGCTTTTAGGTAAAGCATGCCTAGAGGCAAAAGCATGGACTGAATATTGTCTGGGGGGTTGTTCCAGTTCTATTTCTAAAGACTTGGTGATTTCATGGAGAAATTCCAATGAGAAAGCAACTTCCCCTCTTACAATACTTTCTTTCTCTTTCCTTCCTTCCTTCCTTCCTTCCTTCCTTCCTTCCTTCCTTCCTTCCTTCCTTCCTTCCTTCCTTCCTTCCTTCCTTCCTTCTTTCCTTCCTTCCTTCCTTCCTTCCTTCTTTCTTTCCTTCCTTCCTTCCTTCCTTCCTTCCTTCCTTCCTTCCTTCCTTCCTTCCTTCCTTCCTTCCTTCCTTCCTTCCTTCCTTTCTCTTCTTTTCCATCTCTTCATTCCTTTCTTTCTCTCTTTTCACTTTATCTCCTTTCCTTCCTTTCTTTTAGCACAAATTAACTGTCATGGACATAGAACCTTCACCTATTCCATTTCTGATCTGGGCTAGTGCCCCCTTTCTTAGCCAGCCTGGTGGCTTTCCCTTCATGGGGGCTCACCATAATGATGTTTTACTTTGTAGGGATTCCTAATGGGTTTAGACCACTGCAATACAGAGCTCCAGATATGAAGCGACCCACCAATCCCAACCTCCTAGGAAGCAGAGATTATAGTTAAGTGTCACCATGCCAAGATCTTAGGGTCTTTTGTAAAAAAAATCCTGATCCCCATGTTCCTCATTCATTAAGAACTTAATATTTGTGCTTTTTCATTTTATTCCCTTCCTTAATAACTCCCCCAAACAAAATTATTTTCATATACACACACATACACATATACATAAGTGTGTGCATGTGTCTGTGTATCTATCTCTTTTTTTAAATAAAGAAATGTTTATCCACAACTTCCCCTTTAGTAGAATGATGAGTTGGGTGTCATTACTAGTCAGCCTGATTAAGGTATCATTTCTCCTCTTCATTTATATTTGTTATTTGGAAGAGGTTCTACCCCCCCTTCCTTTGGTGTTTGTTTTTTTTTTCCTCTCATTTTAAAAAAGTCATGAATCATAGTATGATTTACAACCTCTCTGAAGGGAGATAGGCAACTCTAATGAGTGAGCAGCCTGCAAGTGTAATTAATACCCGCCAGACTTTCCAATGTGTGTAATGCACATCTCCTGTGGATGGGGGAATGATGGAGTTAGAACACACCTGCCTGGATCTCTGCACCTCTCTGCCCTGTGAATTAAAAGGAATTAGAGTTAGGAGCAGGGGAGGCTACAACACTATGGTATTATGGAAGGGAAGCACAAACGGCTAAAAGTGCCATGTGACTGGCCGGGAGAAAGGTAGCAGCAAAGGGAAGTACAGGGAAGACAGGCAGGGTAAAAACTGTAGAGGGAGGCTGAGATAGAGATGCTGCATTCAGCTGATGGATCACTCCCATTTAAAACACAAAAATAAGGCAGCTTGCCAGAGCAGTTTGGGCCAGTTTCATTAAAACTCTTCATTCATCTTACTGAAACGAGGTAGTGTTTGTTATGGCAGCAGTGATGTCCCAGTGGGAAAGCTATTATAATACTGAGTGGGTGATCCAAGAAAGGCCACACATCAGGTGGAAGACAAGAATGGAGAATGCATGTGACTGAGAGGTATTGGTGTTCCGGTCATCTTCAGCTCTTCTTTTGCCCTCCCTCCCTCCCTAGATATAATCAGTTGCAAGGTCTTGTGAAACCTGCTTTCATAGCATCTCTCTGAAACATGCCTCCACATAAGATCAGATCCTTATCAGCTCTCCCTTCAACTACTGCAACAGTCTCTTAATTGGCTTCCTTGCCTCCAGTGTCTCTTCCTACTAATATATCCTCCACTTAACTGCCAAATAATATTCTTAAAGCACAGGTCTGATTATGGCACTTCCTTGCTCAAAAAGCTTTTGCTTTTGTTCAGCCTTTTCAGTCATGTCTGACTCTTCATGACCCTTTTTGAGGTTTTTTTGGTAAAGATACAGGAGTGGTTTGCCATTTCCTTCTCTGGCTCATCTTACAGATGAGGAAACAGGGTTGAATGACTTGCCCAGGGTCACACAGCTAGTAAGTATTTGAACATGAGTCTTCCTGACTCCAGGCCCAGCATTCTATCCACTATGTTAATTAACTAGCTCCCGTCAAAAAGCTCTAGTGTTATTACGCTTTCCGCCTTTAGGACGAAATATGTCTTTTATCTCTTTTTTGTATAGACTGTCCTCTATGAGTAAAATGCATTCCTTCTTCATTGTGATCCCTTAGAATCTTTAGCTCTCCCCAAGGCTGAACTCTAGTATCATCAGTTCCCCTAGTCAACTGTGATCCTGTTTTTGACATGCTCCACCCACATGAATTACTTTGCATTTACTTTGTATATGTTGGTATTAACTTACCTTAACACAGGCCGCTTCTGCCCTAAACAGCTGCCTTCCTAGGAAGTGGAGAGAACACTTAGCCTGAATTCAAGACCTCTGGACTCAGCCTCAGATACTTAACTACTGATGTGAACCTGAAAGATGCTGAAACTCTGCCTGAGTTTTCTGCAACTATACAGTGGAGATAATAATTGCATGAAATTGCGCTAAGGTTATATGAGGATAAAATAAGTAAAGCACTTAGCATGTAGTAGGTGCTTAATAAATCCTTTATTTTTTTGTTCCTTTCTAAAGAATGTAAGCTCCTTGAGGACAGAGATGGGGTGGTTTTTGTCTTTGTATCCCCAGTGGCTGACATTTAGATGTTTCATAAATGTATGTGAAATTCAGTTCTAACCAATTCAACAAAAGTATTAAATGCCTTCCAGGTGTGAGATATTTGACTTCAGTAATCTGAGGGAAGTATCAAACACCTAGAATATGAAGAATGACAGTCTTACATCTGAGTTCTTCCTCTGAGTTCAGTCCAAGAGATATAGTAGTCCCATTTTTCATAAGGGTTGTCTATCAATCTGGATCGGTGTAAGGAACCTCCAGCCTCAAGGCCACATGTGGCCCTCTAGGTCCTCAAGTGCTGCCTGACTAACTAGGATTTTACCTCAGGGTAATGAAATGTAAAGGATTTCTGATTACCAAGAATAATGACTGATAATAGAAAGCTACTTTATGGCCTACTTCTTCAATATCCCTCTCTACCCATCCATGTCCATATGGAGACAAAGCTCTATCTTCTGACCACAGAGTGGTGTTTGGGGTGTTCACACTACACTTCCCAACTGAATATATCAAGTGCAACTGACAGTCAAAGAGATGTAGTCGAGGATCTAGATGACTACATGTAGCCTCGAGGCTGCAGGTTCCCCACCCTGGCCTGGATAGCATCTCCTAATTATAGCCCCAGAATATAACTACATTACCACATATTGCTTTCATATCATCATGGAAGATCAAGATGCCTAGAAGCTGCAGGGCTAAAGGCGATATGAGAATTTGTTGGTTTTCTCTTTGTGATTGATTCCCAAGATAACCTTATAAGATCCAATAAGGAACAGTGAGAACCTTCCAGAATGCTTCCCCACCTCCCTTTCTCCAAGCTTGTCTTCAAAATCAACACTGTGCCTTCTAAATGTCTCTAAAAAAAACAAGAGAAATCGACAAAGTACAACACAGCGACAGAAGGAAAAAAATGTTCTGAACTAGAAAGAATGGGTCTGATACTGGGTCCACCTTTGTGCTGGGCCTTATTACATGTGGAAAAAAAAGCACAACTCTTTTTATGAAGTAGCTGGATATCAAACGCTGTTGTTCCATATGTATCACTTGCCATTTCCCTAGTGACTCAGTGCCAATCTTTCTTGTGTGCAATACTCACCCTGAGATACTTCTGACAGTCAGATTATGAAAACTTATGTAGCAACGTTGTAGGTGCTATAAACTGAACAAAATCCCCCACAGCTGTGTGTACATGACTGGCAGTGATGTTGGAAAATGAAGAATGAACTACATAAATCAAACTCGTCTCCAGGCTTTTTGATGGATCCTTTTGTCTGTGTTCTTGAGGCACAATGGTTGAGAATTGGTAGCTAACAGTCAAGCAGTAGCTAACAGATAGCACTCACAGATGGTCTATCTGGAACTCATTTGATGGAGGGCTGTTAAGGTCAAATAGCATTGTTGTGTGCATCAAGATCCTTCCACTCTCTATGCATTTCCACCAGTTCGTAGTATCCCATATATGCTTGCAGAGGATGAAATATGGATCATGGACTTAGAGCTGGAGAAGGTATGAGAAACCATCTGGTTCAACCCCCTCATTTAATAGATGAGGAAATTAAGCCTCCTTGAAATCACGTGATTTGACTAAGGTCACTCAGGTAAGTGCAGAGCTGAGATTTGGACCGTGATCCTCTTATTTGGAATCCAGCATTATTTCTGCTAGGTCACAGTAGTCTTGGGAAGTTATTCTTTTCGAATCTTGATGTCATTATATCATTAATGAGAACTCATATTTATTGAGCAACCTCTATTTGCAAAGCACTGAATCAAGTGAGGTTGAAAAAGTAAAGACAAAGAAAACACTGCTGTTGACTTCTAGGAGATTCTAATATAGTAGAAGAAAGATAAGAAGTGAAACTGTATTATTCCTGTACAAGGCAAGATAGGATAAATGACATAAGGATAGTACAAAATGCCATAGGAGTTCAGAAAAGGGTGGATAAAACCAGTGGGGAAAAATGACAACATTGGGCGGCTGATTGAGTTTGTTATATGTGCTTATCTGTTTTATAAAAAGTACTCTGAGGTGGCTGCATATTAAGAAACAACCAAAATGAATCTCTATCTTTAGTGCTAGATAAATCCAGAGAAAATACAAAGTCTTTCCTTGGCTGTTTTTTCCCAGTTTTCTCTTCCTTCAACTTTTATAAGTTCTTATAACCTTCTGAAGTAAAAGCATAAATTTAACAACTATGGGGGGTAACTATACTTTTGCCTGAAATATGAAGGGTTTCTGACATTGGTTATATGTTAGAAGCAAAACTGCCAAGAATAATGATTGGAAATAGGAAGCTACTTTATGGTCTACTTCCTCACCATCCCTCCCTACCCATCCATATACATAGGGAGGCAAGTCTCTATCTTCTGACCATAGGATGGTGTTCAGGATGTTCACACTATAATTCCCAGATGAATATATCTTAAAACAATTGCCTTGAGGGGATGTTTAGTATAAATTGCCCTAGATCACATTTTGAGAAACTTGCCCCAGGCTCAAAAATTGCTAGTCAAAGTTTTGTGTAAGCCTTATTTACGGTCTTTCTTTATTGATTTTTGTGGTACCAATAATTTACTAAAAGAGAGTAAGATGAAGAAGCAGAAGCAAGTAGTCTTGACAATAGTTATATTAAATAATTTTACTTATTAATAAATTATACATATGTACATATCTATATATAAATAACAGGCTAACTAAAATATATAAACCCATAACAAAATTATAGCACCTTAATAAAGGTAATTTGATGAGAAGGAACTCTACTTTAAAAATTAAAATGTCAAAAGACATCAACTGATTAATTATATATTCAGTGTTGGTTATGGTAACACAATAATTTAAAATCACTAGCACTGATATCACCACTGTCACATTGCCCATGACCCCTAAATTCTTCTATTTCAATTTCTTCTCCAACCAAATTCAGATTTAGCCACTAAAATATATTTATCTTACTGGTCCAGACTAAAACTCAACTCAATTTTTTTAAACCAAGAAAATGAGTCATAGAGGGAATATATGGAAGCAAAATCCACAGCTAATTCTGAACTCCATTTTAGCTAACAGCTCCAATCTTTGTTGCCAAGTCTTTTCACCAAGCAATTCAACAAATCAAAAGAAGTCACTTGTTTCCTCTTATACTTTGTAGTAAAAAATTCCAATATATAGTAACTTGACTCGAAGGCAGGTCCCCAAAATAGGAGGAAAAACAAGTTACCTAGATAATTTATGAAGCAGAAAATGGTATGCTAGGACTAGAAGGCACCTTCTATTAGAGGTCAACTGATCCAACTCCTTTACTTGTCAGATGAGAAAATTGATATCCAAAGAGGAGAAGCAATTTTTTTTTTTTTTTACTGCTACACATCATGCTAGCTTCTGATAATAGGACCTAGGCCTCTTGACTCTAGGGCCAATATTTAAAGTCTGTCAGAGTTGGAAGGATTCCCAAAAGGCTTCTAGTTTAATCTATACCTAAACAAGAATTCTCTCTACAATATTCCTGACAAATAGTCCTGTTGCCTTCACTTAAAAACCTTTAGTGATGGCAAACCTTTTACTGCCTAGGGCAGTCTATTCCACTTTTGATCAACTTAAATTTTCAGATTTTTTTTCTTACATTGAAAAAAACCAAACTCTCTGCAATACCTCTTTGCTTGCTCATTCTGAGACTAAATAGGGCAAGCCCTCCATAGCCTTTCACAACTCTGCAGAATTCCCCCCCCCCATCTCAGTATTTACAGGTGTCCTCTTTTCCATTGCATCTTATTATCATTCAAGGCTTGAATGATCAAGTCAGTTATCTAGTGTAACCCAAGTTTCTAAACCCATTTGTAATGAGACTCTCCTCATTTGTGTGGAATAATTAATTATTTAGTGTTTTTCACCAGCATGAGGGGCAGAGTTGGTCTGAGCCACAGAAAAGACATTCTGATCTTCTAGTTTCCAGGTATGAGAGAGAAAACACAAGGTTCCAGTCTCTCTTCAGGTCCCTGAAGGGAGGGAGACTCTTGGGATAAGCCAACATGTAGAGAAATCGGCAATTTCTATCATGTTGGCTTCTTCCCCAAAACCTCTCTCTCCATTCAGGGAGCTGAAGAGAGAATGGAACCTTGTGACTTCTCTCTCAAAGCAGGAAGCCAAAAGAGCAGGATGTCTGTTCTCTCTAACTTTCACCGACTCTGCCCCTGATGCAAGCATGGAACATTGAGTAATTCATCTTCGCCAGTGAAGAGAATCCGAAGCCTACAAGTCTTGCTTGAGAGAATTCTCTCTCAAACAAAACAGAAGCAGGAAAAGGGAATCAAAAATACTACCTCAACATTTTGCCTCTTAAATTAACTACTGATGCCACTTTCATTACTTGGATCTACTTTCAATTCGGAGTTCATATTTCTATGATCAAACAAAGCTCAGGAAACACAGAAAGTTTGACTCACCAAGGTCATATCATAGACTTATACTGAGAACTTCTAGCTGCCTTAGATATAACCTAATCCAACTCTTCATTTATAGATGAAGAAATAGGAGGCTAGGGGACTTAACATGGTTTTTGCATGATCATAAAGCTAGTTAGTGTCCTAGCAGACCATGACTAGAGTCCTGATCTCTTGATTCCCATTTCATTGATCTTTTCACTATCCCTACTTTGATTCACTTTAGTGTGGCAGTTCTAGATGGAACACTAACACAAGCAAAGTGATTAGAGGTGTCCAAATATGGATGGGGCTGTATTGGGAGGGAGTGGGTTTCCCCTCACTAGAGGTCATCAAAAAAGGCTAAAAGACCATTTACTAGGCATGATGTGGAGAGCATGCTTGTTTAGATATATGTGGGACTCTAATTTCAGAGGTCCCTTCTCTGTAATGCACGCGCACACACACACACACACACAATACACACAAACACACACAGACACACACACACATATTTTTATTATTAGAGTTTGGTTGTTTGACCTCATATCAGTACAACCTTTCATATCAACAGAAAAGTTAAAACGACCTAGTTCCATAATACTTAGCCCACCAATTATCTACAATGCCAGTTTGAGGCTCAGCAGAGAAAAGTCAAAGGGTTCCTGTCACAAACTAACAGAAAAACTTTTGTTTTCATAGTAATTAGAATGACAGTGGAATTTCCTGATCACTTGGTGAAAAATCCCTTTGAAGTAGGTTTCAATCAGTATTGAATTAATCATACAGCTCTATCTAAATATAAATTAGTATTTATTAAGTCAAAGAAAAACCTTTTTTTGCAATTTTTTGGTCTCCAAAATTTAATTATATCAACAAATTTAGTGGCCACAATAATATATAATAGAAAACTTTCATTAGATAGGAATGATTAAAAATAGAAGAGAACAAAAATTTGTAATCTCCTAGCCTGTCACATCATTACCACCAGGCTCCTGAAGAACACATATCCAATTTGAATCTGCTATTTTGGAGAGTCTGGCATAACTAAATAAGGTATTTGTAGTCATAGGAAAGAAGTTGTGAGATCTGTCAAAATATCTAGGGAAGCAAGAAACACATAAAAATATTTGGAACATTCCAAAAGGGGTGGAGAACATGATGAACATGAATTATGAAATGGAAAACAATGACTTAATGTAAGCCAGGAAACCTCTTCCGTGGGTTATCGGTGATGTGGTAGGAAGAAAGTTTAAGGGAATCATTACAAACACTTATTAGTTAAGTCTTTGTTAGTAAAATTTTCGTTTCTTTTCCCTCCTAGCATATTTGTATCACCTCAAAGAGTCAGAAAAATTTTTAACCCAGTCTCTTTCATCTCCTGTCCACATTGGCTATTACCCTTGAGTCCTTATAAAGACATACCATAGACCAGCTATTTTTTACCCAAATCACATGTTTGCCTACCACAAATTTAATGTGGCCTATTATCACTGGGGTCCTTCCTGCCCCCATCTCCTTCCCATACTCGTTGAGGCATTCTGGTCAGGCAGCCCCTTCCCTCAAAGAGAAGAGGGC
>CM053622.1:533932719-533964096 GCA_028646595.1 Phalanger gymnotis | reverse complement strand
CTCTCTCTCTCTCTCTCTCTCTCTCTCTCTCTCTCTCTCTCTCTCTCTCTCTCTCTCTCTCTCTCTCTCTCTCTCTCTCCCTCCTCCCCCCTGTGTGTCTCTGTGTCTCTCTTCATTTTCTCCACTACCTCCAAATTTTATTTCCTGGAATGATTGCTCTTTCCTGTCTGGCACAAAGGAGCTTTAAACACACACACGCACGCACACACACACACACACGCGCACACACTCACACACATACACATTCCAAAACAGAAGAGAAAAAGGGGCTGATGAAAAGCTGTTTGCCAAAATGCTGAGACACCAAAGACTTTGCACACAGAGGAGATGAGTAGTCTCTAATTCTGAAGAGTGCCTGAGTGGGCACAGCTGAGAAAGATTAGCATTTCAGAATGCACTTCTGCAGCATTTGGGAGACTGACAGGACATTCAGCTCACATGGTAAGCAGTGGCACACCTGGCTGTCTCTGGGAGCTCAAGACATCTGAAGATTAGAATGCCTGGCTCTATCTGCTCTAACCACACATGAAGGGATCTTATTTTCAAATGTCTTGAGGTCACCTGGGGTTATACATGGGCCACCTCTCCAGTTGTAAGTACAAAATATGCAAATCCTCTGGGACAGCTCTTCCATGCTCCTGAGGTCCATTCTGAAGAGGCCAGTACATCAAAGCACTCAAATGATATAGTGACAGATCTGAAGTGTTCTTATCAAACAGACATTTGTTTTCTGACCCTCCATTCCAACCACAGAAATTGAAAAGTGCTGTGAGAAGCTATTAGACCTGGACAAGAGAACCACTGACCAGATGTACTTGGAAAACTAGAGGCCAAAGGATGCTTGAAACAAGTGGATGATTAGGCCAGTTTTTTTCCAGAATATGAATTTTTCATGTGAATTGCTAATGCAAGCTCTTGAACTATGCATTCTGTGAGTGTGCATGTATGTACTACTAGATACATACAAACTGGACCCTTGCCTTAAGTGGATCATGATGATAACCCTGATGTAGTACAGAAGAATTTATAAGAATGAAATTAGTGGATGGTTTCTTTGTATTTCAGATGAAGTGACATCTTTGTTACAACTTGACAATTTGCTTTTTGTGGTCTGGAGATTTCTTTTTTATTATTATTATTATAACTGTGTGAGAAGATGACTGATTTTGAGTGCATGTGGACTCTTGGTTCACCTTAAGCTGAATTTATAGTTCAATCTGCCAACCAAAATGGCAGCCAATAAAAGTTTGTTTTTTAGTTTTGATGAATTTTGAATCAATAGTATAGGGAGAGAGGTTATGGAGATACATGTCTTTGAGAAAAATATTCTAACTTGAAACAAAATGGCTGTCTCATATGTGACATTAACACTAGGTAAAAATGGTTTTCTTCACTCTGGCATGATTTGCTACATGTATCACTTCACCCAGTCATCAAATGGAGTAGTAAATGAAGAGGCCAATTTATTACTGTCTTAATTCCTTTCATTCATTTTATTTATATATTGTATATATTGCCTTTTCATATTTAGGTAGGGTCAGAGGTGCCCAGACTAGAGGGTTGAAAATAGAACTGGAAAAGAAAGAATGGACACAAGAGGTTCCTAAATCATCTCCCCCCTGTTACCTTCCCACTAAAATTCATCTTTTATACAGCTTGCTAAAATGAGTTTGATAAAGCTCAGACCTGACCATGTCATTACCCCACCAGTGGCTCCCTATTACCTCCAGGATCAATTATAAACTACTTTGTTTTACATTTAAATCCATTTACAACCTCAACCCAATTTACTTTCCTAGCATTATTACATATTACTTCCTTTCAATGCATATCCCTACCTAGGAGAACTGGCCTTCTTCCTGTTCCTCATACATAATATTCCATTTCCTATCCTAATGCTTTTGCACAGGTTGTCCTCCATGCCTACCTTATCTTTCCAGGGGATATTCAGAATCTTCCTAAAACAATTCAAATGGAAGTAATTCAGTTTCCTAGCATGGTGCTAGTATACTGTCCAGGTTTCACAGTCATACAACAATGAGGTCAGTGCAGAGGTTCTATAGACCTTCAGTTTAATAGTCAGCCTAAAACCTCTTCTCTCCCACACTTTCTTTCGGAGCCTTCCAAATGCTGAGCTTGTTCTGGCAATATTTGCATCACCCTCATTATCAATGTGTACATCCCTGAGAAGTCTACCACCAAGGTATGTGAACTTCTGCATATCATTCAAAATCTCTCCATTTGCCGTGACTGCTGTTCTACATATGGATTATGTAGTGCTGGCTGGTGGAGAACTTTCTCTTTTCTTGCAGCTAATTGTTAGGCCAAAATTCAATATATAGTAATATCTCATATATATCTCAGTAGATACATAATAATAGATGTGTATGTTTATATACACGTATATATATGTGTGTATAATGTATGTATATATACATAAACATATATTAATGGCTTCTTCCAATGATGAATTAAATGTGTATTTCATAATAACTGCCAGCCAGTATCAAAAGATATTTATAGCTATAAGAAAACCCAGCTTGTTGATTGGAATGAAAAAGAAAGTTCATACACACTCTTTAATTGTATCTGACTTTTCATGACCCTTTTTGGGGTTTTCTTGGCAAAGATACTGGAGTGGTTTACCATTTCCTTCTCCAGTGGATTAAGGCAAACAGAGGTGAAGTGACTTGCCCAGGATCACACAGGAAGTGCTTTAGATCAAATTCGAACTCATGTCTTCCTGCCTCCAGGCTTATCACACTATCCACTGACCCATCCAGTTGCCTCTTACTCTACTGGCATAGAGTTCATTTCATAACTGTCAGGTAGTATCAAAAGAAATATACAGATATGGAAAAACACAATTCATGGAGTGGGATAAAAAAACTTATAATATATGATGTACATATTTTATAATATTTTATTAAAAATATTTATCTTAAATATCTTTTAAAATGACCCCCAGACTCTTTTTATTACACTGTTCATTTAGAAAGGACTTCTGAGCCTATGTAAAACTATTGTATTTCAGAAGTAGATATGTGTGTGTGCATGTGTGTGTATGTGTGTGTGTGTGTGTGTGTATGTATAAAATGTATTTTCTCATCCCACTCCAAGAATTCGGTTTCCCCATAGCTATATATTTCTTTTGATAGTGGTTGACAGTTATTATGAAATAGACATTTAAGTTTTCTAACTAATTGCATTCTTTTCACCCCTGCAGTTACCAACTTATTACTAGCTCTTCTCTACCTAGATATTTTGATTGCTTATAATATTAATCTAATACAAGGAATGCTATGGTTAAAGCCCCACATGCTAATTATTTCCTTTACTTTCATTAAGCCAGTGTCCAAAGGCACTGTGTCGTCACTTTTTTTTCCTTTATTTATTTTTTTAATAATTATTTATTTATTTAGTATTTTTGGTTTTCAGCATTGATTTTCACAAGAGTTTGAGTTACAGATTTCCTCCCCATTTCTACTCTCCCCCCCAACTCCAAGATGGCATATGTTCTGATTGCCCCGTTCCTCAGTCAACCCTCACTTCTGTCGCCCCACTCCCCCCATCCCTTTTTCCCTTACTTCCTTGTAGGACGAGATAGATTTCTATACCCCATTGCCTGTATATCTTACTTCCTAGTTGCATGCAAAAACTTTTTTTTTGAACATCTGCTTTTAAAACTTTGAGTTCCAAATTCTCTCCCCTCTTCCCTCCCCACCCACCCTACCTAAGAAGGCAAGCAATTCAACATAGGCCACATGTGTATCATTATGCAAAACCCTTCCACAGTACTCATGTTGTGAAAGACTAACTATATTTTGCTCCTTCCTATACTCTCCCACTTTATCGAATTTTCTCCCTTGACCCTTTCCCTTTTTAAAAGTGTTTGCTTTTAATTAAATCTTCACCCTATCTGCCCTCCCTTCTATCATCCTCCCTTTTTTATCTCCTTTCTCCTTCTTTCCTGTGGGGTAAGATACCCAATCGAGTGTGTATGTCGTTCCCTCCTCAGGTCAAATCCAATGAGAGTAAGATTCACTCATGCCCCCTTACCTGACCCCTCTTCCCTTCCTACAGAACTGCTTTTTCTTGCCACTTTTATGTGATAAAAATTACTCCATTCTATCTCTCCCTATCTCCCTCTCTCAATATATTCCTCTCTCAAATCTTAATTTGATTTTATTTTTTTAGATATCATCCCTTCACATTTAACTCATGCTGTGCCCTCTGTCTGTCTGTCTATCTATCTATCTATCTATCTATCTATCTATCTATCTATCTATCTATCTATCTATTTATATCTATCTACTTCTCTCTATCTATCTATCTATCTATCTATATATATATATATATATATATTTCCCTTCAGCTACCCTAATACTGAGGTCTCATGAATTATACACATCATCTTTCCATGTAGGAATGTAAACCAACAGTTCAACTTTAGTAAATCCCTTATGATTTCTCTTTCTTGATTACCTTTTCATGCTTCTCTTGATTCTTGTGTTTGAAAGTCAAATTTTCTATTCTGCTCTGGTAAAGAGAGAGACTGAGAAAGTTTGAAAGTCCTCTATTTTATTGAAAATCCATATTTAGCCTTGTAGCATTATACTCATTTTTGCTGGGTAGGTGATTCTTTGTTTTAATCCTAACTCCATTCACCTCTGGAATATCATATTCCAAGCCCTTTGATCCCTTAATGCAGAAGCTGCCAGATCTTGTGTTATCCTAATTGTGTTTCCACACTACTCAAATTGTTTCTTTCTGGCTGCTTGCAGTATTTTCTCCTTGATCTGGGAGCTCTGGAATTTGGTGAGAATGTTCCCAGGAGTTTTCTTTTTGGGATCTTTTTCAGGAGGTGATCAGTGGATACTTTCAGTTTCTATTTTACCCTCTGGTTCTAGAATATCAGGGCAGTTTTCCTTGATAATTTCTTGAAAGATGACATCTAGGCTCTTTTTTGATCATGGCTTTCAGGTAGTCCAATAATTTTTAAATTCTCTCTCCTGGATCTATTTTCCAGGTCAGTGGTTTTTCCAATGAGATATTTCACATTGTCTTCCATTTTTTCATTCCTTTGGTTCTGTTTTCTAATATCTTGATTTCTCATCAAGTCACTAGCTTCCACTTTCTCTAATCTCATTTTTAAAGTAGCATTTTCTTCAGTTGCCTTGTGGACCTCCTTTTCCATTTGGGTAATTCTGCCTTTCAAGGCATTCTTCTCCTCATTGGCTTTTTGGAGCTCTTTTGCCATTTGAGTCAGTCTATTTTTAAGGTGTTATTTTCTTCAGTATTTTTTTGGGTCTCCTTTAGTAAGTCATTGACTTGTTTTTCATGGTTTTCTTTCATCGCTCTCATTTCTCTTCCCAATTTTTCCTCTACTTCTCTTTCTTGCTTTTCCAAATTCTTTTTGAGCTCTTCCATTGGCTGAGAACAGTTCATGATTTTCTTGGAGGCTTTTGACGTAGGCTCTTTGACTTTGTCGACTTCCTCTGGCTGTATGTTTTGGTCTTCTTTGTCACCAAAGAAAGATTCCAAAGTCTGAGTCCGAATCTGAATCTGTTTTTGCTGCCTGGCCATGTTCCCAGGCAACTATTTGACCCTTGAGTTTTTCAGCAGGGTATGACTGCTTGTAGAGTAGATTACTTTGTCACAAGTTTGAGGAGTTGTGCTGTTGTTTTCAGAGCTATTTCTACACCTCAAGCTCTGCCACACCAGTACTCCTAAGAACTGTTAGCCCGGACCACTACTCAGGCCTTAAATAGGCTCTGCACTCCTGCTCTGAACCACCTCTTAATTCCTCCCTCCAGGTGGGCCTGGGGCCTGAAGCAACTTCAGCTGTACTTCTGTCCACTTCTGTCCCACCTCCACTGCCCCTGGGGCAGTGGCCCAACTGCAAACTCCTTTCACTCTGTCCCTGCAGCTTTTCCCACTGACCTTCTCTGTTGTCTTTGGTATTTGTGGGTTGAGAAGTCTGGTAACTGCCACAGCTTCAGGGTGCTAAGGCCTGTTCTACCCAGCTCCCAGTCTGGTTGGTCGGGGTACAGCCCACGCTGGGCTCTGCTCCCCTCTGCTCCCAGCTCCGTGGGCAATAGACTTTACCCAGCGACAATGTAGGCTGTCCTCGGCTGGAGTTCTGCTTCCCTCTGCTATTCTGTGGGTTCTGCAGCTCTAGAATTTGTTCTAAGCCATTTTTATAGGTTTTTGGTGGGACCTTGGGGGAGGGGGGAACTTAAGGGAGTCCTTGCTTTCCAGCTGCCATCTTGGCTCCACCCTGTCCTTACCTATTTTGTGGACACTGGTGACTCACATGACTGAGCACCAAAAAGCTAAATGCCACTAAAAGTTTTGTGCAGCCACCTCCATGAAACTTACTTTTTAATAGTAAAAGCTCGATTCAAAGCAATCAACATTAAAAAAAAAAACCTTCTGTATTTGTTGAGTTCCTAACTCTGGTTGTGTATTTTTGTGATAATAAAGACATGTAGCTGTTGGAAATACTCTAAGACTTTTGAGACTGTTGTAATAGTCATTGAAGAGGAGGGGGGTTACTGACAAAGAATCGTTTTTCATCTTTACTATACATAAAAGGAACATTAGGGACTAGCAGCTTCAGGAAGACACAAAGGCAATTAAGTCAGTTGTAGGTGTAGGAGATGTGGCAAGAAGAAGAGGAAATGGGAGATATTTTTGTACAAATGCTAGCAGACCTATTCGAGTTCTGCATAGATGTTGTGCTTATTAAAATGCATATGGTGAGGTTAGCATTGTCATAAAAATGATGCCCCAAATAATAAATTTCAGAGCCCCGCCTAAAATTATGCTTCTAACCTCTCTACTCCTTTCCATTTATCCTAGTGACCCTGCTACAGATGCCCAGCAAAGTGAACTAACATTATTTCAGGTAGAATAATAATAAGGAATTATATCAGCTGTCAGGGAGTATGTCCAGTCATGGCACACAGGATGATACTGAGGACAGTTTGGGGAAAGGCTGAGAGTGGTACTTCAAAAGACAGGTAAAATCCATGAGTAGTTTTGTGCTGGAAAGGAGGATGATCTCCAAAGAGATTGGTCTGTAACATTACAGGAATTGGAAAAGCAGAAAGTTGTGCCCTCTGGAAAGAGATGACTTTGAGATGGAAACTTGGGAGTAGAGCTGGGTGAAAGAGATGGGTAGAACTGTATGGCATAAGCCAGTGGTGGACCACAAACCAAAGGAAACAAGTACACCCTAGATCAGAGCACTGTAGTCGTACCCTGCTAAGGGCTCTAACTTTGAGCACCTGCTTTTGAAATATAATAGTTTTACATAGTCTCAGAAAGTCCTTTAAAAAATGCTGTAAAAAAAAAAGTCTAGGGGCATTTTAAAAGCTCTTCAAGAAAACTGTTTGTTTGTTTTTTAAAATTTCAGCACATTAATTATTTGCATGTTAATGGTGCTTTTGATTACAAATGAATCTTACCTATTCATTAAAACAGGCCTAGGCAAAGCCTCTACTTGGAAGTTGTTTGTTAGAGGTTAAAGTGAGTTACCAAATATCCTTGAAAGTAACAAGGGGGCACTTCCTGAAATTACAAACCCAAACTAAACAAAAAATCCCCTATAATTCTGGTTTTTCACTAATGTAGAAGGGGTATCCCCTAATTAGCCTAAATCAGTGAGGTTTCACTCTATTTATCCTTGCCTTGAACATCTTCATTATCAGTTGCTATTTATCACAGTCAGTGATGGCCCATTCATTTGTCACTGACAACTTACTACGGCCCAGCACATTTCCAAGGGGTTTTCAGAATGTTTACAAATATTAATTAAATAGCATTGCCAGTGAGCCGGTAGTGATCTTTCTGTTTGTTTAAGGGTATCCTTACAAAGTATTCACTGGGTGTGTTGTGTCCTTCCTTTTATCCTAACCCCAGCTGAGTGCGACTTGAGGTATTGATTTTTGTCTCTAAAACCTTATATAATCCAAGTTGTATTCTGTTAGAGAGATGAACTTTGGAATTGAAAAGTATCTATAATTTAGCGCAGTTCTCTAGGCAAGATGTTACCCAAGGACAATCCCTAGATGAAAATCAGAGCCTGCTGTTATCAACTTTGCCCAAGTGGCATGAAAAATTCTGTAGAATAGAGGTTAAGCTTTTTTTAATGCTATTTTTGATGTGTGCCTTGAGACTTTGTGAAGGGAGTGGTTTATAAATGCAATAAAATGCTACATGGTAGAAAGAGAAACACATTCTAATCAGCTGTTGCCATCAAGCCTTGATTATCTTGACCTCTATCATCTGAAATGAGGTTATATCCCCTCAAATGTGCATCTCTTCCATTAAAAACTTATCTAAGCAAAACTCAATTATCAGAATTAATTAGTGCCCCTCCATTCTTTGTGAATAATGAGGTTGTATATATTTGAAAAAATAATTTTGAATAAATACAATTACTATCATTATACATATTTGGGCTTGTGGCAATAACTTAATTTCTCTTGAATGTCTGTAGGTGTCTGTTGATTAAACTTGGGCCTGGCCAAATTCCAACTCTGTTCATTACTTCTTTATCCTGAGCAAAGCAACTGATTACATTGTATATAGTCCTACTTATTAAGGGACCTTTTTTTAAGATGAAAAAACTAACATGGACAGTTTGCAGAACGACAGTGGTCATTTAGGTCTCTAGAAAGAACGTAAGACAGAAAACCATCTGAAATGCAAGCTTCCTTTTCATCCCGCTGAGCTTTTGTGCTTCATCTGACTTCATAGAAAAAGAAAACTGAACCTGGGCACACACACTGTAAACCCTGCTACCAGAGAGGCTGCGGCTGGTGGATTTATGGAGCTCCAGAGTTCTGAGAAGTATTGGGCTAAGGTGTGGGATTAATACCCTGAGCCCACGGGTCAGAGAGTCACCAGGCTGCCTGAGGAGGCATGAACTGGCCCAGTTTAGAAACAAAACAGGCCAAGGTTCTCATGCTGAGGACAGTGGAGAAGAGATGAGAAGTACTCCTACACTCCCCAAGATGAGATGGGGAGACTCAGTCTTACACAAACAAAAGCAAAACCTCACAACCTTTAGCAAGTTTTAATGATTTCACTAAAGGAATGTGAATACTTCTAAGGTGCTCTTCTCTCATCTATGTAGATACTATTTCCATCACTGCAGATAGCCATCCAACTATGCAATCTCTTGCTGCACAATTCTTGATTACATCTTTCTGCCAGTTCTTCATAGAGGATATACCCATTATGTTGAAGATTTCCCTCTGGCTTTTGTGCTGTCCTTACTTTGTCTATGTCTCATCCTTCACTTCTGCTATGGGTTACTTCTCTTTTTTTTATCCTTGCCCTCAGGGATATCTTCTATGCTACTTCTTCCATATCGGCAATTTGTTGCCATCTCCTGGAACTGCCCATATATTTTTCAATTGTCTTTTGGGGGCTCCTGATTATAAGGAATATTTCTCAGAATATTTATAATCATCCACACATGGAGTCCTAAGCCATTAACCCTACCCATTCTTCAAAGGTAGCCAAGGAGGTACCAAGCTGAAAGTGGCCACAGATCATATATAAGGGAATAAGGGAAGTAGGGAGCAAGGATGTGTATAGGAGATCTTGACTCTGTAGCACAGAGTATGAAGAAGAGAAGGCAAAGGAACTGTGCAAAGGGAAATCTGTCTACCCCTTTTTCTGCATCAACACACCACAATTTACAGGAAATGACAGTCTCTGGTGCTTGTGACCTCTCCTTCTCATGCTCCAGTTGCCACAGGTAGTCTTGGGCCATAGTAGCCTGTCCAGTAATCTCTAATTCTTGTATCAGTAAGCATTTGCCTGCCCTATTAGCAGGCAGCCTCAGTTAGCTTGCAGCAACTCTCTTCTCCTTGGCAAGCAGAAAGTCTCTGACTCAAAGATAACAGAAGGAAAATGAGAGCTCCATACTCATTTGTCTCTTTGCAAATCTTATCAATACTATGTTTTCTATCGTGTCTTCTTGCCAGGGATGTGCCAGAAAATAACAGCTTCTCCAGAAGAAATAATATATACAAATTTTAAAATTTAATCTGTAATTTTAACAATTTCTTAAGTTTAGAAAAATGACAAAAGAGTAAAGCAAGCTCTGCTTTGTAATAATCATGAATTTTTGTTTTGTTTTTGTTTTTTTTGGAAGGGTAAGGCAGAGCAATTGGGGTTACGTGACTTGTCCAAGGTCACAGAGCTAGTAAGTGTGTCAAGTGTGTGAGGCCGGATTTGAACTCAGGTCCTCCTGAATCCAGGGCCTGTGCTCTACTCACTACACCACCTAGCTGCCCCAGTGGTCACCTTCTGATGTGAAAATGCTCATCTTTGGTTCCTGGAAGCTGTAGTTCCAACACTTTCTTGCTTTCTTGCCCATACTATTTCTATGCCCACCTTTCCTTCTGAATCATCATCATTATCATTACCCATAGGCTCCAGGGAAAATAATAATCATTTAATCAGAGTTAAAGGCAATGTGCAGAGATCAATAGCAGATGAGAAAATAGGTTCATGGATGAGTAATTTTTGATAACTTCTCAGTTACTAAAATAAAAATGATAATAATGCCCAAAAGCTTTTCCTCTCCTGTGAAATCCTTTCTCTGAGCTATAGTGAAAATTGATATTTGGGTATCTTTAAAATTTGTGACTTCTTTAGCATAACTGTCTACTGTATAAAATTTATTTTTCTGTATATGTTAGTATATAATTTATCTAGCTGACTGAACCTTATTTTAAAAATTATTTCCATTTCTCTATATAGTAAAGCAGATGCTGAAGGGGTGGTGTTTAAGTGTGATTATTCTACTAGTATTAATCACAGGGAGACATTTCTAAACAAAAAAAAACTGGCAGATCTGTTCCATTTCAAATGTGTTTGTTGTTCTCTTCTCAATTTTATCCATAAATAGTCTGAGAATGATTTAGATTAGATGAAGCTCACAAAAAGATTTCTTCTGTAGTCTTGTGTTCTCACACATTAATTTTGTTTTGAAATACTTAAATTGTGGTTACAGAGAAATTGTTAAAATAAATGAAGGGGGAAAGGCCATTTTTCATCCCTAACAAAAAGAAAAACTGAGATAAATAAAAAGTTATTGTTCTTAAAACCTATTTGAATACTTTAAAAATATTTAGGGTCTATTATTTCATTAATTGAATACTCTATAGATAGATCACAGCCTCTCTGTAATTTAATAGATGGGTTTCAAGACTTACAGGGAAAAATTATCACTTTGTAGCAGATCTGTATCAAATTACTAGGTTGATGATCTAATAATAGACATAATATCATCTATCACTGGCCATAAACTCTAAGCCTTTCTATCTTAGAAAAATCTGCCGGGACTCTCACTCAAAGACCAGGATCACATCCACACCATAATGAAGAATGAAAGGTAGGACTTCAGGGGAGTAAAAATTTAATATATACCTAATCAACCAATGTCACAACAATTTGGCTAGCAGATGTTGTAGAGGTGAAAGACCAACAAGAGCACAAAGAAGGCTGCCAGCACAGGTTCTTTGATCTGCTTTTCTAAGGAAAGCAACTTTAAGGAGTTAACAATCTCAGTTTAATTAAACATACATATATCATTCACTTAAATCAGGGGGAAAAGATCAGCCCCCTGAACTTCAGGGAAAATACAAACAGAAATTACCAGCATACATTATATAAACAGAGCAAATAAACATGAATCAGCAGACAGGCTTCTAGCCATCTGTCCAAGCAATACACCAACAGTTACCAGAGAGAGAAGCACTCACACTGGGTTTTCGTCAAAGCCAGGGGAGTCCTTAACAATGGCTACCTAGAGTTTCATCTGGTCAAGTCATACAACACCCTTCCAGTGAGTGAGAGCCCCAAACAAAATGCTAACCTCTGAGTTTATATACCCTGGTCAGGATCAAAGGGTGACACAACCATGCAATTCAAAACCATTTGACTCTTCAGGTATCACTTCCATGCGATTCAAACCAATGTGAACTAGGCTTTCTTGTTTCTTAAGCAGGTCATCAAAGATTCCAGGATTTAATCAAAGAAACAAAGGCACTTGATTAATTCAGTGCTCCAAAAGGGAAAACGTTAAAAAATAAAAAAGTCCCACCTTAATTACCCCCACAGCTAGTTAAAGGAAAATTTGTCTCTTGAACACTAACATTATTTCACAAAACCACTGTTCCAGTAAAGGAGAAGGCCAACATTCTGTATAACAGAGTTAAGGAATATCTGCTTAAGAAGTCCATTATCTGATTATAGTATTAAGCAAATGATTTGTTGTGGAAGCTTCCAAGTATATAAATAGAACTGATGAGGTCAAGGATATACATTCATTTCCTATAGAGATCAAGGGAGATAATATATGTAAAATATTTTGCAAAAGTTAAATAGCTATATACATAAATGTCAGTACTGTTTGTTAGCTTTACTCTCTTGCATGGCAGTGACTGGTTCTACCTAGGTCAGCTATTTTATGAATGTTTTCCCTTGGTTCTGAGGGGGATTAGATTAAAGATCATCCCCAACTTACACTACTAGGGTGGGGAGAAGGAAAGAGAAGGGATGCTCTAGGAGCTAAAATATATTTACACTTCAGGGCTCTGAAGCTACGAGATAGAAGAGGCAGGGATATTCACAGAGATTTTCTCCATCAATTGGAGGGCTATGATTTGGAATTCAAATTTAAAATCTGAAGTCCTTTGTTAATTTCTCATTTGTTTTTTGAGAAATTTTCAGCAACTCTAATGTAGTCAAACTGGGAAATTTGTGACTATAATTCTGATAAAATTTTGTTGTAATCATATGTGTGTATATTCACATAGATAGATACATTCTCTAATTCAACCCTCTTAACTGAGATGTCTCTCCTCTCTTCTGGGTCATGCCCCCTTTCCTTTTTAGCCATTTTCTAGTTCCTAATTATCCCATGCTATCCATTGGCCAGAGCAACCCACTGATGTTACCAGCTAGTGCCTGATCAGTACCATATACTCCCAAGCTTTCTGATAGATCTTACCTGGCAGCTTCTGTGTACCCTCAAGTATTTGTCTTCTGCTAAGTAATTGCTGCCCAGATAAATAAATTTGGTTTTATGTGTTAATTAATGGGTTTTCTGTTTGACCCAAAAGAATTCTGGATGTAGTGACAGATCTTTAAGGAGAGACACATTTGGTTCTTGAGCCTTTCAGTCTGCCAATAGATACAGACAACCTAGTTTATTAAATATTTAATCTTGGTTCTATTAATCATCATTAACTCCAGCAATTAGCCAAAATGCTTACTGAGGCAAATCAAGAAGATTTTAAGAATTAACTAACATATCTTGAACACACCAAGAATAATATCTCCAAATGAAGAGATTTGGCTATTCATTTTATAGGGAAATGTTATTTTTCCCTAGAGTAATGAATTAGGACTCATTGATTTACATAAAGTATTTCGTGTCATTCTCCCTTTCACCCTCCACCCCCCCACCAGCCTTGTTTAAATCTTGCAATAGCTACATGGGAAGAATGGATAAAGATTTTTCATCAGTAAAATGAAGAAATGGTTCAAATGGTTAAATGAGTCTTTCATAAGGAATGAGGTTTCAGGCAGATTCGCTTTTCTCCCCAGAGTACAAAGTATGAATGTGTTTGATGGTTATTCTATGAGGTTGGATTATTGGGACTAATGATTTACTGCTTATGTGTGAAGGAATGTATGTGTTCCATATGTATATTCCCTAGAGAGTTCCATTTTAACTTAGTCTCTGTTCTGCTCTAGTTAATGGGCACTTAAAATAAAGTGCACCCATTTTTCTTTATTACTTTAATTTCTTTAAAAATGAATCCCTTTATCCTTCTGTTTCCAGTTCAAAGGCTATACAAAGTCTTAACACACTTCAAATTTATTTAGATAGGCTGATACATTTAATGATCTCATCAACTTTAAAAAAGAGCCCAAACAAATGAAAAGTAAGTGATCTTAAGAATAATTAACAGGATAGTGATGGGGGAGTGTCATGCAGAGACAATGGAGGCACCCTAGTTTCTCCAGGATTTCCAGCAAAGTATAACTATTACAATCATTGCTGTTATTATAAGTAGCTAATAATGCCTTCTAGCTAGTGACATTATGTCTTAAAATAGGTGATTCTTTTCCTTTGTCATGCATTGTTAGATTTAGCTATTCTTTAATTTACTCATTCATTCAGTATTTATGGAGCACCTACTGCTTACACTATACTGCACGTAAGCATTGGCAGTCAACGGACAGGCCTACTCCTCTTATTCCTTTGAACTTGCATTGCTTACATTAAAAAAACTTTTGAAATTGTTATATCAAAATGGTTAGAAATAAATTATAACTGTATCTCTTACAATCATCTTTATACTATTTCTGTAAGTGGAAAGCAAATGCTGGTGTCTAGAGTTGGTAAAAAGGAGAAACTAAGTCTCAAGAAAGAAACGTTACTTCTCAAAGCATATATTATATTCCAGTGATATCAGGGAGAACCCCAGATATATGTCAGAGAAAAACTGTGTCTCTTCCCCAAATGAGAATAGCAATGAACTAAAAGCTTTTTCTTCCTAACTGTAATTCTTTTCTCCTGCATTTATCTACATTATGATTTAAAACTGTCAGTTTTCTTCCTTTTAGGATGTATTCTTGATTTAAAATATTCATGTAATCACTGATTTATTAAAAAAAAAGCATTGGTGAGCATCTACTGTATACAATACACTGTATTTTATAATTGCCAGACTGTAGATTATTTATTCTTCAAATATTATTTGGAAGTAACATTGGTTAGCCTCCTACCTCTGTGATGAGTCTTTTGTTGCCCCATTATCTAACCCATAAATGAAGATGTCACCTAAGATGCTTCTGTCCTTGACCTTCTCTTAAGCCTTGGAATTCTCCTCCTTAGTGGGCTCATCTATTCTATGGCATCAAATATTGTCACTATACAGACCACTTCCATGTCTCTACCCTTGACCCTTCCACAGAGCTCCAGTCCTGTACTTCCTCCCAGTGGGATGATGAACCAACACCTCAAACATAAAATATCCAAGATTAAATTCCTCATTGTCTACTTCCTCAATCATTTTGTCATTTCCTCTAACTTATCTATTTTCGCTGTCATTGTATTCTTCCATTTACCCAGAATCAAAACCTCAAAGTATCTGTCGACTCTTCCTTTTCTGTATCCAATCAGTAGTCAAATATTGCGCATTCTACCTCTGCATTATCTATTCCATACCCGACTTTCTATTTCTACCTGCCTTAGTTCAGATGCATTTTTTTTTACCCAAGCTATTGTAATAGCACCATAGTTGGTCTTCATTTCTATAAATTATCTCTTCTCCAATCCTTCTGTCACTCTACTGCTCAAGTAATCACTCTAATGTGCCATTGTGAACAGGTCCACTCAAAAGCTCCTTATCCTTATCTCAGATTATTCACTCCTTATCTCAGAATTCAAAGCCCTCTACAATTTGGATCCAGTCTTATGCCATATTCCCTCTTGGCTTCTTTCACATACTCTTTGTAATGGCCAGGGGCATGCTGGAGCTAACTCCCACCTGTTGCTAAAGTCAATTGTTAATTTCAGCATCAGAATTTATATCTCAGAAATTAGTAAATGCTACAAATCAAGGATTGATTTATTGTTTTGTTCATGGTCTAGACTGAAGGAAGTGATGGAGAAAATGTTAGCAATTCAAATTAAAGTTAAAAAAGTTAAAAAGTGTGTTCCATGTACATTTTTTCCCCAGAGAGCTGGTTGTTAAACATTTATGAGTATACGTTTGGTCTTCTTTTGGTATAGAAAAAACACTTCATACACGTTTATTGAATTGAATTATTAATAAAATGTAACTGTTATAAAACATTTAAGATTTGACAAGCATTTTACCTACATATTCCCTTTTGATCCAAACAGCAACATCGTTTGCAGCCAAACTAGGCTTTTTTCAATCCCCAAACCTCATCCTGCCAACTCTCACTTTCTGAGTCCCATTCATTCAAGTCTCTCCTTTAATTCAAGTTGTAGCATCTATCCCATAACACAGCAGTGGGGAACTTATGGCCTAAAGGCCCCATGTGGCCTTCTTGGTCCTTGGTTGCAGCCTTTTGACTGAGTCCACATTTTATAGAACAAATCCTTTTCTTAAGGGGATTTGTTCTGTGAAGGTTGGATTCAGTCAAAAGGCCACACTTGAGGACCTACAGGGCCACACGTGGTCTCAAGGCTGCAGGTTCCCCACTCCTACCATAAAACCTTTCCTTCCCTACCTGCTACATGAAAATGTTCATCTCCTCAAATTTCTCATAGCCTCAATTGAGACAGTAGCTAGAGTGCTGGGCCTACAGTCAAGTAGACCTGTATGATCCTGGGCAAATCATTGCATCTCTGCTTGCCTCAGTTTCCTCAATTGTAAAATGGGGATAATAACAGCCCCTATCTCACAAAGTTGTTGTGAGAATCAAATTAGATCATATTTGTTAAAAAAAATCTTAGCACAGTATCCAGCACATAGTAAATGATAAATAAATACTTATTCCTCCTCTTCCTCTAATGTTTCTTTCACTTTTCTTTATATATATTTTTGATTTTTGTTCACATCTTTTTCTTCTCTTTAGGTTATGAATTCATTGAGATTAGACCCTGTGACTCTCAATGTCTGTAACCCTAGTGCCTTGTGCAGCGTTTAGACCATAATATTCCATTTATAAACACATGTTGAATTTAATCTAAGGATCAAAATCAAGGAGAACAAATCTGAGCTATACTAGGCCACTGAAAGCAGATCTATACTGAGCACAGCCCCTAGGGCACCTGGTTTTCAAATCTTACTGTTACATTTATTTGTTTTCCCACCTCCTCCCTACTGGGATTCTACAATGGACGTCAGTGGAATGCCATACTAAGTCAAGGGAGTTCTATTTAAATAGAATGGAAAGCCTAGGAATTTGCGTAGGATGCACAATTCATTAAGGTCACATAATGAGGCCATTCCATCCTATAAAGTCCGATGATCTTGGAAGATGAGGTGAGATTAAACCAACACTTCAGTGCCATACATCGAATGGGGAAATGGGGGCGGGGAGGAAATTACCCTTGTTGTCAACTTGTCTTGAGTATCAGGCCTTGGGCTTCATATACAGGGGAGGAAAATGGCTTGTTTGAGCTCCTGGTATATAGTAATTACACAGGTGTGCTCCACTATAATTGGAGTCTTTCCATTACCTGTGCTGCCATTAGAGTAACTGGAACGGCTATTATTCACCGTGCTGCATGCTCAGCTGTGGAGGCTTGGTGACAGGTTCAGTTTAGAGAAGCATAAATCTGGCACGGGAGCAATTGCCTTAGATTCATGTGCAGTACAGTAATGGCCAGAGTTTTAGAATTGTTATTCTCCATTATGAGCATGGCTTCCATCAAACCGAGGTTGTGCTTTTGTGCACCCACTTACATTATTCAACTGCTTTTCTTATATCATTATCATCATCATCATTATTAATATCCTTTCCATGTGCTTTCCAAAGTCTTTGCTGGTTACCTTTTCTTAATACAGAATATCCTCTATATATTTCTAGAATGCATAGGTACAGTGCTCAGACAGAAGCAACATTACCAAGAGAATAGTGATAACAGGATCATAGATTTAGAGAATAAAGGGAATTTAGAGGTCATCTAGTCTGGCCCTGTCATTTTATGAGGGTGAGACTGAATTTCAGAGAGTTTAAGTGACTTGTCAAAGGTCACAAAGGTGTAAGTAAAAGAGATAGGATTCAAACCCACCTGTTCTGACTTTAAATTCAATACTCTTTCTACTGTAAGACACTACCTTTTCCTCATGCTAAGTCTTTTTTATTATTCAAATATTATTTAATACTCATCATCATTTTGATTGACTTAACTGACATAGGACTGCAAAATTAGTCCATGCCAACAGATTCTATCTTGTGATTATTTTAAAAAATTTTGTTTATTTAATTTTTAATTTATGAAATGAGACAAGCATTTCCTTAACATAATAGAACAAGAAAAAGATGATTGCAAGTGAAATTACAAATCTATTATGTACAACTTGCTATTCCTTTTAAATACATAAAAAATTTATCGGGTAAATTTATTTTTTCCCTCCCCTGCCCACCCTAGAGACCCAGAGACAGCTACCATTAGACACAAATATGAATATATATATATATACATAAACATATACATATATTTATGTATATATGTAAAATCATTCTTTACACAGTTCCATTTTTCAATTCTTTCTTGGGCCATGAGGGTTTACATCCCTATAGCTTCACACTATTATAAAGCAAACTCAATATGCCCAAACCAGAACTGATTGTATTTACCCCCAAATCCTTCCCTTTTTCAAACTTTGATATTACTATGAAGGGGAACAAGACCGTTTTTTGTCATACAGACTCATAATCTCAATGTCATCCTCAGCTCCTCACTTGTATTCACTCTATATATCCAATCTGTTGTCAAATCTTTTCATTTGTACTTTAACAGTACCTCTTGAATAGATGCCGGCTCTCTACTCACATAGCTTTGATCTTTTTGCAGTGCCTTATCACCTCTTGCTTGTACTATTGTTGAGGCCTACCTCAAGCTCCTTTCTCCCTCTGCCTCAAGTCTCTCCCCAGGCCTGTCTATCCCTACTCAGCTACCAAAATCAGCTGATTTTCCTAAAGTAATGTGTTTTATCATGTCACCTAATTACTCTTTATTTTCTTCCCATCCCTTAAATGAGGGATACCATTCAAGCTTCTAACCTTGGCTTTCTTTTCTTTTCTCTTAACATGAAACAAGGGCCTTGTGCAGAATGTGGCTTTTGATATCTTAAAGGGATCAGGAATCCCAAGAGACAAGAGTTGAGGATGATCTGATGAAGAAATGGAGTTAGCTAAATGGCACCATAGAGTCAGCAAAAACTAAGCTCAATTCCTGCTTCAAATACTTAAAATCTCTATGACTATAAGTAAATTACTTGACTTCTCTAAGGCTCTGATTCTTCTTCTGTAAAAATGGTACAATAAAATGATACAATAATACCTACCTCACAGGGTTGTTGTAAGAATCAAATGAGATAATGCATATAAAATCTGTAAAGTGCTTGTCAGACCTTAATATGGCATGTAACAATACTCTAGAATGAGAAATTATTTTAATTTCTAATTTTTTAGCTTGAACATGTTTACAGATTAAAGAGGAAGAGCCATTAGAGAAAAAATTGGAAGATGCATGCTAAAGAAGGGATGATTTATAGATGTTGGCTGCAGAAATGATGAGAGGGAATGAGATAAGGGCTATAGGTGAAGAGGTTAATTTTAGTGAGGAGGAGAGCCAATGCTTCCTCCATGTCTAGAAGGAAGGAGGAGTGAGGACATCAAGATTTGGTTGTGCAATTGGCTAATTTAGATGAAGTCTTTATGACTAATGAGGTATCAAAGTAGAATGAGATGCAAATTCACCCTGAGAATTCTTAAGGGCTATTAATTTTACTTCTTTCTGGTCAGGTCACTCTTCATTCCATTTCTGTGAGGAACTTTGTTAACAAAATTGTAATAGAAATTTCAAGAACTAGAGAGCCCTGAGAACATTAGACCTAGGGGGGGCCTTTGATACTAGCTAGTTCAAACCTTTTATTTTATAAGTGAAGAAATGAAGGTTCAGAGAGGTTGTAAGGTACCTGATGTCATAGGATCACAAACAAAGAACTGGAAATGAGTTTCTAGGTCATCTGATCCAAACTCTAACTTAAAGATGAAAAGAATTAAGGCCAGTGATAATCTCAATATCACATGATTTTGAGTTAGAAGGGAACCCAAATAGCCAGCTAGTCTAACCTGTAACTGAATGGAATCTCCATGAAAATACACTTGACATAAATTCATACAAATTTGCATATAGATTCATGTAAATATTAAAATCTACATTATCTATAGATTTATCTACATGTTGTATTGATGAAAGCACTACACTTTGTCAGGGACATTGACAACCTTGAGTACTCCAGAAAAAGTGACCACAAAAATGATGAAACTTGAAATCATGCCATATCATAATCGTTTAAAAAAATAGGATTTTGAAACTGGAGAAGAAAGTGCCTAACCTTCCTTTTGCTCCAATATGAACAAAATTGCTCCCAAATTGGACAAAATTATTCCTTTTTGAGACTTGATGAAGCTTATGGGCCCATTCTAGGAATAATGTTTATAAATGCATAAGATAAAATGAATATGCTTACAAAGGAAACCAATTAATTCAATCCAATAAACATGTTTATGTGCCTTCTGTGTTCTAGACATCACACTTACAATATTAAAATAACAAGCATAAAAATATTTTTTTAAAAAATAATGGACCACAGGTTGATTCCCTCAATTGTCTTAGGAGAGTATGATTGGTCTTCAGAAATACTTGAAAAATCTCTCAAGTAAAACGAAAAGGAATTTGACTTAGTCTGTTTAGCACCAAAGGGGAGAACAGGGACAAATGACTGAAAGGAAAAAGGAGATGGGTCAGTTTAAGAATAAGCTTTCTTTAAAAAAATATTTCCTTAAATATTTCCCAATTATTTGTAAAAAGAAAATACCAATAATATAAAAAAAAATTTAGTTCCAAATTCTCTCCTTCTCCTGCCCTGCCCCCCTACTTAAGAAGGCAAACATTTTAGTCCTATATGTGAGCTCAGCTCATGCCAAACATATTTCCATGTTATCTATGTTGCAAAGAAAAACACAAACAGAATAAAACAATAAAAATTTAAAAAACTAAAAAATGCATTCAGGGTTCATCAGTTCCCTCTCTGAAAGTAGACAGAATTTTTCATCATGGGTCCTTTGAAATTGTTTTGGGTCCTTGTCTCGATCAAAGTAGCTAAATCTTTTATAGTTGATCATCCCACACAGTATTGCTGTTACTATGTACAACATTCCCCTGGTTCTACTCACTTCACTTTGAATGAAAAGAAACATTCTAAATATAATTATCAGAATGGCTGCCTGACTAAGTAATAAGTTTCCCACCATTTGAAGTGCTCAAGTAGGAACTAGGTGGTCAAATGGTAGGTTTGTTCTAGAGCAGATTCATGCCTTAGGTAGGGTATAAAGCAGAGGGGTCAAACACAGTTTCTCTACCCCCAGTACTGCCTAAACCAAATAAAAATATAATTGGGAAATAGGTAACAAAATAAACAAAAATACAATAGAATATAGATAATGATAAAATGTGGTTTTCGAGTCAGTATGTAGCCCATAGGTATCCTTATGTATGATTTAGTGACCCCTATTTTTATTTGAGTTTGACAAAACTACTTCAGACATCCCCTTTATGACTCTATGACTATAGTTTGAAACCTAGGAATATAAAAGGTAGAATGAATGTTGGTTGGCAAGAGCAGCAGCAATGGTGAACAACACTGAAGTGGGGGCAATATGTCACAGCAATGGGATGTTGGTGAATAAATTTTTTGTACTTAGTCATGACTGCTGTCCGCTCCCCACTACCTCTGAAAAGGATTGATAGAGGGGCTAGAGAGATTCGATGACTCTGTCAGTGTCTGGGTTATCTGAAGTTCCTTTTGACCAAGGTTATCTTCTGGTCATGGACTCCTTGGACAACTGTCATCCTATTGTATCCATAAATATGGCATCAGGACTAGCGATCAGTTTTCCATTTTCTAGATCATATATCCTTAGTGTCAGCAGGAAATAATTCTGACTTTTTTTTACTTGTGTGGTAGCCATTAGGCAACGCTAGGAGCCAGAGGCTGAAGGGCCATTAATATAGGTGTCATCATTGCTGTCCTTAGCAATTTTATTGCTGACAGTGTTGTTTCTCCTTTCAAATTTTACTCTATCAGCAAGACTTCGACTAGATGTGTTTATAGTGATGATGGCTCGTATATAATATTATCACTTGCCAGCCTCTGGTACACACACACAAACACACAAATATCTGGTAGCCCATTAGTCTGCAAGTCAATTTTATAGTAAATCAGTTTCCTAAATAACTAAACACTACTGATCCAGTGGTAGTGCCATATTTAATCTTGGAAGGAAGGAAGGATAGAAGAAAGAAGGGAAAGAAATAAGGAAAAAAGTATATATATAATATACATACATATATATACACATATAGACTCACACACATATAACATGTATGTATATGCATATATAATATGAAATCAGTTTCTTAAATTGCTAAACACTTCCAATCCAGTGGTAGTATGATATTTAATCTAGAAAAGAAAGAAGGAAAGAAGGAAGGTGGGAAAGTGGGAAGGTGAGAAGGAAGGAAATATAGAAGGAAGAGAAGGAAGGAACAAAGGTAAGAAGGAAGGAGTAAATAAGAAAGGGAAGGAAGGAAGGAGGAAATAAGAAGGGGAAGGAAGGAAGGAAGGAAGGAAAGGAGCTCTCCCTCTATTACACACACACACACACACACACACACACACCTGGTAGACCATTAGTCTACAAGTCAATTTTATAGTAAATCAGTTTCCTAAATAACTAAACACTGCTGGGATGGAAGAAAGAAGGAAAGGAAATAAGGAAAGAAGTATATACATATATATGTATATATATATATATATATATGTATGTGTGTGTGTGTGTACATACATACATACATATACTCACACACATATAACATATATATAGATGCATACATATATACACAAATATATGTATATATTATATATATATATATATAATATAAAATCAGTTTCCTAAATAACTAAACACTCCCAATCCAGTGGTGGTACAGTATTTAATCTAGCGAGGAAGGTGGGAAGGTGAGAAGGAGGGAAATATAGAAGGAAGAGAAGGAAAGAATGAAGGTGAGAAGGTAGAGAAAGAAAGGAGTAAATAAAGAAGAAAGGGAAGGAAGGAAAGAAGAAATAAGACAGGGAAAGAAAGAAAGAAGGAAAGGAGCTCTCTATTACAAACACATGCATACATATACACACACATACATACGTATATATACATACATATATATATATGTGTGTGTATGTATATATGTATACACACACACACATCTCACAAAGACAGTATATGACATTTCTTGGTCTTGTCTTCCTTCCTGTCTCTTCCTGGTTATTTTCCACTCTCAATGTCTACCAAATTCAAGATCTAAGCTGTTGTCCTAGATTTGATGCCAGTTATAATGAATTTCTCAAAACAATCTACTTTCTTTCATGATGCAACACTGTCCATTTCAACTAATATCAGGTTTTATATATACATTACCTTATCTTGCATTATATTACTTGACTTTATATTATATAGTCTTTTTATCATTCTACTTCCACTTCACAGTATTGGAATTCTAGAGAACCTGAAAACAAGAGATACATCATCATGAGGGAAGACCAGAAACAGATTTCTATTCATGGTAGAGTATTATAAAAAACCTATTTTGTATGTATATGGCCTAATTTTGCTATAATCATAGAGCTGACAGGCCTCCTAATCTTCTATTTCAAAAGACTTTTTGTCTTGAGGCCTCTGGTGTCAGTCTTATACAGCTAAAAATCAATTATTAAACACTTGATTTCTGCCAGGCACTCTGCTAAGTATTTGAGATAAAATGACAAAGGTAAAACAGTTCTTGCCCCCAGGGAGTTTGCATTCAAATGACTGAAGATGAATTTTCTTTGATTTTCAACTTTATGTATGCATCACCTTCATTGTATAAATGGGAGGCAGGTATTTAACACCATATACTTTAGACTTGCCAAGTTTTCTCTTTTTTATCACAAGGAGATATTATGATTAACTATAAGGACAAGCACATAGAACCAAGAATGCTTCATTGTTTTTCATTCATTCAGTCATGTCTGACTTTGTGATCATGTGGACCATATCATGCCAATACTGTCCATGGGATTTTTTTGGAAAAGATACTCTAGTAGTTTGCCATTTCCTTCCCCAGTAGATTAAAAGGTTTTAAATGACTTGCCCAAGATCACGCAGTTAGTAATTATCTGAGGTGGGATTTGAACTGAGATCTTTGTACTCTATCCACTGAGCCACCTAGCTGCCTCCAACATAATCATAGCTAGAATTTACATACAACTTTTTAAGAATTATAAAGCACTGTACAATTATATCATTTGTTTTTATCCTTACAGAATCCTTGAGATATAAACATTATTATTATCATTACCATTTTACAAATGAAGAAACCAAGGCAGGCATAAGTTAAGTGACTTACCCAAGCTAATAAGTTTCCAAGGCTGAATTTGCATTTGAGTCTTCCTGATCTATCCACTGTACAAACTAGTTGCCACATAAAGTGTCTCCTTCCCCAAATCACCCCAGGACACAAAGTATCATCTTACCTGCCCTTATCCCCAACCCCTCCTACACCTCTTTCTCACGTTATTTTATTCTTCCATAGTTTCCTTCTGCTCCTGGTACTATCTGGGTGAAGGAAGAGAAGGGTATTTTGACAGCATATCCCTGAAACTAATATGATTCACTCATTTATGTATGCTTACACACACACACACACACACACACACACACACACACACACACACACACACACAGATGTTTGCAAAGGAAAGAGTGCAGTGCATAAAAGCATAACAGCATTAGTCTCTGCAGGCTGTGTTCAAATATTTTGAGATTTGTTTAATGATAAGGTTCAAGATTAGTTTTCAACGATGTACCTCTACATACACATTCTATTCTTTACACACATCTACAATCCATTTGTTACATATATTTTATGTTGATATATGTGGATATACATATATATACATATGTATAGGTGTATATGTGCATACTTGCATCTATTTTTAATATAACTTTGCCAAGGTCATCCTTGGCCATCCTTCTAGTTACCCAAGTTTACTACCTTAGAGTCATCCTCAGTCCCTCACTTTCACTCATGTGACAATCAGTTGCCAATCTTGTTAACTCCACCTCTATAAAGATCTCTTGTATCCACCTTCTTCTCTATACTAACATGGCCACCATCCTAGTTTGGATCATTTCACCTCCTAATTGATCTGTCTACCTCAATTCTGTTCCCTCCCAAGCCCAGGTACAACACAACTGTCAAAGCTACTGAAAAATACAGATCAAGTCATTCCCCTGCTCAATATATACCAGTGATTCCCAATTACTAGGAGGATCAACCATGCCTTCCTTCATTTGTAACTTAAAGTCCGTTATAATCTGCCTCCAATCGTTTCCTGAATTTATTGTACCCGATTTTTCATTTCAGCACTTTAAAATCTAACCCAACTGCCCTTCTGGAAACCATTTACTGACAGAGCTCTATTGCCAGTTCCTGTGCTCTTGGCCAGGTGGTCTCCTATGCCTAGAATGCATTCCTTGCTCTCTTCCAATTCTTAGAATCCCTAGTTGTTGGGTTTTTTTACAAAGCTTAGCAATCTTTGAATCTATATCCTACCTCCAACAAAATCACTGTGTGTGTACACAGAAGGTGTATGCATGTTGCTTCCCCCACACACACTCCAAATGTTAATTCCTGAGGGCAAGAACAGTTTTGATTCTGTCTTTGTCTTCTTAATACCTAGCATCCTGCTTAGTGTGTAACAGATACTTACTAAATAAATACTTGTTTATTGATTGATTCATTTACACATCCACTGGCACACTCCTAACTTCTGTCTTTGCCTAAGCATTCTAGCCTACTTAAATACCCAGCTGATGATGCTTTGTGCTACTTACCATGTGATGCCAATCTCAGCAGATTGCCAGGAAATATATGTTGAAAAGTGTTCTTTCCTCTAAGGGCTCAGTGCTTTTCTTTTTTTAGCCATTCCCGATGATGCTATTTTCCCAAATTATCCCAGTAGTGCCCATTAGGTCAGTACTAGCACATGGGTGAGTGCTGGGATATAATTGTGCTTTCTCCTTCATCCTCTCCTAGCTGAGTGGTAAAATACCACGTCCTCTGGTCCCAACATCCATCACCGTAATGAGGTGCAAAAATCAATCTGTAATTGACAAAAGCATTTTTAATCAAAGTATGAGGCGTTTAAAGTCCCATTCTTTCCAGATACAGCCTTTCATCTTACGTCAGTATTTACTTTATAGCAGGATAGGAGACATTTTATTTTGGTTGAAAAGGATGAGTTATTTCAGCAAAGGAGAGAAGGGTATATTTGATAACATCTCCCTGAAAGTAATGTGATGGAATAACCTCAGAAACTGGACATAAAATTCCATGTTTTGTAGGGCAAGCTTTAGGATATCTTAGGAAAAGAAGGTAGCATGATATAGTGGAATGAATACTATACTTAGAATTATAAGACTTGACCTCTTCTGATACTTACTAGCTCTGAGGCCTTGGGTAAATCACTAAACTATCTGAGCCTAAATTTCATGATCTCTAAGACAAGGAGATTGAATGAAGTGGTCTTGAAATTTCCTATCAGTAAACTCTTTCATGCCCACTCTTAAAGGAATAGGTATAGGAACTGCTGTGATTTTAGTAGATCAATATGCATTTGTGCTAACCATTGGGGATACAAAAATAAAAAAGACAGATAGTCCCTGCCCTCGAGGAGCTTATTATGATCTACTCGGGGGGAAAATCCACAAAAAGAACTTGAATATGGGGGAGGGGTTGATGGAGTCTAGTCCAAGAAGTGCAGAGAGGAAATGGGCAGATTACTGGTCTGGAACCCAGTAATATATGGAGGTTTCTTGAATTTCATCAGTTTAAGGGACTCTAAGATAAGGAAATTTCCTCTAGCAATGAAGATATCATTTTCTCTGCAACTTAGAGTCTGAGAGCTGACTGTTCAAGACAAAATGGATGTAAATCCTAGGATTTACCAGGAATATACAAATAATAATTATATCACCACCACCAACCACTCACTGCACAACACTGCCAACCTCACCGCCAATCCCACCCCTCCACCCCACTCCCGCCTCCCTCCACAGCATGGCCCTAACTATATACATTGCCTGATATAGGAAAATAAGCAGGCAAATGCAAATAAGCACATATTCATTAGGGAAACCCTTAAACAATTATAGCTTTTTTGTCTAAGCAGTGAGTAAACCCAGGCAAAGGAAAGTGATTCCAGGGGAACGCACCAACTTTCTGGGCATCCTTTCTTATGTTTACATGGGAAGCATTCCAGATGTTTCAGTACTGACTGCCCTGTTTGGGTACCAAACGAGTATCATCTGTGCTTTAATGGAAAGGACTTGGGTACTTAGAGATGCCTCTCATGTCCTGGAATCCTTGGCTACAGTGCCTGTGTTTGCAAGGCAAGCTGTGTCAGAGTCTGGCACAGTTACCAGTGTTTGCAAGGGAGGGAGTCCAGGGGTTGCAAGAATAACTGAACACAGTCTGTAAAGCCCGATGCTCTTATCTCTGGTTAGTGTTCAGGAAAGTATTTTCATGAGGATAGACCTGTCTTTTGAAACTCAGCTAGTTAAATCCCCTAAAATCTTTATCAAAATGATTTGAACATACTTCTGGAATCTTGTTATTAACTGCATGGGCAAAGTCCTTAAGAGTCTGCTTCTATAAAAAAAGATTCTCATGATGCATGTTAATTAGTCAGAGAATCACTGATGTTAGTCAAGGGAGTAATCTGTCACGTTATTGGGTAAACCATTTTATTCTTCACCATGTTTTTGATGTAAGGTTATTCTGTGTTTTATATCCTCCTGAGATTAGATACAAGTTGCTTTAAATGAAAAGAGCAGAGCTCAGAAGCTTGTGGAAAACTCTCTGGTTTCAGAATCAGACAATCTGAACTGGGCTCAGAAACTTACTAGCGGCATGATCTTGGGCAAGTCATTTAATTTCTCTTATCCTCATCTGTTTAATAAGATAATCAATATATGCACTCCTGACTTCAAAGGATTTTGTGGAGAAAGTACTTTGTAAATCTGAAAGTAGTCTAGAACTCTGAGTTGTTATTATGTTATCAATTAGATGTTCTTTTAGGTGACCCTTGTTTTGTTGTTCAGCCATTTTCAATTGTGCCCAATTCTTCATAATCTCATGTGGAGTTTTCTTATCAAAGATAGGGAGTGGTTTGCCATTTCCTTCTCCAGCTTTCTTTACAGATGAGAAAACTGAGGCAAACAAGGTTAAATGCCTTGCCCAGAGTCACATATAGAAGCTAGATTTGAACTCATGAAGATGAATCTTTCTGATTCCAAACCCATTGCTCTATCCACTGCCACCTAGCTGCCCCAGGAATACCTGCCTGGAAAGCCCATAACCATTATATATGTGCTATGATGAAGAAATTGTCCCTGAAATAATATCATGAACTCTTATAAATATACCTAATAGAAGTCTTCTTAAAGGGGAATAATAAACCATCTCAACTTCAACTTCTATTTGAAAGAATCAACAGAAAACTATTAGTTTTTAGCATAGGTGACAAGATGACATCATAAAAAGAGTCTCACTACATCAAACATCAGATTTCAAAAGACAAAGTCAACTGTTTGGTAGAACAAAAGTGTTTTCTACAATTTGAAAAAAATCAAAGTGCATAGTTATTGACATAACCAAAGAAGGAAAAAAAGAAAGAAGGGAAACAAGAGACGTTAAATATTAAGCTTTATAAAAGGAACCAGGATAAGTAACATTTGTGAATCATATGAAAAATGTTGGGTTTTGTTTTGCTTTGTTTTTGTCTTCCAAGGCTTTATATTCCTTTGGCTTATCTATTTTCATATTGGTTGGCTTGTTGTTTGACCTTTGTTTTCAAAGAGGATCAATGGCTTTATAGGATGATGCCTTGACTTACATGTGCTATAAAATTGCTGAGACTCTATTATCGCTATTATGTGTATATACACATGTATTGTCCTTTGTTTTGTCAGTGAGTACTGTGTCAGGATGGTTCACTGAATACTAAATATGGGACAGAATCTTTGAGATTATCTGGTCTAGCCTTTTCATTGTATGGAGGAGAAAACTGTGTCTCAGAGGAGGATGGTGACCAATTCAAAGTTACATAGCTAGTATGAGGCGGTGCTTAGACCTGAACGCAAACTTTCTGAATCCAAGCCCTGTGCTTTATACCACCAAGCTGTGTTAAGCCATGGATGATTTAATGGGTTAATCCTTAGAGACACATTTCCCAAACCAATTTAGCCACAGGACACTTTTTACCTTGAAATATTGATCAAGCACATAAATGCTAGTTCAAAGGAACTGGTGGCATGGAATATTATCAAAATAAAGAGGAGTCCAGGGGAAATTTTTGAATAAAATAGAAGAAATTGAATCTATTTTTAGTTGTTAAAATTGTTACATGAAATAAATATTTTGACACATACACAATTTCATATTTAATATTTTATGGAGCAGAGTATTGACATTTTCTCACACAATCTGTATTCTCATTGTTTAAAATCCCGGGGTACCATGTAATACTGACTGAGAAATAATGCTTTATACTTTTAGAAAGAAAATTGGATTCAGAATTATGAGATCTCTAACTTGGTCTCAGAACTTCCAGTGACTAGCTCTGAAGATTAGAATGAGCTATTTAACCTCTATAGCACTCAGTTTCTTCGTCTGTCAAATGGGTATAAAAATACCTGTCCTATGTAGCAAATAGGAATGTTTTATTAATCATAAAATGCATACAAAAATACTTTGAGAGTATCAGGTATTCTACAAGTGTCAGGGTGAAGAGAAGCTAAGGGACTGGACCTATATTAGTATAGGGAACTAGGTGACACAGTTGTTAGAGCCCAACATCTTAACCCCTCTGTCCCAAATACTCCTCAGCAACCATAAAACATGTGAAAGGGTCAGGATCTGATTTTGCTAGGCATTTATAAGGAAGCATTATTTAAGAAAAACTCTGTTGCTACAATTAGAAGGACCATGTAGCTGACAGGACCAAGTGTTATATTCACTAAAACACTTAACTGAAGTTGACAGGAATTAGAATTCATGGTCATCTCTTGACCTGAACCTGTCTCCTTTTAGCCATAGACCTATATTGTCAGGTCCAATAGTGCCCAAACCAGTGGGGATATGAAATACAGTTTTCCGTTAGTATTACTTGAGATCAAAATACCTCATGATAATTTCCAAGCTGTTCTCTGAATAAGTTGATTTTATTGTAACCAACTCTCACTTATTCTAGAACTTCAAGGGAAGGCACAGGGAAGGAAAAAAAAAGAGAGAACATTTAAGGTTTTTGTCTACACACCTATGGTCATGTATTTATACATATTTTTGGATGATTTAGCTCTTAAAACAGCCTATAGCTTAAATCTCTCGTTTTCAAGTCAGGAACTTGAGAACCAAAGGGACAAGGTCACCCGCTCAAGATCACAAAACTATTAACCGATAGAGCCAGAATTCAAACCTAGATCCTTTTGTAAAACTCTAGTGTTGTTCTCACAATATGGGTCATAATTATTGTAAGCTTGTAGATGGACAGCAGAACTGAGTATAGACCTGGCATCTAGCTCTAGGCTCAGTAATTATTAGGACTAGAAAAAGCGCATAACCTCTCTGGGCCTCAGCTCTACCATCTATAAAATGGACATAAACAACTGCTTTTATGTGTTTCACTGAAATGCTAGAATCATAAATACTTTGCTAAAATAGGTTGTTTCTATTTCTAATGTTTGCTTTTGGATCTTATCAGGTGGGTTTAGAAGCTATAATTTAGACCATTGATAAAAAAAAGTTGGTGTTTTGTGGCCTGTCAGAATAGTGCTATGATGCTGAATGGGACAGTATTTTCCAAGGACAAAACAACTTCCTTGGGATTTCCTTTGATTGGATTAGGCCTGACCAGAGGCCCTGAGTAGCCCATCCATGAACTGTAACTGAACCCTGGATCATGAATCAGAAAAGCTGAGAATTAACATTTTCTTTGACTGTTTTAACTAATCAATGTATCTGTCTGGGCCTTATTTTCCTCATCTGTAAAATAAGGTCAGGCGATATAATCTGAAAGGTGACTTTCAGTTCTAAAATTCCCTATTTCTAATGTGTAATAGGGAAGATACTATAGAACTAGGTCCTGATTAGTATAAATAATGAATCCTAGGGATTGATGACATTTTTTTAAATTTGCACTTCCTATTTCTAGAATCATATTTCACATAGTTATATCTTCAAATAATGTGAATTTGATAATGTAACCACTACACTAGATGAATTAGGATTTAGCTCTATGTGGGGTCTATGTAGTAGGCACCTAATTTTTTTTTGTAATTGAAAAGTAATGGACTGGATAAGAGAGTATGAATGTCAGATCTCTGGAAGTTTTCAAAAAGTTAAATGCTTGCTATGCATGGTCTTGCTGGTTTGGGTAGAAGTTGGAATGAGAGATGACCTTTAAA
>CM053622.1:533908872-533932219 GCA_028646595.1 Phalanger gymnotis | reverse complement strand
TACAAAATAATAAAACAAACTTTCAAATTGCATCCTCATAAAAAGACTGTGATGTAACATAGGAAGAATGCTGACTATTAATTAATAGTCAAAAGGCCTGGGTTTGAATTCTATGTATGACCTTGGATAAGTAAATTTTGCTCTCTGAGTTTTATTTTCATCATATGTAAAACATGAATTGAACAAAGGCCTTCTAAGGCCCTCTTCCAGTTTAAGCCTTTTATACCTCAGTTTGCCCAAATGCAAAAGGGGAAATTTCATGCCTTAGAATTGGATAGCTTCCCTATTAAAGCAGTTGGATAACTAGGAACATAACTTAGAGTTTTAGCTCCTCTGTGATGTGCAACCTAATAATAGCCTGCCTTAACACTGGATGGCTTAACCAAGGTACCAAGTCATTTTTCTTAGGTTTTAGTGGTCACACCATTTCTCCCTGGCAGATCAAGGAGGAGGAGCTTGAGAGAAAGGGAATGGATCAAGTAGGTAAAAGGAACTTCAAGAAAGAGGTCCCTCCAAAACAAGGCAGTATGTGTGTGTGTACAGGCCCCTGTGCAGCACAGACATACCATGTATTTTTTCTAGTGATAATTATAAAGCAACCACATCAACTCTCCCTTTTTACTAATCCTATTCCCCACTTGGACAGTTTTGCTAACAAGAATTTACAAACCAGGCAACAGAGCAAATCTGAGAGATTAAGAAAAAAAACACATTGGACCTTACACTCGGCTTTTTACAAAATTGTTGATGTCATTCATCGTCCAACAGCCTGTGCTGCATGCCAATTCTGTGTTGTGACTTCCCTCTCAATAAAATGGTAAGGGTGTCATCTCACATATGAGCTAGCTTGCAAAATATTGTGACTTAATTCAAAGGAACTGTGTTTTTTAATAAAAATAATACCGTCTGAATTTGAGTCCTAGAAATAGGCAGTTCACTGGTCAAAGCAATTTATTCTGTTTCATTTCTCCTTCCTCCTTCCCTATCGCATTCACTCTACTTTCTTTTTCTTTCTGTTGATACTATTTTACCTCTTTCTTGTATTTAGAAAGTATGGTAGAAATCATACATGCAGAATATTAAAATCATCCTAATGAAGTAATTAAATGCTATAAAAATTCAAGTTCTTATTTTAAATAGTAATAAAGTCTCAATTTACTTTTTGGATCAGTGAGGTATGAGTTCAAAAGGGAACAATAAAAAGTCACTGTATTATCTTCCCTGATCTGCTCTGAAAATGGTTCCAGGTAGTCATTTATAGATTAGTTGCTTCCCCTCCCCTTTTTCTGCCCACCTCTCACCCTGCCCAAGTGTGCATACCACACTCTAAATACTGCAGATCATCCACCTACATGTTCATGCAACAGTGCAGAAATCTGTAAGGAGTATCCCTAACTCTGTTCATACATGATTGTTCCCTTCTCTCCTGATACAACTTGACTCGATGGCTCTCTGATATATAGTCTCTACTATAACTTTTCCCTGCAGTTTATAAGGACCCACTCCAACGGATCTTGTTTTTCACTTTCTCCTCATGGAACCAGCACTTCCTCTTCTCCCTGGACTGGTAGGGCACAGCATGCAGGATAGAGTGTTAAACTTGGAGCCAAGAAGTCCTGCTTCAAACCCCGGTTCTAATTCTTACTATGTAACAATGGACAAATCACTCAACCTCATGGAGAATCAGTTGCCTCGTCTGTAACATGAGGATATTATCATGTATAATACCTACCTCACAGCATTTCTATAAGGCTTAAATAAAATAATATACATAAAGGATTTTAAAGTGCTGTCTACAGTACTGAGAAGCAGAATTGTTCTGGATTATAGAAATTCCCAAATGAAGATGGAATGCACCAATACAATCTTGCACCATCAGCAAGGTTAAGAAATGTGTGGAAGATTGGAAGATAAATAAGAGTTGATGGCCTAGAGAGTTAGCTATGGGCTCTAAGCAAGACCAAACTTTTAAAAATTATCTGTTTATCGAAAGTAGACTTAATATCTAATGTGATTTACAGTTTCATGATGAAGAATTAAAGAACATGTGTCAAATTCTTGTGAACTGAATGTCAAATCTTGGTGAAAAACAAAGTATAGCAAAGAAGCATATATGCATATTAATTTTGTTTCAAGATGTCAAAGTTATAAGGTTTATTATGTGTCAATACATCTATGTGTTTTACTTTGAAACAAGAATTGTGTACAACATTGTAAATGCCAATTAATATTAGCTGCAATAAAAGACTATTACCCCCACTCTTCAGTCTGGTATAGTCTAGCACTAAATACGGCCTGAAATGTTCATTTAAGTCCCCTTGGCTCATTCTGAGGTTGCTTCAGTCTATCCACTGCTCCTTCTTCATGCCCTCTCTTTGCCTAGTCTGATTCCACAGTCTATTATTATTGCTAACATTCCTGAGCCCCTATTTCTGTCTTATTTTAAGGTGTATGCAATCACTAGCACCAGTGCCACTTGTCCATAATGTCTCAAGATGCTTAGACACTGAAGTGATAGAGGCACTGTGGTCAGAGTATGTAAGGGGAAGTTCTGTAGAACTGGGGAGGGAGAAAGGGAATTGGAGGAGGCAAGTGAAACTAGAAAATGAAGGGAGAAGGTATTAATGAGAATATGTGGGAGAGGTAAGAAAAGTATGAATGAGTAAGATGGAACTTGAATCACTGAATTTCAGAATTGGAAAAAGAGCTCAGCGGCCACAAAATTTAACCCATGATCCTCCTCTGCCCCAAACAACACCTACTACAATACATCCAATAAATAGTCAGCTAGCTAGCCTTTGTTTGCAGAGTTTGAATGAAGGGAAACCCACCATTTTCTCCAAAAGCATTTCATTTCATTTTTCAGTAACTTGAACAGTTGGGAAGGTATCAAGCCTTAATTTGCATGTTTGCAACTTCTACTCATTTTTACTAGTTCTGCATTCTGAGACCAAAAAGAAGGTTCCTAATGCTTCTTTTAGATGACCATTCTAATTCTTGAAAACAAATATCATGTTCCAACCTTCTTCTTCCCCACCAACCCACCCAAGTCTTTACTTCTCCAGCTAAAGAACTGGGATTCTTCAAAAGATTCTCCATGACCTTGAGGATGGTCTTTCACTATTGTGGTTATGCTTTTCTTAGCATTCTTCTGTTCACCAAAATCCTTCCTAAACTCTGGTGTCAAGAATGAAACAGGATATTCCAGATGTGCTCTGATCTGGGTAGGGGACACTAGGATGATTGCCTCCTTATTTCTGGAAGCTATGCATCTCTTATTGCAGCCTAAGATCTTATTAGCTTCTTGGACTGTTATATTTCACTGTTACCTCTTATTGAACTTGCAATCCACCAAAAAATCTCACTTTTTTCAGATAGATTGCTTCCTAACCATCCCTTCACTCTCTTTGTTATTGTGAAGTCAATTTTTGAACTAATTATAACAGTTTAGATAATCCACATAAATTTTCTTCTCATCAGATTTGACCCAAGAACTTTTTGGCTCCTGTCTCTCTTATCCATTGTGTTAGTTATCCCTCTCACCTTTATATCATCTGCAAATTTGATAAGTAGGCTATCTATTCCTTTATCTAAGTTAATGAAAAAAAACGTTAAGCAGTACAGGACCAAACAAAGACCTCTGGAACACTGTACAAGTGATTCATTCCTATTTGATATTAATTAATTTTTAGTCCATCTATTCAATCATGTCCAAATTTATCTACTCGCACCATCTGATTACTTAGCCTGTATTTCTCCGTCTTTTCTATAAGAATAGTGCAAGAGCCTATATGCAATACTAAAATACAGATAAAGTATAAATATTGAATTTCTTCTGATCTACCAGTTTAGAACCTTAAAATAGAGATAGGATTAATTTGGAATGATCTCGTTTTAGTGGAGCTATACTGGCTCCTTGGAATCCACAGTTTTTTTAAATCTTTTTTTTAAAGCAGGGCTTTTGCCCTTCTCCATACATGCAATGCCTTTTTTTAATTCTTCTTATCCTTTGACATATCATGGCAATGTCTCAGTGATCACATTTGCCAATTCTTTTAGCATCAAGAGTGTCAATCACCCCTTTGGGGAGGGGTAGAGCCAAGATGGTGGCTGGAAATCAAGGACTTGCTTAAGCTCCTGCCCAGGCCCCTCCAAATATCTACAAAAACTCTGAACAAATTCTGCAATTGCAGAACCCAAGAAATAGCAAAGGGAAGAAGGACTTGAGCCCAAGAGAGCCTGGATTTTCACTGAAAAGGGTCTCGCTCAGAACTGGGAGTGGAGCAGAGCCCAGCATAGGAAATGCCAGGACCAACCACACCAGGAGCCAGGCAGAACAGGCGTAGCACCCTGAATCAGTGAGCTGTGGCAGTTACCAGACTTCTCAACCCACAAATGCCAAAGACAACAGAGCAGAAAAAACTGGGAAAAAACTGCTGGGACAGAATGGGACAGAGTTCACGGATGGCTACCACCCTGGGGCAGTAGAGGTGGTGCAGCTCTGAAGCTGCTTCCAGAGCAACAGCTGCACTTGCCTACAGCTCCAGGCCCACCTGACGGGAGGAATTAAGTGGTAGATTAGAACAGGAGTGTAAAGCTTGCTTTGCCCTGCTTGGATCTGAGCTGCAATCATGGTTGGCAGTTCTTGGGGGAGGAGGAGTGCTGGTGTGGCAGAGCCTGCTGTGTAGAAGTAGCTCTGAAAATAGCAGTGTATCTCCTCAAGCTTGGGACAAAGTATTCTCTACTCCACAAGCAGTCATACCCCCACAACTCTTGGGTCCACACATGGGTCGGATCTGCTTTGGCTTCGGCTGTAGTTTCTCGCCTTTCCTCACAGCCAAGCCTCTGGTGTTCTCAAGCCCCGCCTCAACAACCAGAGACCAGAGACCATTGGTTCCCGAGTTGGCCGCTCTTAAGTCATTAATCTACGCCCACACAGGTTTCACACCTGATAGGGCTTTGGGCCTGGGGCTTAGCACTTAACAGCTGAAAGTACTTTCACTCAAAGTAAACAAAAGCCAAACTTCTCAAGTGCTAAGGAGCCCATTCTGTCTTATCGACACAATTATCAAGGAGAACTGCCCTGATATTCTAGAGCCAGAGAGTAAAATAGAAATTGAAAAAATCCACTGATCACTCCCTGAAAAAGATCCCAAAAAGAAAACCTCTAGGAATCTTGTTGCCAAATTCCAGAGCTCCCAGAACAAGGAGAAAGTACAGCAAGCAGCCAGAAAGAAATAATTTGAGTATTGTGGAAACACAATCAGGATAACACAAGATCTAACAGCTTCTACATTAAGGGATTGAAGGGCTTGGAATATGATATTCCAGAGGTCAATGAAGCTAGGATTAAAACCAAGAATCACCTACCCAGCAAAACTGAGTATCATGCTCCAAGGCAAAATATGGATTTTCAACAAAATAGAGGACTTTCAAGCTTTCTCAGTGAAAAGACCAGAGCAGAATAGAAAATTTGATTTTCAAACACAAGAATCAAGAGAATCATGAAAAGTTAATCAAGAAAGAGAAGTCATAAGGGACTTATTAAAGTTGAACTGTTTTATTTACATTCCTACATGGAAAGATGATGTGTATAATTCACAAGATCTCAGTATTAGGGTAGCTGAAGGGAATAGATAGATAGATAGATAGATAGATAGATAGATAGATAGACAGATTGATAGATAGATAGATAGATAGATAGATAGATAGATAGATAGATAGATAGATATAGATAGGTATATAGACAAAGGGCACAGGGTGAGTTGAATATGGAGGGATGATATCTAAAAAAATCAAATTAAGATTTGAGAGAGGAATATATTGAGAGAGGGAGAAAGGGAGAGATAGAATAAGGTGAACTATCTCACATAAAAATGGTGTTTAAAAGCAGTTATAATGGAAGGGAAGAGGGGGCAAGTGAGGGAGAATGAGTGAATCTTGCTCTCATCAGATTTGACCTGTGGAGGGAATAAAATACACACTCAATTTGGTATCTTACCCCACAGGCAAGAAGGAGGAAGGAGATAAAAAGGGGGGACAATAGAAGGGAGGGCAGATAGGGAGAGGAGGTAATCAAAAGCAAACACTTTTGAAAAGGGACAGGGTCAAGGGAGAAAACTGGATAAAGGAGGATAGGGTAGGAAGGAGCAAAATATAGTTAGTCTTTCACAACATGAGTATTGTGGAAGGGTTTTACATAATGATACACATGTGGCTTATGTTGAATTGCTTGCCTTCTTGGGTAAGGTAGGTGGGGAGGGAAGAGGAGAGATAATTTGGAACTCAAAGTTTTAAAAGCAGATTTTCAAAAAAAAGTTTTTGCATGCAACTAGGAAGTAAGATATACAGGCAATGGGGCTTAGAAATTTATCTTGCCCTACAAGAAAGTGAGGGAAAAGGGGATGGAGGGGAGTGGGGTGACAGAAGTGAGGGCTGACTGAGAAATGGGGCAATCAGAATATGTGCCATCTTGGAGTGGGGAGGGAGGGTAGAAATGGAGATAAAATCTGTAATTCAAAATCTTGTGGAAATCAATGCTGAAAACTGAAAATATTAAATAAATAAAAGTGTCAATCATCTTGTACCAGGTGACATATTCATCATGGGCAGTATCACTCTTTTTTTCTTTAGTATGTCCTGACTTATCATGGTTATCAGTGACCTCTTGGGTTTTTTGGCTCTGTCCTTTCCAATTTGAAGATCATTCTCATTGGAAAAGGAGACAGAACCAAAAATAAGAATTGAGTAGTTCCACCTTCTCTCTATTGTCAGGTAGCAGCACCCTATCTGACCTTAGTAATGATCTTTCTCTCTTCCCTCAACGTATCTAAAACAAACAAACAAAAACAGCAAAAACAAACACTTTTTGTTGTGCTTAGCTTTTCTCCCTTCGTTCTGAAATTTAGCATTAATGACCTTATTAATATTTAATGTCATGCTTTTCATGTATCCTTTGTTATCTTCCATGGCTTCTATCTTCTATATTAATATCTTAACCATCTACATTCTCCATTCATCCACACAAGAGATAGATAGACAGACAGACACAGAGATAGATAGGTTGATAGATAGAACAATTATTTAAAACTTATCATGTGCCATAAAGGAGTTTGTACTCTAATAGGGGTAGGGACAGCACTTAGAGGGAAAGTGTATGGGATGGATGATACATGTGGCAGCATGGTTCGGAAATAGTGTCCTGGAAATGGCAGTAATGTAGAAAACTGTTTTGGGGCAACATAAGTCAAAAATTCACAAATCACTTCCAATAGTGTTTAGGGGCAGAGTCAAATGTTCTGCTGGGACTGAAGAAAGGCAAGAGAATAAGCATGATTTCTTAATTCTCTTCAGCTGTAAAACTGAGTAGTAAAACTGAGGGCAAAGGGGTGAATGGAAGTGACTGCTAGGGAATGGAAGGTGGGAAAGTAAACAGTGGCAAACAAGTGAAAATGTGGGAAATATCAATCACTAAGGCATGCAATCACTAGAAAGCTCTGAGATAATTGAGTCAAACTTCAGCCAATGAGAAAACAGAGGTTCTGACAAGGCAAGTATAGTAATTAACCAAAAGTCACATGAATCCATGTCAGAGCAGAAGTAAAAACTAGAATTCAGTTATTCTCACTCATATTCCACTGCTTAATATATGACAAAATGTTTCATTATCACATTGAATTTTAGAGATGGAAGGAAACTGAGAGTCCAAGCCTGCAATTTTATAAGTCAGGAAAATGAGGCCCAGAGAAGTTTGTCACCACTTGGGAAAGTAAGAGAAAAAGCACTTTGAAAATACCCGGGTAATGAACATAAGAGATTTAAAAGTTTGTAAAAACAGGAAGAAAAACATAAACACTTCTTTGGAGCTAAATTTAAGCATAAAATAGAATGTGATGGGGAAGAGAGTAGTAAAGGTTAAAAATATGCCTGCTTTTCAAATCACTTAATTTTCCATGAGATGGATAGAAATTCTGGGATATTTCTATAGAAACTAAGGTGGTATTTGGATGAGTAAATGAATATGCATCTCAAACAAAAGGCATCCCCTTTTTCCATGTCTGTAGGAAAACTTTTTTTTTGAAATACATTAGTTACTTTTTCTTAATGATCAAGGATGGAACACCTGTCAGATTGGCTAACATGAACAGGAAAATTATAAATGCTGGAGAAAATGTGGGAACATTGGAACACTAATACATTGTTGGTGGAGTTGTGAACTGAACCAACCATTTTGGAGAGCAATTCAGGAACTATGCCCAAAGGGCTATAAAATGTGCATACTCTTTTTCCCAGCAATACCACTTCTAGGGCTGTATTCCAAAGATATCATACAAATGAGGAAAGGATACACATATAAAAAATTTATATCAGTTCTTTTTGTGGTGGCAAACAACTGGAAATTGAGGGGATGTCCATCAATTAGAGAATAGCTGAACAAGTTGTGGTATATGTATATAATGGAATACTATTGTGCTATAAGAAATGATGAGCAGGCAGACCTAGAAAAATCTGGAAAAACATATATGAACTGATGCTGAGTGAAGTGAGCTGAGTGAAGGAGAACAACGTGCACAGTTACAGCCACATTGTATGATGACTAACTTTGATAGACTTGGCTCTTCCCAGCAATGTAATGTTCTAATAAGACAACTCCAAAAGTCTCATGATAGAAAATGCTATTTGCTTCCAGAGAAAGAATTATGGAGTCTGAATGCAGATGGAAGCATGTTATTTGATCTCTCCCTTTTTTTGTTTTCTTTCTTCTTTCTCGTGCTTTATTCTATTGGTTGTAATTATTCTTTGCAACATGACTAATGTGAAAATATGTTAATGTGAATGTATATGTAGAGCCTATATAAGATTGCATGCCATCTTGGGAGAAGTGGAGGGAGGGGAGAAAATTTGGAGCTCAAAAGCTTATGGAACTGAATTTCGTAAACTAAAAATAAATAAATATAAATTTTAAAGAAAGAAAATATTAGAAACAAAAAAAGATCAAGGATGGATTATTTGAGTTCTGAAGAAAGAAATGTGAATAAATGACTCAAGAATAACAGATAGCCTTGGAGTTATGAATGCAGGGAACTAGGATACAAAAAGAAATTTCAAGTCAAGGCCAACAAACAGCACCAGCTGTCAGATGAATGAATATTCAAAGAGGACTATCAATGTTATTATTTTCTGTTATTATTTATCACTATAATGCAAGTTTCACCAAGTCCTTTTTGGATATTGTTCTAAAGGATCTGAACGTACACAGTCCCATCAAATCTGTCAGTCTACTGGCATCTAACTTCATTTGCTCTTTTGCTCTTGCAGTAGGATGACAGACTAATTCTGATCAACTGAGTCTTATGATATTTTTGGATTAGGCACACAACCAATTACAAACATTTAAATTCCAAACCCAATATGCTCAATACTGATTTGCTCAAACTAAACGCATGGCATCATTTCTGGAAATGCTGTAAAAAAATTCATGGAGATAGTTCCCAAAAGCAAAGCTATGCATTCTATGGTGACTTTTTTAATTCTAAAAATGGATGACAAGAAACCAGAAGAAAATTACTTTGTTTTGAATGGCACTTACGAGATCACATGGTGTAAGGAAAAGAGTGCTGAATTTAGAATCAAGACTGGGTTCAACTATTTGACCATATAAAACTAGATATTTGACCATATAAAACTCACTTACTCTCTCTGACTGAGGGAATATATAAAATGAGACTTTGTGCAAAATATATTTTGCTGGCCTTAGGATCATAGATCTTGATGGAAAGGGGACTTCAGAGGCCATCTAGTCCAATCCCTTCATTTTACAGATGAAGAAACTGAGGCCAGGGAGCTTAAGTGAATTTTCTAAAATCACACAGGTAATAGACATCGTAGATAGAATTCGAACTTATTGTTGCTGTTTTGAGAGTCTCTGCTCTTTCTACTGTATCACACTAGACACTTTTGCTTCCCTTAAAAGATTATATAAACCATAGCTATCATTATCTGGCCACTGAGTTTGTAAAATCGATATATCAATGGACACTGATACTCAGTGAAGAGACATTTGCTGTAGTTAATATCTCTGTGATGGGTTGCAATGTAAAAATACGGGTAGCTGTAGGCGCTGAAGGAGCCCATTCACACTGATGAGTAATGGATCCCTGGCTCCTTGGCCCAGCTGAGTGGAGCATGATGTTAATGGTCCTTGAATCCTATCATGGTCCTCTTAGCTTCCATCAGTTTCATGGCAGCGGGTTCACCCCTAACCTGGGTCAGTCATCTTGTAAGTTGATGCAGTTGGTTAGTACTTCTCACAGGAAGAGGTATTTCCAAAATCAGGTTTGATAGGGCATGCGCTTTTTGATTTTTCTTTCTACTACTTAATGTTGATGCACTGGTTGTGTTAAAGCTTCATGTGCTTCCCGAATATTTCTTCAGAATAGTGTCTTCTTTAAGCATGTTGGCCCAGTTGGACTTTCATATGCAGCCCGTATCATTAGAACAGTATAATTTAAACTGATATCTATGGGGATTAATATTTGTGATGCTAATTTCATTGACAATGAATGAATCTAGCTAACCAGAAGCAGATGAACAAGATGCCCACTTCATGTAACCAGTTCTGCCTAGGTGACCTGTGAAGAGCCTAGGGATTTGTCCACTAAATGGGAAAGAAATTCCTGTTTCTGAAATTTTCACTTGGATGCCCAAATGTTAACCTCATCAAACTGGTTAATGTTTATACTTGATTGGGGAAGGGAGAAACTTCAGTCATTGACATCATATTCTTTAACTTTTCCTTCCATAATATTATTTAGAGACATGGTCTTGTTTCTTAAGTCCTAGATACCAGGTGAGAACTACTGTGAGCAAATATTTAAGAAAAACTGATATTCCAAAAAATTCAGTTAAAATATTAGAGTGCTTGCTATGTACAAGATATTATGATAGGTGTTAGAGATTCAAAGACATAACAGTCCCTGCCCTCAGAGAGGTTACTTTCTCCTAAATTTTAGCCGTGTTATGGTTGAATGGCACGTTCTAATTCATCAAAGCTTGGTAAACTATGGCCCAGTAGCCAAATATGGCTCACTGCCTATTACGGTAGTTTATCAACCCTGTCTACAAGTAGATTCAATTTATAGACAACTGGAAATCATGATGTGGAGTTCAGGAGAGAGGTCAGCTCTGGGGATAGAGCTTTGTGATTCATCCACATAGAGGTGGAAGTTGAGGAAAGACATAAATTAAACCTATACATATTGGGCCACTTTTTGGAAAAGAAATAACAGTTACAGTAGTAGCCACTCTTGAAGAAACAGAGTATACCCATCCCTAGAAATGATCTCCAATCTTGAAAGACAAATTGAGTTACCTAGAAAAAAAATTTTGATCATGGACAGTTAACATGTTATAGCATTTTGTAGTTTCCAAAGAGCATGACTCACAGCAACCATGTGAGATAGATATTACTAGTGTTATTCTTAATATTGGTTAATACAAGTGAAACGAGGTTCAGAGTGGTTAAACTTTTTGCCTGTTGATGCACAGATAAATGTCAGTCTCAGGCATTCTGGCTCCAAAAGCAGTACTCTTTTTGTTATACTATTTTATTTTATAAATTATTTACAAGGCCAAGAAGAACATTCACCTTTTAGTCATTCAATAAATATTTATTAGTCACCTACTGTAATGAAGATGCTATCCTCAGCATTGGGTGGGAGTAGAAAGATAAAATAAAAACTACTCCCTTTCCTCAAGAAGCTCACTTTCTCATGGGAATATAAGGTATTTTCACAAATAATTGTGAGTTAATTTGAGGAGAGAGATCTCTAACCAGTAGAGGGAATAGGAAATACTTGCAGGAGAACAATGCTAAAGCTATAGAAGTAGAAAATAGAAATTGTCAGTAATTCTTCTACTTTTCTCTGACCTCTTAAAAATTTTTCTTCTCCCCTTATTTCCTCCCTACCATTTTTTTCTACATGGCCCAAATCCCAAACCATCCCATTTCCCCGTCATAAATAGGTTTATATAAAACATAATAGCTTGTATCACACAAAACAACTTATATTGCATTAATTTATTCCAGCTAATACTTTAGGAACAATAGGAGACATTTCTCTAAAAATGCAAATAGTCCATTTGTTAGATATGGGATAACAAAAAAAATTACTTGTTTCTCGAAGTGTTCCTATGATTTAAAAAAAAAAAACCCTGGAGTTTAAATTTCACAGATGATTAGTTCATAATGCACATTAATTACTATTAGTAATGAGAATAGTATCCAGCAAATTAAGTAACTATTTTTTAAAAGTTCATTCATAATCCTTCCCTGTAAAGATGCTAGGTATATAACTGGAATACTTTAAAGCTTTCTAGGGCCCTTTCCTTGAAAGATCACTGTTCTTATTTTATCTGGTTGTGAGCTATGTTCCAAATAGCTGAGTTCCAATATGCACATGAAATAAAAATGGCTCTTTCTGGTAGTTCCTCAGTGCTGGGGACAACCCAATATAGTTATATTTGATTTTATCAGTCAAAAGCTTTTGACATTGTTAATTTGAAGATGCTTCTGCCCCCTTGCCAGGCATCAATGATGGATTTAACATAGTCTGCTGTTAGAAACTCTGATCAAAACAATCACAATAGACCTTTTCTGTCACATTTCCTGTAGCTAAGAACTTCTTTAGAGAGTTCTAGGTAGACTCCTAGAGTCTCAGACCTTTTCTAACATTATCTGACCTTCATATGGAAACTTGTAACCCAGCTGTTTAATTTTGTCCTCCACCAGTACTTGCAGTTGTCTAGTAGGCTGCTTCTAATGGAACTGCATTGGGAGATGGGTGAATCAGAAGAAAGATCTATTTCTGGATTTAATGGAGAGCAGTGGGTGAAGTACAGTGGAGTGAGGAGCCAGGAAAGCAAGACCTTTGTCATAATTAAAAGCTATCTAAGAGAATCTAGCACAACTGTGCTATATTCACTCATACTTTAGATAAGAGTGGATACCAACCATATGATCATGTTCAGAAAACTACTTATAATCCTTTTCCTAAAAATCCAGTTATGAGTGTCTGTAGCTCCTAGTTTAACAAAGTTACATGAAGCAATCCCCTTTGGACAGTCCTTGAAGATGGACTTTCTACATCACTAAATTCCACATTTGCTTATGTTTAGACAGGTTAAAATATTCCTCATCTATTTCTTTAACTTAATGATGTTTATCTATTCCCATCCAAAGAAAAGTAGGCCTATTTTGTACAAAGAGAATGTTAGGTTTATCGTTTTATTATTCCTTAGTGGTTCATTTCCTTTATTTTTTTCCTGTGATGCAAATAGTAAAAATCCATGTATTTAGGCAAAGAAATAAAGCATATTTAGCAAATACAAACATAATTTAGAGAAAGAAAATTGAAATGACCGAACGTAAGAATGTATATGTATTTAGATGTACGTTGAGAACGTATGATGTAGTAGATAGCCATTCTCCATTCCAGAATGACTTGGATTCGAATTTCACTTCTTACACATGGCTGTGTGACCTTGGACAGATCACCTCAACTCTCAGTGTTATAGACAATTCGTTAAGACTAAAATTTGCAGAGAATGTACAGATCTGCATTGGGAGAAAGAGTTTCTTCATCTTAGAGTCCCCTATGCCAATGACGTCATAGGTCTAATCTCTATATCAAAATAGACACTGACACAGATATATACATATAGATATATGTATACTTACACATGGATGTGTGTACATTGAGAATATGACACAAAGGTGCTTTGGGAACATATTGAATATTGTAACTAAGTTTTGGAGGGGCAGCTAGGTAGTTCAATGAATAGAGTTCCAGGCTTGGAGCCAGGAAGACACATCTTCCTGAATTCAGATCTGGCCTCAGACTATGTAAAACTGGACAAATCACTTAACACTGTTCGCCTCAGTTTCCTCATGTATAAAATGATCTGGTAAAGGAAATGGCAAACCACTCTAATATATTTGCCAAGAAAAACCCTAAATGGTATCACAAAAGCTGGACATGACAGAAAATGACTGAACAAGAGGTTCGTTGTTTGGACTAGAGTGGCCCCTAGCTTCCTACTTTTTAAAATATATTGCTTGCTAGGAGGTATTCTATTCTCAAGGCAATTAATTTCACCTCTCTGGGCTTATGTGACCTCATCTGTTAAATGCAGTAGTTGAACTAGGTGACACCAAGTTCATGCTTTATCAGGATCAGTTGAAGAGACCAAGAATGGTTGGAATAGAGAAAAGGCCATTTACCCAGAAAATGGTACTTGGTTTCCACTCTTTGATGGAGTATTCATGGAAGATGAATTAGACATTATTAGTTTAGCATTACAGGGAAAACAAAATTCTTGGAACTTTCAGAAAAGAAAAATTTCCTTTGCAGTCCTGGAAAGTTTTGTCCAATTAGATGCGTTGAGTTGTAGACGCAACATAGCAGTTCATCCCTAATTTGAGGTTTTCATAAAATGGCTTTCCTTAACTGTTTGTTGCATACTTTATACAGATTTCCTGCATACTCACAAATGGCTTTCATTGATTAGTTGTTGTGAATTTTGTAGAGGGGATCATATATTTTTTTTTGTTATTGCTGGAGCTTTTTATCTTGGTATAGTTGGACTAGATACCACTGAGGTCCTTTCTACCTCAAAAATCCTGTGATTCTGTGACCTCTAAGGACCTATCTTATTCTAAGAGTCTATGATTCTGTTACCATTGGATCATAGAAGCATGGAATCAAGATCTAGAATAGGAAAAAACCTTAGAGGCTACCAATTCAAACTCATTGACTTTATAGGGAGGAAGAATTGAGGCACCTGTCATTTGAAAGAATTTTCTAGTTGCAGATTAAAACATAAAAACTAGAGAAAAAGTACATCATTTTATATTAATTCAAATTATCTGCCAAAATACCAACTTTCTAAATGTTTTATCCTATCTTAGCACTTTTAAGAGGATATATTTCATAAGATTTTAGTGTAAAAGTTTTAGATATTGCTGAGATCCAAAACCATACGAGCATACCATGCAGGTATAGTGTGTAAGTAAAAATTATAAAGAAAATTCTTTTTTTCCTCTTAAATTCTCTTTACAAGACTCCCTGTTATTTCTGGATCTTTGTCATCTATGTCTTCCAAGATAGGCCTCTACCATCCTCACAAACCTATTTCTCCCCCATTTCTTGTGATTCAATGGGGCCATCCCATCCCCCAATGATGAATAATTCTGTCCTGATCCTTCCAGTCTTTCTACTGTCAATTACAGAACTCTGGTGGGCTGGCATTTTAGACGTTGAAAGACATTCATCTTCTTATCCCATTATTCTTTTTTTGTTGACAATTTAAAACTCCACTGCTTCTCTGCAATATAAACTTTAATCATCTGAATTAGCATTTTGATGTTTAAATCTTTTCCCTAAATTCTGATTCTTTTTAGACTTAGTTATAACAGGTTTGGACCTGTTGCAAGAAAATATTGAATATTAACTTAGTATTCCAATTCTTTTGGAATCATCCTGGAATTTTGTTCTAATGAATAAATATAGTTTACAACCTTCCCCAAACATCATAGTTCAATCCTATATTGCTAACCATGTGGTAAAAGCTTGGTTATAAGTTTTCAAAAAAAAATCTCCTTCTGTCATCTATTTATGTAAGGATTTAAGAAAGAACTATCTCTTCTGCTTCCTTGTCCTGGGCATGCAAATACCATTGCTTAAGGACATTCTATGTGTTGTTACTGGTTGATATTATATTTATAGGGCACTAGCTTAAATATAATAATAATGATGATAATATATTTTATAACATTTAGTTTTTTTCTATTCTGAGAAAGCAAAGCGTATTTATTTTTAGTTTTTTTAATTTTACTTCCATAAGATTTTGAGTTTTGAATTTTCTCCCCCACCCCTCCCCAAGACAGCATGCAATCTGATATAAGCTCTACTCATATTTTCACTTTACTCATGATGTAAAGAAGAGTTAGAACTAGTGGGAGCAACCACGAGAAAGGAGAAACAAAACAACAAAAGAAAAGGAGAGCAAATAGTATCTTTCCAGCTGCATTCAGGCTCCAAAGTTCTTTCTCTGGATGTAGATGGCATTTTCCATTGTTAGTCTTTTGGAGTTGTCTTAGATTCTTATGTCACTGAGAAGGGCTAAGTCTGTCAAAGTCAGTCAATGCACAATGTGGCTGTTACTGTGTACAATGTTCTCCTGGCTCTGCTTATTTCACTTTATATCAGTTCATATAAGTGGTTTTAGGTTTTTCTGGTTTTCTTACTCATCATTTCTTATATCACAATACTATTCCATTACATTCACATACCACAACTTTTTCAGCCATTCCTTAATTGATGGACATCCTCTCAATTTCCAATTCTTTGCCACCACAGAAAGAGTTGCTATAAATATTTTTTGTGCATGTGGATCCTTTTCATTTTAGTTTTTTTTTCAAAGGGCTTTACATACATATTCTTGATTCCCATATTATTTCAGTTGAACCCCAAAATAACCCAGCGGAGTGGGTTCTTCCTCATTGTACAGATGAGTTAACTGAGCCTCAAATAAATTAATTGACTTGCCCATATTCAGAAGACTATTAATTGTCCAAGGCAGGAATTGAAGCTTTCTCTTCCTGACTCTTAAGTACAATACTTTATTAGCTCTACCAAACTTAACAGTGCCTGGCATCTAGCAAATGTTTCAACAAATGGTCTTTGACTTGACCTAACTTCCTATAATGTTTTGGTTCACCTGATCTATTTTTGTTTTTAAGAATTAATAATGGCAGCCCAAAGACTTGTCAATTATTTTTAACAGAAATAGGCATATATTCATACAACGTTAATTGGGAATATGATTTAGTATAGCCCACATATTTATAAAATACTCGTCAGGATTAACATAGTTTCCTGCATCTAGTTGCTGTTTAATAAGTACTTGTTGAATTAAAACACAGCTTTACTTCTTTATTCTTAGCTAGGACTTTCGTCTTCTAGATGTGGTCATTGTTAGATTCATCTTTACAAAGAAAGGAGAGTTCTCTTATTAATAATAATAACAATTGATACATATGTCCACATACATTTATACACTTGGCTAAATATGCCATTGTAAACTGTGTAAAGCACTTTCTATATCTTATCTTATTTGATAAATATGGCTTATTTGATAAAAAGCCTCCCAAGAACGTATGTGATAGATACAATAGATATTATCACCATGTTACAGACCAGGAAACTGAGACTGAGAGAGAAGATAGTTGCCCAGGGACACAGCTAGTAAAAGTGAGATAACATGGAAACATAAATATTCTGACCCTGATTCTACTATGCAGCCCACTGTACAATCCTGCCATGAAAGATATACAATAAAGCAGTGAGAGCTTTAGTTCCATGTTAAAAAGATCCATGAAACAAATAAAACAAATTGATTCTTTTGGCCCCTTTCATCTCCCTAGGGTATACACGACAGATCTGGGCCAAGTCATTTTATCTCCCTGGGCCTCAGTTTCCTCGTCTGTGATGTGAAGGTATTGAAATAGGACCTCGTTATGTTTTTTTTTTAAATTTTATTCTTAAAATGCATTGACATAGAAATCATTTCATAGACACACTCATCATTATGCCAAAGAAACTGTCTCATTAGTGTGTTAGTAAACCTCAAACCACACCACAGAGTGGAATCATTCCCATTGGATTTCAACTCATCTATTTTGCTCTGCTGTCTACCACCAAAAGATCTGATGTTTTATACAGAGAAGATAACCACAAAACTAGGCTGGTCAGCTCTGGGATTTCAAAGAAAAGAAATAATCTCCCACTGGGAACTTCAGATGACTGTGAAGTTTGCTCGTATTGCCCAAACTGATTAAGGACCATTTAGAACTTGTGTCTGTCTCATTGCCAGCCCCCTCTCCGTTGTTTCCCCTTCCTGGATCCTTGTTTCATCCTTGTGAAGGGAAATTCAACAGTACATTTTAAATGTAACCCAGACAACTGGAATAATCCAGGCAATTGGCTGGTTCTAGATGGCCTGCAGATTTTAGGGACTGCCTGGTTTTGTTTTGTTTTTAATAAAGGGATGTGAAGCCTCTTACAAATTATTTAGTGAAGGATAAATAGAGCAGTTCCCTTTGAATACAACAATCCTGAGCTGAGCAGATAGATTCCTTCAGAATGGGTCAAGGGGGGCTTTTGGAAATTCATCTGTTATTGTAGCTAGAGATCTTCATATCCCCAGTCTCCTTGGGGTCAAAGAGTCTGTTCTAACCCTCTCGTGTCATTACCACAAATCTGTGAGTCCTGACCTATATTGCCCCATGGTGAATGGCATGCATGAGTTTTAATATAACATCAATGTTCTCATGAGAGTAGTAGCAAATCCAGACTGAGGACCAGCACAGCAGGAACCAGGATGGTAGATATAGAGGAACAGATCCAGAGCTGTAATTAGGAATTCTTGCACCCAGTTCAGGTAACCATACAAACCATGCCCTGGGCTAATCTAAAATAGCCACTTAGTTGTTCTTTGTTGGAAACCACTGCTGACGTGGCCACTGAGCCAGGTGGTAAAAATAGCTCAAAGGTAAGGGAGTTTCCCCTAGCCTGGCCTTGTGTTATCTTGCTATTTTAACAAAGTATTCTTGTTAACTAGGTGTTAAGTTCCATTTTTCTGTGCTGTTGAAGGCCCGGAAATGTTATTCTTGCTCAGTTGCTCAGTTATGTCTGACTCTATGTGACCCCATGCTCCATACTGTCCAAGGGCTTTTCTTGGCATAGTTACTGAAGTGGTTTGCCATTTCCTTATCCAGGGGATTAAGGCAAACGGAGGTTAAGTGACTCGCTCTGGATCACACAGCTAGTAAATATCTGAGGCCGGATTTGAATTCAGGTCTTGTCTCCAGGCCCAGTGATCTATCCACTGAGACACATAGCCATCTCCTAGGCTAACAGAGGTTAAGTGACTTGCCCACAGTCACATACTTAGTGAAGGTCTAAGGCTGGATTTTAATACAGGTCTTCCTGTCTCCAGGCCCAGCACTCTATTCACTGAGTCATCTGTTGTTGTTCATCCTATGGCCTGGAAGGGGACCAATGATATCAGGAGGGTGATGTCTTGCTAGCTGCCCCTGGAGATGCTATTAGGACCTCTAAATTTGGTGCACCATGTTCTGATGATCCTACCTTGGTTAAAGCTCTGCTCATTCTAAAGGGAGATGAAGTTATGTTCCTGGCTGGGACAGCCCTCTTCAGTACAGCTTTGTACTATTACAGCTCATTTCATCTGTTCCCCAACCTCCTGAGGCTCTCCCAGATGAGATAACACAGAGGTTCCTAGGCCGTCTACTGTTCTGCTGTGATCAGGGCTGTATGATTAGCAACCTGAGTAAGGATGGCGAAGGCATTTCAGTATTTCTCATCAGAGTAGCCTTTCCACAGCAAGAAATAATTAGACATATGTTTGCAACTGATAATTTTCTTTCTTGCATAGCTAATAACTTAATGTCCTTTTGGGGGTGGGGCAAGGCAATGACTTTAAGTGACTTCCCCAGGGTCACACAGCTAGTAAGTGTCTGAGGCCAGAGTTAAACTCAGGTCCTCCTGATTCCAGGGCCGGTGCTCTATCTGCTGCAACATCTAGCTGCCCCTCAGTGTCCAAGTTTTTTATCTGTACTTGCTGAAAGTCTCTGTTGGCAACTAACATCCAGGCCTCTTTTATTCCAGGTGTCCTTTCAAGTTCACTGTATTTATTTCTGGTTTTCTTATAAACTCTGTAATCATCTACTTACTAGGTTGCAACTCACAGTATGTGTGTGGGAGGCTGCCTATAACTTGCCAGCAGTTTGTGTTCTTTCTCACGCATGCCAGCTGTTTGGACCCAGTATTCCTCTGCCACACAAATCTCATTTTCATCATTTTTTTAAAAATCCTGTCAATTTACTCTTCATAAAGGCGTGTACTTCATACTCCATAAATTCATATATCCTCAGATTCAGGGTCACAGTCTTGACACTCATGTGCTAAATGAACCTCGGGTAAATAACAGGAGGATTTGGGCCCATGAACCAGGAACGTGCTTTTCAACCCACATGGTAACTCCATAGAGTCTAGGGATGAATTTGTCTAATCATCAGAATTCTTTCCTGTGGCTTCTACAATGCAGGAAGGCACTAATGAAGATTAAATCATCACATTCTTGACTGTGGACATGCCAGGACCTGGTTTTAGTAATTTGACAGGTGTGAAGAATGAATTCATCCAGTCTAAAGATTCACCCCAGGGTCTCTGTGGCATTGGCATCACATGTGGTACCATCAAATGCCATATGGTCCAAAAGCTATTCACCTGATGGGAGGTATCAATGTCTCTTATTCTTTCTCCTTTTCTGGCAGATGCCTTGACTAAGGAATATGGCAGCGGTCTTCTTTGTACAGCAGTCTCGACAATGCAACTAAGCTGAGCTGTTAAACCCTACTCCAAGTATAATCCTCGTAACTCACATTTTGATATAACCTCTCTCTCTTAGGAAACTGCCCTAACTTTCCTCTGCTTTGTGGAATAATTAACTCTAGTTAATTCATTAACTTTTCCTTTAAGTGGTCTGTCTTTTCATTGTTGTTGTTGTTGTTGTTGTTGTTGTTGGTGGTGGTGGTGGTGGTGGTGGTGGTGTTGACATTACCTTCTGTAAGTTAAAGTGCCACCTGAAAAAGAATTTGGGATTAGGGGAAGCCCACACAACGCGCATTCAATTTCAGAGACTATCTCTCTCTCTCTGTCTCTCTGTCCTTTACTCTGTCCCTCTCTCTCTCCCTGTCCTTCTCTGTCTCTGTCTCTCTCTGTCTCTCTGTCTCTCTCCCTCTCTCTCCCTTTCCCCTCTATTTCTCTCTCTTCCGTTCTGCCGAGATCAAAATGAATCAGAGTAGAGCTGCGTGAACGATTTAGTTCAAGCATAAGTCACCTTTTACCTTGTGGGGAAATTATAGTCACTCTGTTGGAGAATGACAAGCCTTGGGAAAAAATAAGGCAGGATTCTGATTTCCTGAAATGTAAATAATCTATATCTATCTATATATCTATATTTGTTTAATATTTTGAACTATGCCCCTGAGCAGGCTCTCAAATTGTTTAAGGCAAGCTTTCTGTGTGCCAGCAATCATTATGCACCTGTCAGATGTCTTTGGGTGTTTTGGCTCTGTGTTTATGGAATAGAGAAGCTGTTGACAGTTAAGAGAATGGTGGCCATGTGTTTGTTTTTCAAATCCCCTTCATCTGATATTGGGCCAAATACAGGACAGACAGTGTATGTAATATAGTATCGTATAGAATAGAATAGTATAGTCAATTAAATCAATTTATATCTAGTACACTATATATACATGCATGTACACATGTATGTATTTATATGTGGGGCAGTGGATAGAGTGCTGGGAGTCAGGATGACCTGAGTTCAAATCTGGCCTCAGACACTTACTAGCTGTGTGATACAACCCTTTTTGCCTCAGTTTCCTCATCTGTAAAATGATCTAGAAAAGGAAATGGCAAACCACTTCAATATCCTTAACAGGGAAATTCTAAATGGGGTCACAAAAAGTCAAACATGACTGAAACGAATGAACAACAAAAAATACATGTGTGTGCATATGTGTATGTATACACATATTTATAGGTGTATGTATATATGTGTGTATGTATTGTGTTTTATATTTTTAAATTAAAAAACAATTCTTTTCTATACTTTTAAATGAGGAGCAGAAATGCAATTATATTTATCTCTCCCTCTAATGTCTTCCTGGGATCTCTAGCTCAAAGAGTCTATCAAAAGTTTTGCAGGTAGAATCTTCAGTTTAAAAGTGACAGGATGGATTCAGGATGTATTTCTATATCCAGTTTACTTCTGGAATCTTAGAGCTGCATGTACATCCTTTAAAAGAGGATCAGGAAGTATCCTTTAACATGATTGAGGGTGAGTGTGTGTAAATGTGTTTATGCATATGTGTATGTATATATACACACATACGTACATGTTATATATTTACATATATATATATATATATAGTGTGTGTGTATATATGTGTTTGTGTATATACGTATATGTATTGAGTCCCTGGGCATGTACAGTATATACCTCAGGATTTATCATTTCTGCCCATTCTCTTCCATCCTATGAAGTACAGACTCAACTGAGTCACACATGGAAGCTCATTCAACTTCCTATTTTAAGGAAAGTGCCTAGGACAGCTGTTTTTATTCCTCTCCAGCCTCTAGTCCTTCCTCTCCACACTTGTTTCTGTACCATGCCACTGCAATCCTCTTACCCTGCAAACATGCACGATCCTTGTGACTTTTTCCTCTGATGGGTCAGTTCTTCCCAGGATCTCCATTTTAAGGAAAGTACTCAAGTCAGCCATGTCTTTATTCCTCTCTAGATTTTCCTCAGGGGTGTGCTAGAGCCAGCTCAAATAGGCTGGTGATTCCTGAGTGGTGTTTGTTGAATTGTCAATGTCAGTACTTACACCTCAGAAACTTGTTTGTTTAGTTGATTGTCTAAACTTAAGGAAGTGATGAATAGAATATTAATAATGCAAATTAAATGTAAAAGCATATCTTAAATATTACCCCCCCCCCAGTCACCAGACAGCTGGTTGATAAAGATTTATCTATTAAGATTTATCAGTACAGTGCTAATTACCTTCCTGACTTTCCATACTTTCTCTACTGTGCCTTCACGGAATAACGCTCTCCTTTCCCTTTTCAACTTCCTTTAACATGTTGTTTTCCCTCATTATTATGTAAGCTCTTTCAGGGGAGAAACTGTCCTTCTCCTTGCATTTCTGTTCCCAACATTTAACACACTGACTAGCACACAGTAACCACTCAGTAACTGCCTGTAGACTGAGTTCGCTCACAGTAGACCTTAGATTTCTTTCTTTCTTCTTCCTTCCTCCCTTCCTCCTTTTCTCCTTTCCTTCCTCCTTCCTCTCTTCCTCCCTCCCCTCCTTCCTTCTTCGCTTTCCTTCCTTCCTTCCTTCCTTCCTTCCTTCCTTCCTTCCTTCCTTCCTTCCTTCCTTCCTTCCTTTCTTCCTTCCTTTCTTCCTTCATTCCTTCATTTCTTCCTCTTTTCCTTCCTTCCTTCCTTTCTTCCTTCCTTCTTTCTTCCTTTCTTAAAAAAACCTGGAACAAATAGGGGGGCGGAGCCAAGATGGCGGCTGGGAAGCAGTGACTGGCCTGAGCTCCCCACCAAGTCCCTCCAAAAACATATAAAACAATGGCTCTGAACCAATTCTAGAGCTGCAGAACCCACAAAGTGGCAGAGGGAAGCA
>CM053622.1:533839584-533908372 GCA_028646595.1 Phalanger gymnotis | reverse complement strand
CTGCTTCCCTCTGCCACTTTGTGGGTTCTGCAGCTCTAGAATTGGTTCAGAGCCATTGTTTTATAGGTTTTTGGAGGAACTTGGTGCGGAGCTCACGCCAGTCACTGCTTCCCAGCCGCCATCTTGGCTCCACCCCCCAGTAGATGATCTTAGTGAGTTGTTATGGCTAAGAAACATTTATCTCTGGGGATGGGCAGTTTTCTTGTGACAAGCCTTTATGAATTTAGCCAGATTGGTCCTCAAGATCAGAGACATGTGGTTAGTCACTATAAGCTTTTTAGTTTTTAAGGGTCAACCAGCTGTGTGAAAGGAAGGAAGGAAGGAAGGAAGGAAGGAAGGAAGGAAGGAAGGAAGGAAGGAAGGAAGGAAGAAAGGAGAGAAGGAAGGAAGGAGGGAAGGAAGGAAAGAGGGAGGGAAGGAAGGAAGGAAGGAAGGAGAGAAAAAATAATAGGAAGGAGAAATAGAAATAGAAGGAAGAAAGTGCAGAAAAAAGAAAATCTTTCTAATATTTAGAGCTCCCCTCAAATGGAAGGATCATGTCTGTAAGCTGTGAGTTCTCTAATTGGAAATCTTGAAATGAAATTTGAATGGGTGTTTGTCAGGGATGAGGTAAAGGTCATTCATATATTGGCTAGGCCAGATGGCTTGGATCCTGACAGTGAAATTCTGTCATTATAGGTATTAAGATTATCTGTATACATCAGTTATCCCTTTGGTTATAGTCCACCATCACTGGGGAAGAACTGAGGGTTGATTATATATATTTCCATATTGGACAGATATATGACCCCACATACTTTATAAAATACATGAGGTAGCCCATCAATGCAAACCAGTCCTTTGTGCAAGTAGAAGAGTATTTGATTCAGTTCACACACAGAAAACTAGGGATACACTATTTATGCACAATACATACTCAAAGGGTATCTAGCATACAAAAGGACAGAAAAGGTAAGCTATGAATGATTAGGTTTAAATACTGTAGATTATTTTATTGTCTTCTTTTTTTTAATCAAAATATTCCAAACTGAACTCTCACTGCCTCAGGATACTTTCTGCCTGATAATGGGTGAATAGTTCAGTCTGCTGGCTGAACCCACTGTTCCAATCTAGATTTCTCACCCCTGAACATACTGTTAGAGTTCCACTGGCATCTGCGACCTAATCAGGCTTAAGAATCTTGGGCCATGGTAGCAAACTGTATTTACAGTCATGAACAAAATAGTTGTAATTGATTCTTCAGAAGGCAAGCATGGGCCTCTCCTCTTGACTCTTGAGTAGCTTAGCTGGAAAGCAGCAAGGAGGTAACAACTGAGGCTAAGCCCAGTGAGCTGATAGGAACTGTACCATCACTGAGAACTGGACAAACTATAGAGAAATCATTCTGAATGCATTAAAAATGACAATAATAATGGCAACAGCAGCAGCAGTGGAAAAGCACCTCTCTGGTGGTGAATCAGAAATTAAAAGAGCACCGTCTTGTGAAAGACAGGAGAGAAAAAGGACTGAGGCAATGAGAAGAGACATGAAAACCCAGACATGGGGGAGGCGCCAGGAAGAATGTGACAGAACCAGAGATGCTATTATTGTGTGTATGTGTTTTTTCCCCTTTTTCCTTGACCCCTGGAGAATATACAAATAAAATCAATTAATGGGCCTTGAAGAAGAATCACTTTAAACTGTTCAATTAAACCCCGCAATGCAGAGAATAGAAGGGAGAAAAAAAACAATAAATATGTCTTAAAAAATGGACTTGTCAGAGACGCCAGGGTCCCGACATGCACCATTACTGACGGATCGAATCACACTTCCATTAACACCATAATCTTATAGACTCCACAGGCTGTAAAAAAGGGATTTACTTTAATCAGGTTTGGTTAGGGCTAAATTTGAAAAGTGCTACAAGTGAAATAAAAACATGACCTCGACCCCTTTGATTTTTCTTCTACTTTGCTTCTTTGGTTTATAATTTGCTGTCCACCAATGGGTCATGTTTAGTGACTATGACCCAATGGCACATTTCTCTTTTAGTGCACCAAGTCATTAACAAAAACTGGAAATATTTCTTCTTAATAACTTTTTTTCTCTAACCATTCCATTAAAACAACAACAATAACACAAAAGCAAAGAGTCTGTCTTCATCATCTTTCAGGCATCTAGGTAGGAAGCTCCGGGTTTTAAAAATTTGCTCATTCTGCAGACTCCCTTTGATAATTTGACTGCCATATTTGTAATGTTCACTCACCTGCCGGGTGACTAGAAGAGACTCTTGCAGTACAGATTTGATGAACAGCCATTTGGAGACATCTAAGTTTATAAATCAACAAGGAGTCAGACTCCTCACTTTGTTTGTTTGTTTGTTAGTGTCATATGTTGCCTTTCTTAGTTTATCAAAAGACATCAGCTCAATCCTGAGTTTGCTTTACCCCTTACTTCCTCTTCCACACAAACAGATATCTTCACCTAAAGGTTTTTAAAAAATAACATTTATATTCTGTTCTGAAGTTTGCAGAGAATTTCATATTGTTTCATTTGTTCTTCACATCTTTCCTGTATGAGCGCTACATAGACTCTTTCCTCAGAGAATTCAAGTGTTTCTTCCACGCTCACACAGCTAGCACATGTCATATGTAGCGTTTGAATCTAGGTCTGGTGTTCTACACACTATATCATGCTTTTCTTCAAGCAGACAAGCAATGTTTTGAGGAAAGTCAAGGAAAGGTAATTGCCGTTTGTCCTGGGAAGGTGGAGGCATAACTTCTCATCAGATTACTAATATCAATGGTATTAAAATGATGCTATATTGTTCAACATAGTTTTTTACAGGATAATGATAAGAACAATTGAGCTATAACCAAGCAAGAAATATAACAGAATCTATGTTGCATTAGCTGAACTTAGATGAATATAGTGCACTGTGTGTCACATTGATGTTCCTCTTTGGGTTTGGCTTGCATTTTAATTTATTTTAAATTAGCTCTTTCCTCTGTGTTCACTGATATTGCTTATAAACTCCATTTTTCCTCCCAATTGCAAGAAAATTCTCAAATTGTAAGAGAAAGTGTAGCTACCCTTGTTTTCAGCCTTCTTGCTTTACTTTACTATGGTCAACTAGAGCAGGGTGAAAGAAAGTAGGTATCTATAGTGGGTTTTGAAAATTCTGCTACCACGTGGGGGAATAGAACTAAAACATTTATTAGAGAATACTTACTTATTCCACATTGTTTCCAAATGTCCTAACTCTGTTGAAGCTCATTATTCTTGGAAATTTTTAGGTATTGGTCAAGAGTACCTTGAGAGCAAAACTCCACACAATAAAGTCACAACTTTACTTAAAAGAGAATGAAATTTAATGGGACCCATAAAACTCATGAGTTATAGGAGATATTCTTAGCTCATCAATCAGTGGCAAATCTATCAAAAAAGACTAAATATGACAAAAATGCAATCAATAATACTAAAAATTTGAAGTATGCAACAAGGATTTCAATCCAAGTATTTTTAAATGCAGTATGGCAATAGATTGTTTCTTCTGGGATTGGTTAGGCATAAAACGATGAAAAGTGACAATGATTTTTTTTTAATTCCAAACAGAGAAAGACCAGAAGAGATAAAATGACATAAGAACACTGCTGGTAACTCTTCTGCCAAGCAAAAGAAGAGTCTACTATCTATCAATGCCTACATAGAAGGTGAAGAGCCATGAGGCTCCTTACTTTTCCATTTTCTAGAAGAGGAGAGAGGCGAGGCACAAAAATCAAAACCCTAAAGCTTTTGCTACAAAGTAAAGAGGACTAAAACTGTCTAGGTAAGGAAGAGAGAGGGACCAGAACCCATGTGCTGAATGCCCTCATGCCAAACCAGAAGGAAAAACAGAGAGGTTAAGAAAAGAGAGCAGAGGACTGCTTATCTTTAAACCCTTGCTTACTACTTCCACTCAAGTCAGATAACATTATTCTAGTTATAGTCCTTCTTGTGAGGATCTATGGTTGCTCTGCTCTGCCTTCTTAAACTGGAAGCTGCATCATACTGCCTATATTCCCTGGTGTACTGGATTTGCAGATCGATAGAGTTGTCAGTCTCCCGTCCAAGTAGGGAGTCGATTGAGAATTAAGGTCATGGTCCACGTATTATAAAACCTGCCCTCTCAATCTGTGGCAGACTGAGCAGCACTCTTTCCTAAGACTTGTTGGACTGGTTGGAGCTGAGTGAGGGAATACAAGGAGTATCCTTGAAGACACCATCAAAGATGGCCGATTAACAATACTGGTTGTGTTCAGATCATAGTCAATATAGGTTGGGTGAGGCTAGCCGAAATCTAGCTAGTGACAGTAAAACTTAAAAAGAGAGAGACACTAGAACATCTCAGAGAAAAGGAGAGATAGGAAGACATTCAAGGAACAGGATAATAAAGGGGAGAGTGAGAGAGACACATACACAGAGACAGAGAGAGAGAGGGAGAGAGAGAGGGAGAGAGAGAGAGAGAGAGAGAGAGAGAGAGAGAGAGAGAGAGAGAGAGAATGCTAGAGGAAGAAAAAAGGCTTAACAATGGATGAAGAGGACATGGAGAAAAAGGTAACAAAAGATGAGAGAACGTGAAAATGATCGCTTGAAAAAGACGCCAAATTAAAGACTGTAAGGGCATATTTAGTCATAAGATTGGGAGGGTAATTCAAGAAACATAATAAAAAAAAAGGACCTCCCAAAGCATAAAACTCACTTGAAAAACTCTCTAAGTTTAAAAGCTCCCCAGAGGCACTGTAATAGAGAAGAGCTTTTAAGTGCTATATCTCCTTTTTTTTTAAAGTGGATTGAGGGCGGGGTGTTTCCTTAGGGGCTGTCTCAGAGAGATGATTTATTGTCTCTAATATTTAAAGTGACAGGGACAATTTTGAAAGACCTGCTGTCGTGGTGCTGGCATCACAGTATAAGAGATTACAGAAGAGCACCAGGCAGAGGGCTGCTTGGCATGGGGCTTCTCTCTGGCCTCCATCTATGTAGCCAACAGGAGAGTGAATCCGCACTGACCAGTGATATAAGGGAGTGAGGCACAAATCTGTTGATTGGAGCCGTTACTAGAGCTCAATGTTCAGACTATAATTGTGCTTCTGGAAGAGACAGTGAATATGAAAAATTAGCATATGAACTGTATTTCTCTTTAAGCCATTTGAAAATAGATGTATGAACCTTTGTTTCTACCATTTGCTATATTCAAAGTGCTTCCTCCTACCCTATTTATTTTCTTGAATCTTACCCATCCTTCAAAGCCTAGCTAAAATGCTGAATAATATAATTAATAATAGCAAAGATAACAACAATACTAATAATCACATTTATATAGCCCTTTAAGTTTTGTAACACTCTTTAAGTTTCATTTTTACATTTATATTTTCATTTGATTTTCTCAGTAATCCTGAGAGGTAAGTGCCATGATTATTCCCTTTTTTACATATAAGGAAACTGAGACCCAGAGCGGTTAAATGATTTGCTCAGGGTCACACAAATAGTAGGTTATCTGAGGCAATGTTCTGATTGGGGTCTTGTAGAAGCCAAATCTGGCACTCTATTGAATAATATATTAAGCCTTTACTAATCACAACCAGCCAGAAATAATCTCTTCTTCTGAAGACACTTTATATCACTCACACAGTTTGTATCTTATGTATGCAAATCATTCTATTTATGCAAGGCAGTGTGTCTTATCATCTTTGCAACTAAACAGTAGTCTGGTTTCTGATCTCATCACTCAACTGAACCAACTCTCCAAACCTACCAATGATCTCTTAATTGCCAAATCTGATTGTCTTTTCTCAATTATCGTCTTTGTTGACCTCTCTGCTCCATTTGACGCTGTTGATCACATTCTCCACCTAGATGTGTTCTCCACTCTGGGTTTTTGTGATGCTACTTTCTCCTAATTCTCTGTATGCTTGACCAGTCTTTTATATTCTACTTCACCAGATCATCATCCACATTATGCCTACTAATTAGGGGTGTTCCACAGGTCTTTCACTGTCCTGGTCCTTCTGTGGAATTCTCTCTCTCTCTCTCTCTCTCTCTCTCTCTCTCTCTCTCTCTCTCTCTCTCTGTTTCTATTAAATTATCATCTTTATGTAGATGACTCATAAATATGTATTCAGTCTTAGTCTATATCCTGAAATCCAGTCCCACATCACTAACTGCCTATTGGGCATTTAAAACTGTAGGTTCTGGAGATATCTTAAAATCAGCAGGTCTATAACAGAACACATTTTTCCTCCTAAACCCTTCCCTCTTCCAAACATTTCAGTTTCTGTCAAAAGCCTCACCATTATTCCATTCTCCCTGGTTTGTATCCTCGATATTATGTTCAACTCATAACTCTCCCTTACCACATATCCAATCACTTGCCAAATTTTGCTCTATCTCCATAGCATCTCTCGAATCTGACCCCTTCTCTCTATTCATGCAGGCATGACCTTGGTTTTAAGCCATCTTCACCTATTGCCTAAACCAGGGGTGGGGAACCTGTGGTCTCAAGGCCACATGTGGCCTTCTAGGTCCTTGGGTGCAGTCTTTTCACTGAGTCCAAGTTTTATACAACAAATCCTTTTATTAAGGGTATTTGTTCTGTGAAATTTGGATTCAGTCAAAATGCCTCACTTGAGCACCTGGGGGAGGGGGCACATGTGGCCTCAAGGCCACAGGTTCCCCACCCCTGTACTAGGCCATTCTCTTGACCTTACATGCACTCTCTCCTTACCTCATCTTCATAAAGTCCCACTCTTCCTTCAAGATGTAGCAGAAGCATATCCTACATGAATCTTATCTTGATCCCTCCCAACAGCTAGTGTTATCCCTCCCAAATTGCCTCCTGTTTAAGTAATTTAAGCTTCTTTTATCTTCTTTATACTTATTCTTCTGTGCATACTGATATATATATATATATATATGTATATGTATATATATATATATATACACACATATACTTGTGATCTCATTACAATGTCAGCTTCTTGAGAGTAGAGATTATTTCCTTTTTGTATTCATATCCCTCTCACCTACTACAGTTCCTGATAATAGTAGGTGATTAATAAATTCTTATTGATTGATTGATTTTGGTTGTAAGACCCTTGAGGGAATGGCTGTATTGTTTTTCATCTGTACATTTCTAACCATGTTTGTTTGGTTTTTTTTCCCCTGTGACTGGTACACAATACTTAGTGTTGAACAAATGCATGAATCCTTCAATTATTTTTGTAAACAGCCATCATATCTCAGTTTCCATAATAAATATCACCTTATTAAATTATAAGTGTTTAAATCACAAATGCCAATCATTTTTCTCACCTCCAGTTTTTAATTTAGAGTACCCATCATTGACATAGAACCAACTATTTCCAGATCAAAATACAAAAGATCAGATCCTCCTTTTCATGAGAAATCTGTGACATTAGGTCAAAAAGCCATTGTGGTTTTCAGGCTGTTAAATGGAAATGTTACCTGGTGTTGTTGTTGTTGTTGTCATTACCATCATTATCAATGTTATGCAGCAATATGTAAATTTCTTTAGTTTTTTTTTTCCCCTAAGCCTAATGATCCCTTGTGTTTGTTCTTCTTTCTTGTAGTCACAGGAGGTAGCTTAATTTAAATTCATAAAGGTTTCTGTGGCTAGAATCTCTCCAATCATGACATTCTTTCAGGTTGTTAGGTCAAGTTTAATATTGTGGTGGGGACAGTACAAAGTGGCCTGCTGCCTCTGGTAGCCTCCTTACTTATGAGGAAATGCAAACATAAAGAACTAAAGAACATTGCCCAAAGTTCTACCACATGGTAATAGAAGAGATGGGATTGGGCTTCTCAGTTCCTGAGGTCCTGGGATGATTTAAGCTTACTAAGGTACATTACCTCCACTCCAATGTATGTAACTCATGTTTTCCCTTTCCCCCAGCTTACTGAGTTCTACATTTGGGACCACTCCTCTATAGATATATATTGTGCTTTCCAAGACAAATTTTAATATATTCTTTATATAGCTTATACATTTCCCTAATTTTCGGTCACGTTTAGTTAAAGGCAGGTTTTAACAGTGGGAAAGTGAGGGTGGTGAATGGAAATTCCATGGAAAAGGGAGAGTTGTTGATTTTTATCCTTGGCAGAGCCTTAGCAACCTCTCCTCCTCCACCCATCTCCATAATTTCCCACAGCTTACAGGAGACACAGCTTGTGTAGCAAGATCTCTAAGAGCTGAGGGAGATGCCTCTCTGATCCTCTTGGCAATTGCAGACTCCACCCTTTGCTCTTCTTTCCTCTGTTAATGCCAAGCACAACAGGCTGCTTTGCATGTTTTAAGTGCTGCATGATGTTTCAGCCTATAATCAGTCTGAGCATCCTGCTTCCCCCAATCAGCCTCTGCACTTAATTGACCAATAGACCTAGACATATGGAGAATCGAATCACCAACCCAAATCAGCAGTTGTCAGAGGAGATTAATTCAAACAGGAGGCAAAAAAACACTTGGTTTTTTTTTCTTTTCTCTCTCATTTTTGGCCATCTGATGAAAGAAATGATTATTAATATCTCCAGCTGTGCCCTCAGGCAGATGCCAACAACTTCACTGCACTGTTCCCTAACTCCCTGTGTCCCTTAAACCTGTCTTCTTGTGATACCTTCTGGCCTCCTGGTCAACCAGGTGGCACCAGGGATAACTCTGGCAAGACTAGCTAAGACAAATGCTGCCAAGGAGCACAGTCCATAATGGCCTTGGAGTAGCTCTCTCAGTGAAGGTCACACCTTTGAGCCAGCAAGAGAAAATCTTGCATCTCTGCTTCAGTAATAGAAAAGGAGAATGCCAGTAACATAGGCAAAGGCACTGAAACAGGGACAAGCAAAGTCTTCTGTTACTAGGACCTGAATAGAATTAATAGTATCTAGGGAGAAAAAAAATAAAAGTGGCTATGTCTGGATTATGAAAGGCCTTGAAAACTAATAGCATTGATCTACAACTAGAAGAGACCTCAGAGGATATTTTATTCAACTCCTTCAATTTTATAGATGAGGAAATTGAGACCCAAGGAAGAAACAAAAATTACTTTCCCAAGGTCACAGAGGAAATAATGGTCAGAAAAAGTAAATCTGGATCTTCTGAAGTCAGAAATATTCTTCTTTCCACCATTTCATTCCACCTTCTTGGGCTTGAGATTAGCTTGACTCCACAAGAGAATTCTGGCGGGAAAACTAACACAGGATGAACTGTTTTTGGAGGAAACTTTATTTGGCAGAAGTAGAAAGGATGGACTAGAGCATGTTACTTATACCAATATCATTTATCACAGGTCTATAATTCTGGCTCCTAAAGTCAGTCAACAGTCAACAAGCATTTATTAAGCACTTTTTGTTGTTGTTCAGTCATTTTTTTCAGTAATATCAGACTCTTCATGATCCCTCTTGAGGTTTTCTTGGCAAAGACAGTGGAGTTATCTGCCATCTCCTTCTGTAGTAGATTAAGTCAAACTGAGGCTAAGTGCCTTGCCAGGGTCACATAGCTAGTGAGTGTCCGAGGCTGGATTTGAATTCAGGTCTTCCTAACTCCAGGCCTGGTGCTCTATCCACTGAGCCGCATGGCTGCTTCCAATTTTATTCAATATAACTCAATAAATTGTTATTTATTAAGCACTTACAAAACACAAGATTCAGTCCTAGACCCTTTAGGGATACAAAGGAAAAAAAAATATATATGTATGTATATATATATATAGTTCTCAAGGAATTCATATTTTACTCATTATATAAACACACACAAGTATAGACAGAGGAAATACAAAATAACACAAATATATTTTAGGAGGAAAAGAGTGCTAGCAATTGGAGGGAGAAAAAGAACAGGAAAGGCCTTACATAGGAAATGGCCCTCATGCTACATTTTGAAGGAAACAAGGATTTGTAAGAGATGAAGATGAGATGTGGGAACATTCCAGGCATGAGTCAAGTCTTGCACAAAAACAGAAGCCGAGGGTCAAGTTAATGTAGGTGCACAATAACGCATGCATGGTAATAGATGATAATATGACAAATAGGTAAATGCAACAAAAATTTTAGTTGCCCACAAAAGAGATGCAGGGAGCAAACTGAAAGAGAATGAACTTTTTCTTGTCCTTCCATCCACTGTTTTGCATATTGCTACCTCACGATTAACTCACTGTGCTTTGAAGCGCTTTTTCCCATTCTAGTATATATCCCAGAAGCCCCTAACCCGATTAAAGACACTCTCTTTTCTATCCTCTACAGTGGGAAAATATTTAATAGTCAGTTGTTATACATACTGAAAGTTTGCAAAACATTTTGCAGCTGTTATCTCATCTGGCCTCACAGAAACTGTGGAAGGCAGGTGATGTTATCATTCCCATTTTACAGATAAGCAATTGAGGCTGTGAGAGGTAAAGTAAGTTGCCCAGGGTTACAAAACAAGTAAGTGTCTGAGGCAGGATTCAAACTCAACTCTTCATTACTCCAGGTTTAACAGTCCATCCACTCTGCCACCTAACTACCTTGGAGGTTCCTCATGACCAGTCACGCCTCCCCCACTAGCAAAGCCCTGGCTTGTTGTGAAGGTCAAAGTCCTGGTGTGTCTTAGAGTCCCTCCCTTCGGCCCCTTTGCCTCTTTGTCCTGCCCTCACCACCTGCTCAGAAAAAAAAAAAAGGCTCATTTGCAGCGTCCCTGACATCAGCTCCAACACAAGCACATTTTATATTTCACTCTGAAGTCTGATGACAGCCAGACAGAAACTAGGTTCCCTGACCCCATCCCCACCCCCCTCTCCCTCACCCCTGCAGCCATTAAGTAAGAAGGAAATGACTAGAAATGGATAAGAGAAGCATAAAACCAACTTGAGGGTGGGAGAAGACGGTTGTATCCTTGGGGAGGAGCAGAGAGTGAGTGTACATGAGGGGAGGACTGAGAAAGGAAGGGGAAGGGGAGGGCAACAGCTGTCTCCTAGAGCTGCACAGGTGTAGGGGTGCTCATTAGGTTCCCACAGGCTCTGTCATTAAGGCTGTGGCAGCTGCTGTTGAATGTGACTGGCATAGCCACGGGGGAGGCAGTAAACCCGGCTTAATGTTCAGAGCACTGGTGTGGCTCCAGTGGGCAGGAGAAAGCAGGGTTGGACTTCCTGGCTAGAAAGTCAGCTGCCATATCTCCTGACTTCCATGAGTCTCTGCTTTGTTCCTATTCTGCCTCCTTATTTCCTTTTGGCTCTCTCAGATCCCTTATACTTGGATAAATTGTGTGTGTGTGTGTGTGTGTGTGTGTGTGTGTGTGTGTTTGTGTGTGTATACACATATACATACACATGTGCATATAGATACCTGTACATATATCTACATCTATATATCTGTATATTATGGCTATATGTCTATATTCACATATAGATATATAGCAATACCTATATCCTATCCTCTCACCCTAGGACAAAGTGAATCCCTTTCTTGCATAATCGGAGAGAGAAAAGACCCAACAAATATAACTTGGTCTAAAATCCCTCTAGATTTTGATCAACATAAACCTTTCCTACAGCATTTACAACTGCAGAGACATTAACAATAAACAAAAATCCATGTAGGCTAAGTTTAGAACAATAAAGAGAAACTAATGGACCCATTAGACTATGAGCTGCTTGAGAGCAGGGATGATTGGCTTTTTCTTTTTTTAATCTCTAGCATTTAGTACAGTACCAGGCACGTAGTAAATGCTTAATAAGTGATAATTTACTAACTGACTGGATTCATATCAATGGAAAAAGAGGAAAACCCAGTTTTTCAGGAAATGGTCATCAAGACTTTTTTTATTTTGGCTATTCACAAACTTTATTAAAATGCATCGTTCTGAGCCTTGATGACTTATAACTGTACTTGACAGGAATTCATTGGTTGATGATGGGCCACTGTTTTACAAAGGCTGGTTGAATAGTTGGATCTTGGGGACAGTTGTACTGGTATAGGAGATTAGTGGTATCCCCCAGAGAGTGTAGCTCTTGGTTATACATAGCATGAGGGGTAAGGCAAGAGCCTAGAAAAATAGACATCATGGCAGTGGGTCACTGGGAGTAGTAGTTTGAGGATGATTATGCCTAAAAGCTATTATGAGATAAAGGTAAAAATTGAATGTAGGGTTCTGCCATAGTATAAACAGCATTTGCTTAGAATCAGAAAAGCTGAGTTCGAATCTACCTCTGTCCTTAACTGTATAACTTTTGACAACTCACTTAACCATTTTGAGCTTTGGTTTCCTTATCTGTAAAATGAGAGGGTTCAAATAGATGGTCTTCCAAAGTCTGTTCCAGCTCTAAATCTATGTTCCTATGGGCTAAGGGATTAGAAGAAAGAAGTTCCTCCTTCCTATAGTGGAAGCATTTCCCACCATAGGAAAGAAATGTCTCCTAATCCCTTTGGAAATCTGGAATAAGATCCTGTTTAGTGAACATCCAATGCCATTTCTCCTTCCTTCTTTCCTCAACCAATATCACAAATTCTTGGATTCATTACTCCCAAACATAAAGATGAATTGAATAATCAATCATGATGACATGAAAGTTTTTCATTTTTCCTACATTTCTATTTTTTTGTGAAGGGATGAGGTGACCTGGAAAGAATTTCATTCTATATTTTACTTATATCAAGAAAGGAAATACAGAGGTGCAGATAAAGTGCCAATAAAATGTCTAATTCTAAACACTATGAAGTCAATAGCAACTTAGTACCTTACTTTCCCAGTGAACTTTGAAAAGATTTCTATATTATTCATGCGTCAAACATTTTATATGTCTTGTGGTTTGTTGTATATCTATTTAAGCCCAAGTTCCTATGCCTTGGGGCTTGTAATAAAAATCTCTAGAATCATGTATTGTAACTCTAGAATCACAAGCTCTCTCTCCCAAGTTTTCATATGTAGACCAGAGGAAATCTAGTCTATCTAGAGTAGTCCTATGAGCTCAGTTCTGGTGGTCTTCACTCACAGAAACCACTGAAGTACTATGCTTTATCCTAAATAATTTAGTTCAATCCAACAGAACATGTATTATACAAAGTCACAGTCCTCTACCCTTTAGGATTATGGTCCAATTAATGTTTAAGGGAAATGGAATTTTCCACGTGGGTCAAACATTCCTATGACTCTCCCTAAGCATCACAAATGTCTTTAAACAATACTTGAATAAGCACATGCTCCCACGAATCCATCAGCCTTCCGAGAATAGTATGAGGTCTGAGTATGTCTCATAGAAAATATCTATACTCACAGAGGTTCTCTGTATCCTCTCATGACCTAGGCAAAAACATACATCCTTGTATGGCCTGGTGGATTGAAAAAGGGAGGTAGAATGAAAGACAAAGCCCAGAATACAAGTTAAGTAGCTTACATTTGTGATGTGATTTGTTCTGCTTCAGTGTGTACCAGTAGGCTAACTCTCAGGGTACTCTGGTACCCTGGTGTTGGAATGTCAGAGAGCAGAGATACCAAGTGTTCTGTTCCAGGTGAACCTTGGCATAAGTTGTCGGGCTTCAATCTGTCTGTTATGTCTGTATTTCTATCCCTAGATTTAGCATAGTGTACAGAACATAGTAAGCATTTAGTAAATGTTTATCTATGTATAAATCTATCTAATCTCCATAACAGGCTTTCCTTTCCCATTCACCTCCATTTTAGGAAGGTTATTTTTTATATCAATATGTGGAATCTCCTTTGAAGTCATTGAAAATATCAAACATCCAAGAGATACTCAGTATTTAAAGGGAATCTGGCTCAATTGAGTTATAGGAAATATAATAATTTCCATATGACTTAGAAACCATTAAAATTTTCTAAGAATTGGAGCTGTCTGAAAATGAAATAAAGAAGCAAGTCATCCTTTAGTAGAAATGGAGATGTTAAAGTGGAAGCCAGATGAATATTATGTTTTAGAGGTGATTTCTGCATTTCAACTGATGTAAGAATAGATGACCTTTAAGTACCAATCTATTGAAAGGATTCTATGAAATATGACATAGACCATGCCTTTAGGGAAGAAATTCTACAAATATGTATTCACTGTCTACTATATGCTAGGCTTTGAACCAGGCAGAAAGAAAGAAAGAAAAAGAAAGAAAAGAGGAGGAAGGAAGGAAGGAAGGAAGGAAGGAAGGAAGGAAGGAAGGAAGGAAGGAAGGAAGGAAGGAAGGAAAGAAGGAAGGAAGGAAGGAAGGAAGGAAGGAAGGAAGGAAGGAAGGAAGGAAGGAAGGAAGGAAGGAAGGAAGGAAGGAAGGAAGGAAGGAAGCCGCCACCCCTGAGGAGCTTAAAAACTATTATGCATATTTAATTTCTCATATTTTGCTTTTAAATATGGAATTTCATTATAACTAATTCAAAAGTAATATATTAATAGGACTGACTCTTGGAAAACAATTTGTATGTAAAGAATGACAAGAAAATTAGGTCACATAAATCCCCACAACATAAGGAAACCCATATAACAACAGTATCCTTTGTGTTAACAGGTTATTATTTTTTTTTTTACTGATTCAAATATATAACAGCCTCATTTTTCAAGGAACTGGGAGAATTTTATTTTCAGTGTCTCAAATTTGATCTGCAAGCATCAGCTGAAATTTTGATCATGGCTCCCTGAAAGCCACTAATAAGAGTCAGTAGGGTCACCAATCTCTGTGGGGGAATGGGAAGAAACCTATTTGTCATCAGAGAGGTATGAAAACCAAAAAGGGTAGTCAGCATGTCACTAGTCTCAGGACAGTTCTGTTTTTAGTATAGCAACACTGAATTTTGTGGGATATTGACAAATCCCCAGGTCACTTTTTTGTATATGGAAGACATGAGTTATGGCCAACACCATGCCAAGCTAAGCCATCATATTTGCTCTATTAAGCAGTAAACCTACTGCTGACTCTAGAAAGGAAAGGACCACAGAATTGGTCTCTGAGTATTTGTTCATTGATCAGGTGCCATGAGAGTAAACCAATAAACTTTCACTCTCTGAAGAATTTTAACTAGTGCAATAGTAGGTATACTGTAAAGGATAACATTTCTAGAACTACTTGGCATTATCACAATGCAAGTCATTTAATGATGTATGGATGATTTGACATTAAGATATAAATCATTTATTGTAAATCATTGCAATAAGTGTGAATTCAAAAGTACAGAAGAGAGAATGGTTTGGAGTTATAGGTGGAGTATTTATTCCCTCCCTTTAGTATTTAACGTGATTATTTAAGTAAGGACAATTCTGATTCCTGCTGGTTTCTTTTTGATCCTCTTTGAGAGCTCCATCTGGGATTTAAATGCAGCATTGGTGTCATTAAGTCATCAACAAGCATGATAGAGTTGGAGGGTTAATTGTGTGCTAGGCACTGTGTTAAGTGCTGGAGATAACAAAAAAAGGGCAAAAACAGACCCTGCCCTCAAAGAGCTTACAGTCAAATGGGTGAGACAACATGTAAACTACTCACACACAAGATGCATACGAGAAATTGAATAGTCCCTAAGGAATACAGTAGCATTAAGGATGACCAGGAAGTCTTCTTGAAGAAGTTGGATATATTTTATACTTTGACCCTTGTTAAGTTTATCTGGATTAAGCTTCTAATTTTCATATCTCTAGTCCAATCCTCCATTCGAAGAAATAAGGTAGTGTGGGGCATTTATTGGTGCATTTAAGGTTAGGACTGGAAATAAATTAATAACTTATAACTTAATAGCTTATAAGCATCTAATATTTAACTTAAGAAGGTTTATTAATACTACCCCGGAAAGGATATTCATCAAGGAACAATTACATACAAAATGAGCTATATACAGGAGAAATAGGAGACAATTAACAGAGAGAAAACATGGGAATTAAGAGGGTTGGGGAGGCTTCCTATAGAAGGTGGGATTTTAGTTGGGAAACCAAGGAGGTCATTAGTTAAAGTGAATGAGGTAGAGTGTTCTAGGCATGGGGTAGCTGGAGAGAATGCACAGAGCCAAGCGATGGAGTGTCTAGTTTGTGGAACAGCCAACAGCCCACTGTCACTGGATTGAAGAATACGTGTTGGGGAGTAAGGAGTAAGAAAACTGGAAAGAATAAGTTTCATTGCCTTTTAAGAGGAAAAAAAAAAGAATAACCTAAGATACATGGAGTAAGTGTAGTCCCTACCATATTAGATCACCTCTCATTCTCCAGACTAAGAGTTTCAGTGTATTTTTCATTATCATGAAGATGAGGTAGGCAAGTGGAAAGGATATTTGCACATTTGCCTTGCCAAGGGTCGCTGAGAGCACCATGTTTTAGTATTATTCCTGAAATGACAAACTAATGATCTTTTACTGGGGTTTCAAAATCCATTCAAGACAAAGGAATGGCTTTCCAAACTGTCTAGAAGTGAAGGAGAAAAAGAAGCATAATTTTAGATTCACTCCTTTCTTCCATGGATATTGGTTTAAATAACCTTCTAGAAAACCTCATCATGAACCTCATGTCATGTTATCATACAGGCTCAGCTCAGGTGACTACACCTCCACAAAGGTTTTTTTTTTTTTCTGGTTTCCCCCAGACAGAAGTAATTGTCAGCTCATGGGATCGTAGATTTAGAGGTAAGAGAAACTTTGGAGTCCATCAAACCCACTCTCCTCATTTTATGTAAGAGGAAACTGAGCCCCAAAGAGAGTAACTTGCCAATTATTATACAGATACCAAGTAAATGAGGTAGAATTTGAACCCAGAATTCTCTTTCCTTCAATCAGTTACACCAATCTATTAGATTTCTCCTATGCATTTTTCATAAGCTTTCTTTAGATTTGTCCATACCCCTTTTCTGGAGTTTAAGTTTCTTGAAGGCAGAAACTGCATCATTGTATGTCCAGAGCCTAGCAAAGAACTTTACACATAGAATGTGCCTAAGAAATATTTATTGAACTGACTTCTAAAATTCTAGAATCTTGAGTTTCCAGAGAATCCTCTGGAATCCGGGGTTCATGATAGATTTCTTTATCTAAAAATGTGGTTAAACATTTTAATTTGGAAGGAGTCCTAGAAATTTAGAATAACAAACAGGGAGATTCTTAACTAATTTGTTAGATTTATAATTATATATACAATCCTGTTTTTTTTAATTCCTCAGATATTGAAATATTTGCATTTGTTGATGATTATTAAATGCACAGTTTTTAAAAAGTATAAGGATAAATAAAGGATCACAGACTATCTTGTCCAACATATTCATGTCAGGCACACAGAATGATTTGCTTATGGCCATAAAGCTAACGAGTAGCAGACCTAAAATTTAGACCTGGGTCCTCTGTGTTTGTCCTTCATTCTTGAAGAGGACTACGACATCAGGCAGATGACATGACTGGCAGTTGACTTCGACTTGACTGAGAGAGGGCTTTGCAAAGTCACTAGCCTTACTTTCTGCTCCAGAGCCATCTGGATGCAGTGACCAAATATTCATCAGCATGGCTAGAGATAGCCTGGGATGCAATGGGAGACCTTTTAGGCTAAGGTCTTTCCAAGTTCTCACTTTGAGTGAGGCAACACCCATTCAGTGAATAGGCCTCTTTAAGAAGTGAGTCAAGGGATGGCCCCTTTAATAAAAAAAATCAAACTGGGTCCTCTAATTCCAAATACAGGGCTCTTTTCTCACACAGCTCTGACTAATTCCCACAAAACTTGTTGGAAACCATAACTTTCAACAGATATCTAGGAATTGTTTGATTTCCCTTCCAAATCAACAGAAGAAATACTCAATAATTTACATTTTCCCACTGGAATATTAAATATCGCACCTCTAGGTGGTACTTTTCCATATGAGATTATGATTTTCCTCTGTCATATTTTGGCCAGAGTGTTGCTGACAGGCTTGGACTTCTGAGCTCAGTTTATACAACTGTGAGTGGATTAGCCATCTTATAAAAGTAAATTCATTTAGTTAATTTTTTTTTAATATATAACAGATGGCCAGATAGGCCCCTTTATAGGGTAATAGAGGCTCCATTTGGAGAGCTGTTCAAATGGCTACCACTGGTGAAAAAAATAAGGGAAAGAGATAAAGCCAGGGTTTAAATCCTACCCACCTTTCATCTCCTCCCAAGAAATGTATTTGAAATAACATCCACCATGTTTCTGAAGAGAAAGAGTTCACAGTGTCAAACCAGTTTACATGAATGGTTCCATAGTCAGAAAGCCATTGAATCATCTAACATTTAAGACCTCTCTTTTTAGACAGCAAACCCCTTTCAAAATGTTAACAGTTGACACAATAACTGAGGAGTACCATTCACCATACGCCACTTCTTGTATGGGTTTTTTTCCTCTTGCTGTGAAAGTTCTCTCAACATATTTCCAGGTACTATTAGGATGTACATAGTCTCAGGGCTTCCTGAAACTAAGGGGTCTTTGGAGGTTTCCAGTTCATTTCAGAACCTGCTAAAATGACTGTGATTTAGAAGGATCCTAGACCTAGGGGAACAATGTGATCCCATTGCAAACAATTTGGTATACTTTCAGGCTAAAAGCCTAGGGACCACCACAGTCTTAAGCCACTATATGGCCTCCTACCACCATCAACACGGGCACTTAGTTTCTCACAAAAATGAACAAGGTCTGATAATTGGCTAATTTTCAGCTAATAGTTAGTTGATAGAGAAGGATTGCCTTACAACCCAAAAGTTTTTTTGTATTCTGGGGTGTGTGTGTGTGTGTGTGTGTGTGTGTGTGTGTACAAACCTTACCTTATTGCCTCCTCTCCAGTAGTACTACAGAATACATTGGCTCTGTGATAAGGAAACAATGCCCTCATGTAAATTTTCTTATAAAATGACATCACAGATTATAACAGAAGAAAAACTACTGCAACAAAAACTAAATCTTGCAGCAATTCTGTTTGAACTCTTTGCATTGTAATGGCAATTAAGGTGGGACTTTTTTTACTGTTTTCCCTTTTGGAGCACTGAAGTAATCAAGTGCCTTTGATGAGTCTGACCTTTGTTTCTTTGATTAAATCGGGAATCTTTGATGACATGATTAAGTAACAAGAAAGCCTAGTTCACATAGGTTTGAGTTGCATGGTTGTGATGCCCTTTGACCCTGAACAGGGCATATAAACTTAGAGGTTAGCATTTTGTTTGAGGATCTCACTCACTGGAAGAGTGTTATGTGATTTGACCAGACTAGACTCTGGATAGCCACTGAAGACCCCTTGCTTGAAAACCCAGATGTTGGTGCCTCTCTCTCTAGTAACTATGTAATTCTTTAGTCAGACAGCTAGAGGCTTGTCTGTTGATAACTCTGTGTATTTGCCCTGTTTATATTGTCTCTGTAATTTCTGTTTGTATTTTCTCTGAAGTTCAGGGTGCTGGTTTTTCCTCCTGAACTAAGTGAATGATATATGTATGTTTGATCAAAGTGAGATTGTTAACTCCTTAAAGTTGCTTTCCTTAGAAAAGCACATCAAAGGATCTGTGCTAGCTGCCTTCCTGTGTGCTGGTGTTGTTCATCTTACGGAGCCACAGTATTGGCAAGTAGCAGTTGTTACATGCATCTGGAAGCTAGTTGACATACATAGTTGAGTAGTTTATCAGTATTCAGTAGGTACTCAAGCAACCTCACTTTACATTGCCTTCTCTCCTGCATCCTGCAATCTATCCAAATTGACCTTGCTGCCCCTCATACATGGCATGCTATCTCCTGTTTCCCCTCATAGACTGCCTAACTTCCTTCAAAGCTCAGCTCACACACCACATTTTACTTGAAGCCTCTTTTGGTTCTCCCCGGGTTATTAGTGAGATCTTTTCCTTCTAAAAGGACTTCTTGTTTGATTTTTTATCAATTTTGCAAATGTTTTTTATGTGCCTATTTCTCCTTATTAGAACATAATATCCTTGGTCAAGACTACTTGACAAGCTTTTTTTTAGGTTTTAGGTACTATGCCAAGAGCTAGAAATATGAAAAAAGGTGGAAAGGGAGGGTAGAGACTTTTCCATTCTCATTTTTGTATTCCCAGGTGCTTAGAAGAGTGCCTAAAACATAGGAGACACTCAAAAGTACTTTATTGATTGACTGATGATACCTAAAATCAGTTTTTTTTTAAAAAAAGAAAATCATCATTATTCAAAGACTGAACAATTTAAAAAATCCTGTTGGTTGACCACACCTTTCACCAACGTCTATAAGATCACTAGCTTTACTCACGTTTACCATTATTAATTTCATCCTGTGAGCCTATAATTGGCATGTATGAGGCAAAAATGGGCTTTGCTTCAAGGCGCCAATATGCGGAAGATGGCTTCCTCCCTATAATGACCATCATTCTCCACCAACACATACTGCTATGAGACATAACTACCTCTGAAATCCACACTCAGGGTTTCCCTACTGTTACACTCTTATCCCAAGTCTACCTTTCCACTTCCCACATCCAACTTATATTGGGATGAGAGCCAAATTCTCTTCTGATTGTGTGTATAATTGGATTGAGCTCTTTATCATACCTGTCTCCCACCTCCATACTGTCCTCTGCACTTTCTCTTCTGCCAAACTGCATTTCTCTTAAACTTCTTTCCATATTGAGGCCCCTCATAGTCCCATAAAAAAGAAGTTCAGTCCTTGAAAACTTAACTAAAAGGTCATAGAAAGGAGAGGTCTATCTCTTAAGCTTGCCGTCTGATTTGTCTTAAATGTTGGCTATATGTGAACATAATAATTTGCCTGGTAATTAAACCCATTTAGATAATATACTGCTCAATAGGGGATGGAGTAGTTTCTCACCTAACACGTCATTAACCTGTGCTAAGGCCTTGCTAGCTGACAGGGTCAAGTCAAACCTGCATTATTGAATATGCTACCCATGAATTAAAGGGAACTGCCACTCCCTTATCAAGTTGGCAAAAACAGTAGTCTAGGATTCGGAATTGGGCATATTCTCATTTCAGACGTGTCTCATATTGATGATGTGAAGTCTCTTACACTGTGTGTTTATCTTCTTCAAATGTTAGATGAAATGAAAAGGCTACAGCTAGTATGTGTTTCCTTTCATGTCTCTATGATATAGTCAATAAGCATTTTTTGAGCACTCTCTCTGTGCCAATGAACTAAACACTGGGAATACAAAGGAAGTCAAAGAATTGCCCCCTCCCTCAAAAACTGTATGTTCTAATAAGGATAAAGTGTGTGATAAAATCTATGGCATCAAGTAATGATAAGAGTTGATATTCACATAACACTTGAAGGATTATTATCAATAATAGCCATGGGTAGCACTTACATGGTTTACAAAGCATATTAAATGTTTTCTCTCATTTGATCTTCAAAACAACTCTGTGAGGTAGATGCTATTACTACTATACCCTTTGAACAGATGAGTAAACCGAGGCAAATAGAGGTTAAGTGACTTGCCCAGGGTCACACAGATAGTGAGTGCCTGAGACCGAATTTGAACCCAAATCTTTCTGACTCCAAGTCTAGTACAAACTAACTACCTTAAAGATTAACCAAAAACTTAGTTTTTTGTAAGGTTTACACAACACTTATCATCTCAGTTGTCCCTTATAAGAACTCTGTGAGGTAAGGCATCGCAGGTACAATTGTCCCTATTTTAGAGATAGGGAAACTGAATCTCAGAGAGAATAAGTGATTTTGCCATATTCTCAGAGCTTGGTACTTTTTTTCTACCATAGCAGGCAACCTATTTATCTAGCAGATGCTTAGACTCGGCATTCAGATAGGTCTTCTAAAGAGTTCATCAGAAGAAGCAGTATTTGTTGTTCAGTTCCGAACCTTCATGATCCAATTTTTGGGTTTTCTTAGCAAAGATACTAGAGTGGTTTGCTGGATCACTATACAGATGAGAAAACAGGCAAACAGGGTGAAATGACTTGTCCAGGGTCATACAGCTAGCAAATGTCTGAGGCCAAATTTGAACTCAGGTTCTCCTGACTCCAGGCCCAACACTCTTTGAATTGTGACACCCGGCTAGAAAGAGCGTTGGACTTAAGAATCAGAAGAGTCTTCTGCACCTCCTCTTTTACAGGTGGGAAATGATCAACTTGGACAAGATGCTCTCTAAGGTTCAGACTGGCATTCTAAACTTCAATTATAGAATAATTTAGGACAGAAATTCTCAATGGTTGTTTGTGTGTATGCACATGTGTATGTGTAGTATATCCTTTTGGCATTCTAGTGAAGTCAATGGACCCTTCTCAGAATATTTTTTTGTAATGCATACAATAAGATAATGGGATCCAAAGGAAACCAATTTTGTTGAAATACAGCTATCAAAATATTTTTTAAAGCGTTCACGGACTGCAGGTTAAGAAACACAGATTCAGGAAAATTTAGCTAAGAAGATCACATGCAAATGCACATACACACAAGGTAAAATCTGTGTCCTCAAGGTCTTATTTATAGGGAAAACTACCACGTAATCATGGAAATTGTTTGGTTTCGAAATAAGTTATTGTCCAAAATTCATTATGAATATGCATATATATATGCATATGTATGTGAACATGTATGTGCACATACAAACACGAAAGTTAAGAAAATCTTTCCTAAGTTATTCTATGATTTGAATGCAGACTGAATCTTAGAGAACATTTTGTCCATATGGATCATTTCACAACTGTGGAAGTTGAAGTGCAGAGGATCCTTCTGATTCTTAAAGCTGATCTTTCCATTACACTGCCACTTGTGATGAACTCTTTAGAAAACCTGAATGCTAACTATTGAGAAAAATAATTATTAATAACCAATTAATACATAGGGGGAGCCAGGGTTTTTTTTCACCCTTTCTATTTTCTCATTCAAAGCCAAATCCTTGTGAACGACATTGCTGATAGATGAATCCTGGTTAATACTCTCCTCAGTCTTGGGTGATACCCTGTACAACTGAAACATAAGTGGCTTGGGTGGAGTTAGATCCCTTTGTCTAGATTGCCCAAGGTGGGTGGGTTCTGGGTGTGGTCTCTTGATCCAAGAGTGAAAGGATCAGTACCCAGCCACTCATTACAATAGGCCTATCTCTAATTATAATATTATAATATCTACATAAGCTATTATAATCTCTATAGAATATTGTAATCTCTAATTATAATATTCATTCTCTCGTTAATTGTTAACCAATCAGGGTTGATTTCTGCCTGTCTGGATCACCTATTCTTCTAAAGTTATATGAACATCTAGCGGCCCCCAAAGTTCATCTTTGGTTTCTGAGAGTGCCACTAATCACTTTTTATTAATTATTTACTGGCCATAATTAATACCGTGATTGTTAATTACCCAGAAATTATGTCTCTCAGATTTTTCATTAGTCACAGTGTAAGCAGCTGCTAGAAAAATAGGTTACCTGGTACAGTACAAAATCCACATGCACATACATATTTGTATATATAACACACGTGTGTATGTCATTTACTCATATGTATATGATGACAGGAAAGACTCTAAATTAATATCCTTTATAAAACAGCCTCAGATTTAAAAGCTGAAGGGCTTAGAAAACTAAAGCTATCTTGCTTCTTTGAATATAAATGTGTAGAGGGTATGGAGAAGCAAAGAACAGACATATTGAAAGAAGAGGAAGACACAGAGAAAAATAATACTATCCCTCCCTTTCTTCATTATCGAAATATTCTCTGTGAGAAACTGTGTTAATATCAGGATAAATAAAACAGTTTCTTATGTAACAATAACTAGTAATTCTTTGTCTTGAGCAAAAGCATTTTGTTGGGAAGGGTTTGTAGGTAACACTAGCTACCATTGCTTTATTTTGGTGCCAGGCTTTCCATGGGTACATTCAATGGAGTGATGGTAAAAGGTTAACAACTGGGTCTGTTAAAGAAAAAAATAATTGTATGCAGGATCCTTTCCAGTTTAATCTGTGTTATTAATGTTTTCTCCATCACTCTATTACATCTAGATAACTAACAGTATAATAAATCAATCCCCTAATTGGTGTCATTTTCTGATTTCCAAAGTGTAAATGTTCACAATCAAAATCTAACAATTGGCTCTGGTGAACTAGTATGATCTGTTTACCTGCACACTCGTAGGTAAAATCGCTTCTATGGAAGAGGTTGCTCACAAGCCAAAAAGTCCAGCCTATAGCCCTGGTGGGTTGGAAGAAGTTACATTCCCGGAGATATGTATCATGGTCATGTGTACAATTACTTATTTTGTAGGAAATGGAGGCCAGAGGTAATGCAGGATCAGATCAATATATACAGAAAATGAATGGTGTGGGTGTGAAAGATGGTTGGGAGTGCACATAGGAATAGGATAAAGGAAGGCAATAACCGATTAGCCCTCAGGAAGTATGGTTAGAAAAGAAACTGAAATGAAACAGAAAGAGGAAAGCCTTCCTTGGCCCTGCTGGGGCTTGCCTAAGTTAGAATCCATCAAGTACCACAGCAGGAGTTGTGATTGCAATCAACTGCTGTAGGACACTCCTTCACAGCTAGATCTCATGTAAGAGAATCAGGTGGCTTTAACCCTTTCTGACGGTCTTCCTAAAACCTGTCCACAGGGACAGACGCTTAGGACTATTTCCAGCTAAAAAATTGCCAGTGTGTTTAAACATTCATCTTTAAAACTCACTTTCACTTCATTTTGGTCTTTTCAAAAGGTGTAGATAGTGCAGTAGACAGAGTAATGGGCCTGGAGTCAGGAAGATTCTCTGTGATTCCAAATCTAGCTTCAGATACTTACTGGCTGTGTGACCCTATGCAAGTCACTTAACCCTATTTGCCTCAGTTTCCTCATCTGTAAAATGAGCTGGAGAAGGAAATGGCAAACTACTCGAACAGGTTTGCTAAGAAAACCCCAAAATGGCTAAAAATGACTCAACAACAAAATGTTTTTAGCATTTCAGATTAATTTGTTTTTGTTTTTATGTAGTTACCATTTTAAGGTTTATAAAATTCTTTAGATGGGTTGTCTCAGTTGAACCTCATAATAACCCTATGAAATAATATGTACAAAATTATTATTTTGATTTTAATAGTGAAACTGAAGCTCAGAGAGAGTGCATGGCTTTTCCAATGAAAATCAGTCAATAAACATTTATTAAGCATATATTATGTGCCAGGCATTGTTCTAACTTCTTGGGATACAAAAAGAAGCAAAAGACAGTCCCTTCCCTGGAGCCTGGATTTGAATCTCTTTTAGATGCCTCTAGCCATTGTGATCTTTGCACCAGACCATGCCACCCCTCAATCACATGTTGTCTGTAGATGTTTATCCAGTATGGGATGGATGCTGCCTTGGAAACAAGTCAATCAATCAGTTAGCATTTACAAAGTGACTATTCTGTTCTAGGTGATGATATTGTTGCTATTCAGTTGTGTCTGATTTTTTGTGACCCCATTTGTTGGGCTTTTTGTTTGTTTGTTTGTTTTGTTTTGCTTTGGCAAAAATACTGGAGTGGTTTGCCATTTCCTTTTCCAGCTTATTTTACAGATGAGGAAACTGAGGCAAACAAGGTTAAGTAACTTGCCCAGGGTCACACAACTAGTGAGTGTCTGAAGCCAGATTTGAACTCAGGAAGATGAGTCTTGATAGGTCTTGTGTTCTATCCACTGAACTTTAGAACTTTAGAAGTATCACTGTAGCATCTGTGGAGTTTGGAGTGGACAGAGTGAGGCAGTAAGTGGGGAGCCCTGTTAGAATACTACTACAATACTACAATAATTTAGGCAAAAAGTGATGAGGGTTTGAGGTAGGGTGGCAGCCACTTTATTGGAAAGTAGGGGACAAATACTAAAATGTGGACATAGAAGTGAAAAATGGAAATTAAACTGGGAAAATTATTATATATTATATATTATATATATATTATATATTATATATGAGGGAGAGTGAAGACTTGAAGATATAAACTAGAGAGATCATAAAAATAATGATATCCTCAAGACTCGGGTAAGTTTAGAGGAGAAGAAGGTTTAGAGGGTGCTGGGGGGAGAGATTCTGTGTTCTATTTTGGATATAATGCAGTTGGCAATCTCTATGGAGCAGTCGTGTAGAGATGTCCAACAGGCAAGTGGCATCATGGGACTGAACTTTAGAGATAAAAATGAGCTAAATGTAGAATTTGAAGGTTCATCTGGTGAAAGATAATTGAATCCATGTAAGTCAATGAGAGCAACCAAGAGAAAAGAAATAGTGGGAGAAGAGGAAGCCCATAAGAAACCCTTTAGTGATACCTATGGATAAAGGGTGGTCATCTATGAAAACCAATGGGGACTGAGGAATGGTCAGGCGAGGAAGAATGAAACAAAGAGGGGAAAGTGTCAGAAAAGCGGAGAGATAAGAGAGCATTCAAGGGGAAAGGGGTGCTAAAATCAGTAAAAGGTTCAAGAACAGAAAGGTTTGATAACACATCGTCAGATTGAACAGTTAAGAAGTTTTTTTAACTTTTAAGAGAGCTGTTTAATCAAGTGGTAGGGTCAGTTTGATTGTAAGGGGTTGAGAAGTTCGAGGGAGATAAATAAGTGGTGAAATGGAGTGTAGATGGCTTTTTCTACATTTTGAATAACATTGTATAATGGATCGGAATAATTGAAGCTGCACAGCTCTGCTAGTCAAATCATTTTTTCTAATATTAATAATAAGTTTAATAAAGCACCTATTGATTATTATAAAAACTAGAAGAAATTCATTCAAAGGTAAACACTTTCTATTTTCTATCTAAATGGTCAGTCCCTTACCCATACAATGGAATATTTACTAGTTACTTCTATTTACCATAGAAAAGTTGGGCATAGAGGGAAAAAGGGTAGATAACACAGACTCTTCCTTATGCTTTCTCTGCAGCCTCTGAGGTCCCTTCCGGCTCTGGCTCCATGATCTATGATCTATGTCTTTGGTTTGCTGCCTTAAGGGAATTCGTTTGCATATGTCCTGAGAGATCCTTCTATTTGCCAGCAAATATTTGTAAAATAAATTGAAAGTCTCTCTATATCCCTGCCTTTAAAGTGGGAGGCATATGCACTATGAAATGTGCTATGTGGAATATGTGATCCAGAAGGAACTGAAGGGAAGCCTATCTGTAAGATTTTGGTCAATATTCAACGTCTTTTACAGCAGGGCCTAAAGATACTGCAAATGTCCCCAACTCCATCAGTCCTTTTCCTCCTCAATGGAACTGAACCTCACCAGCAACTAAGCCTGTGCCCACTCTTTACCTATGTCTTCCTTTTTATTTTCTTATTACAGTGTTCCAAACCCCAGGGAAACTAAGCAAGTGTTTTGGACTGGTTCAGTGCTGGCATGGTGGGTCCATAGGAACAAACATAAATTAAAATACATGCGAGTATAAGTTAGTAGAGATAAAAATGCAAAGTTAAGTACAACCAACAGAAGTTATGCATCGAGAATCAATTGGTAAATCACTTGGAAAGCATATATTAAGCAACTACTACATACCAGGCACTGGCCTGGGTGCTCAACATATAAAGAAATACTGCCCTCAGGCTGCTTACATTCTATGCACTAAGATTTCAACTCCCGTTCTCACTCCAAGCAAAGAACTCAGTCCTTTCTACCATATTGCCTTTAAATGCCTCTCATGCCAGTGAGACTATGCGGAAAAATTGTTCTGAATTCCTTGAAGAACATCAAGCGGTAAACAGCAAGCAACTTCAAAGTCATGCATCCTCAAATTAATTAGTAAGCATTAAATAACTGGCCTTCATCACGTCTCTGGGTGCCCCACAATATCATCTTGTTTTACAGATGAGAAACCTGAAACCAAAATGAGTTGTGTATGATCTATTTTCAATGACACAGCAGATGATTAAAAAAAAAAACAACTCCGAAATAGCTTTCTTCTAGCCCTGTGTCCTTACCACTACATTGACATTATACTGTACATAAAATACATTTAGTATGCCAGGAAAAATACCTGGGTTCTTGTCCTTCCTCTGACACTAACTTCCTGTGTGACCTGGGGAAAATTCATTTCATCTCTGTTTTCATCTGAAAAATTTAATGCTTGAACTGAACAATTTCTAAAGTCTTTTCCAGATCGAATTTCCTATGGTTCTGACATTACAGATTGCAAATATCCAAACTATATGATCATGGATAAGTTTTATTACCTTGCTGAGTCTCAGTTATTTTTTTACTTCTCTCAATCAATCACCAAATATTTGTTTAGCAACTTCTATAAAGTAGGCTGTGCTGGGTGCTGGATATACAAAGATAAAAGCATGGCAATCTCTTCCCCGAAGGAGCTACCTCCAAGGGCTATTTCAAAGAAAGCATATATTTTGGATCCCTTCTGTGAGTCTGTGCATGTGTGTGTGAAGGGGGGAGGGAATGATTTTAAATGCTAGTGCTTATTTAAGATGTTTGTTAATGATTAATCAATTCAGTCCTTAACAGTGAATCCAACAGTATAGCAGCCTCCTGCAGTGGAAAAAAATGTTTTATTGATGCACATGGACAGCTGCTCCATCTTAAATCATCTTAGAATATTTAAAGTAGATGGTGGGGGGTGGGGGAACGTATTGATAGGTCGTCCGGGGTTATATAATATGTTCCTTAAGGAGGAATAGAACCCAGATCTTCTTTAGCCAAAGAGCCATGTCTCAGGATAAGTTGCTCTGCTGCTGCTGTTGCTATGTGACTCTAGGTAAGCCATTAATTTCTCAGTACACTCAGGAAACTCTTCAAGATCCTAAGTTGCAGAACAGGTGCCAGTCAGCATTGGTAGAGAACGCTTTCTCATTGGGAGCTCCCTGTACCAATGAAATTATAGGTCATGTGTGTACATGCATATGTACATGTGTCCAGTTGTTTGAGTCATGTACAACTCTTTGGGGCTTTCTTCGCAAAGATACCAGAGCAGTTTGCCATTTCCTTATCCAGCTCGTTTTACAGATGAAGAAACTGAGGCAAACAGGGTTATGCGACTTGCCCAGAGCCACGCAGATAGTATGTGTCTAAGGTTCCCTTTGAACTTGTTGATTCTAAGTCCAGTGCTCTATCCACTGTGCCTCCCAGCTTCCCCATATACATATATAGATAGATGTATGTATACATACTGCATATGTATGCATACATACCACTACATGTGCAATATGCATACGTATGTTTGAATGTGCATACATACATATATATATGTGTGTGTTTGTAAGTTAATAATTAGCAAGATTATCTCAGTAAGGGACTCTAATATCTTTTGCTACTTGGATGAGTAATCAATATTTCTGCCACTAAAAGATGGTTTCTTGGTAATTATGTGGACTTTTTTTTTTTTTTGGTAATTACACCACTGATGGATATGACCACTTTTGGCAGCAAGCTGGACTAAGTAGAAGTGGATAGCTTGTAAAGTCATTGTTGATATACCTACTTTTTACTAACTTGAAGAAAATGGTAGTTTATTAAGTTTCATAACAAAAAATGTTTATTAATATGAGCTTACTAGTAAAAACATTCTCAACATAATCTTAGCTCTGAGTTGGAAGAGGAAACTAACCTTTACCTCTGACTGAATAGTAACAACAGCAACATTTCTGCTCAAGGCAGGGTCCAACCTGTTCATGGACAAGGAGAGTTAATTTGTATGCAAAAAGCATTTTACAGCCTTCCTAGAAACCTTCAGAGGTTGGACCTTGAATGCTGCAACCCTGAAATTCTTGCTCCAGTGTTATTGTAAGAAATGTACTCTTGTGCCACAGGATCTCTTTGTCCTTCTGATATATAGTATTTTAATTCATCATATCTCTGTAGCCTGATGTTGACTGCAGCTCTGAAATGCAAATCTCACTCAGCCATGCTTAGGCTGCCTTTGCAAAGGTTACTTACAGGAACACAGAGACAATACCTCAGGTGCTTTGGAAAGGTCTTAAGATGATAGTTCCTGTAATCTATGCTTTCAATTCTGCTGGCATAGAACACCCTGACTTTCACGATTCTTATATTGGCCAGGGTTTACTGCGTTTGATGACAATGGAGGATTTTGTTTATATTTAGGGCAGAATTTTGCAATCGCTTAGCCAGATGCCTCCACAACCTTGATACCAATCAGCGAAAAGTGCAGGGTGTGCAACAAAAATCAATATATCATTTGCTTTGGACATTTCAAAAAAAAAGATAGGGTTTCTGAAGTTAGAAATATCTTTGCTCCCAAATAACTCATTTCATTTCTTTTTCCAGGGCCCTATCTCTAGTCTTTTTTGGTTGCTTACTCTCAAAGACAGAGACACAAAGAATTTTCCAAATGAAATAATTTATACATGCAGAAAATATTTTCGTTGCTACTATATTAAGAATCAAAACATTTAGTTTCAGGGGAAAACACTTGGATTGCCCAGAATTTATTTCAACAAGTGTATGTGTTGGGCACGTGTGTATGTGTACGCTTACTCTGAGGAATATCAACATTCTATCCTCTATGCCAGACTGTAACTGAGTCAGGAAGACTCACTTCAAATACTCCCTCTAATTATTAAACTATCTAAACCAGAGCACATCACTTGATCTCTATGGGCTACAGACAACTCTCTAGAGCTTACTTGATAAGCTAGAGAGAAACATTGATATATTTCTAATAGAGGGGCTTCCACATGTTTACTGAAATGACAGACCTTCTCTGTAGTCCCTTAAGACACTAAATTATCTTTAACGTGCACTTTTCTTCCAAATATCAATGGCCACAAATTTTGGCAGGCAGCAGGGTACAGTGGAAAGACTAGAGGATCTGGAGGGAAAAGATCAAGTTTCGAATTCCACCTCTGATGCATATTACCTTTGTGATAAAAGCTGAGTCACTTATTCTCATGGGATTCAGTTTTCTTTTCTGTTAAAAAAAAAAAGCAAGGGTAGGTGGCCCCTGAAAACCCCACTGAATAAGTAATTCTGGGTTGTAAGCCTTTTTTTCTGGCCTTTTTGTAATATCATATACCGAACAGTCCCTCTCCCCCTACTTTATAATGGTAGCTGACAAGTCTTCTGACTCCTTGGTATGTGAATTCTTTCTTTCAGGATACTTATAGTATTTTTTTTGGACCTGAAAGTTTAGAATTTTGGCTATGACAATCTTGGAAGTTTTAATTTTGTGGGTTCCTTCAGGAGATAAATGATGAATTGCTTCTATTTTTGCTTTGCCATTTGGTTCTATTGCCACAGGACTGGGAAGTTAGCGTTCATGTTTTCTTGAAATATGATATCTAGACTCCCACCACCACCTCTTTGATGGGACCAGGCTTCAATTTCAGGTAGTCTGATGATTCTTAGATTTTTTTTCTCCTTGACGTGTTTTCCAAATGATTTGTTTTTGATCAAAATACCATTTTTCTTCTATTTTTAATAGCCTCTTGATTTTGTTCTAATAATTCTTCTTTTCTCATGGAGTCATTGATTTCTGTTTGGCCCTCTGTTATTTTCAGGGAGTTTATTACTGGGGTAAGGTTCATGCCTCCTGTACGAAGCCGTACGTTTTCTTAATTATTTCTTCTAGTGATTTCATTTATTTTCTAATTCTATCCTCTAGCATTCTTTCAATTATAATATCATTTTATAATTTTTCTTCATTTTACCCAAGAATTCTAAAAGATCATGTGGGAAAATTGTGATTTTGTTTGGAGCTTTGCTTCTAGACAATGGACAGATATTCTCTTCCTTTAGGTTTATGTCTTAGACATTCCTGGATCCACAATAATTTCTTTATCATCAATGTCTTCTTTTAATCACTTATTTTTGCCAGCCTTCCTTCCTCCATTTGGTGATTCTGTGTCACAGCTAGGATCTACACATTTCTGGGAGAAGTGATGTGGTCTTGTGTGATCCTAATTCGTATCATAATGAGTGCCATAACAAGGATATCTCATACCAGTGAGCTACAAACATTCGGTTCCCTATATTGTCCATTTTAAGACATGGTTTGATCACTGTCCTCTCAGTCTGAGCTTTTTAGGCCTCATGTACTTTAGAATCCAGTTTTTATTGGCTCTCCCTTGGTCCACAATCCCATATGTCTATTCCCAGGTACAAAGCTGAAACCTCCAGGCTTCTCTGTTTCACCCTTGTATGCATACAGGAAGGCGTCCATGTGCTGCGCTATTGGGCAAAGCTCTCTAGCTAGGCCCATTTCATAGTACTCCCAAACTGCTTTCTTTCTCTTTGTACCAATCTGTCCTGGTAAATATGCACTTACTACATTTTTTCCATAGAATTCTTTATCATTTCTTGGTCCAATGATCTTTGTTCTAGTGTCAATGCTGAGCTAGTTATAAGGGATATAGGCTATTCTATTTCCAATAACTCTACAATATAATCCAGAAGTCTCAGAGACTGTTTTCTTTTAAACCTATGAATCAAGCTTTCCTCTGCCTTTGGTTAGGATTCAGCTTTCAGTTTATAGATAGACTGGCCAAGTGCAAATGAATATTTTTAAATCATATTTGCTGTAAAAAAAAAACATTTTAGCAATCCTCAGTTGGTTCTTGGGAAAAAGCTGGGTTTTGTGTTCTAAATTTGCTAGTTTTGTCCATTTTCATTAATCATATTCATAACATAATTGCCTGACATATATTATCATGCACATATAGATGTATGTGAAACATGTTTTCAAATTTTCTAGGACCTTGCAGTCATGCTTAAACTGAAGGTTTTTTTTTTTCAGAAATCATTCTCTTTTCATTTAAAAATGTCCTGAATTGTTGGCCAAATGTTTGTTGGAAACATTTTTAGAACGGAAGCCTCTCTTGCAGTTACTATAGCTTCAGGTAATTTGGGCTAATAGGACAGCCGTATGTCTCTGAAATATTTCTTCCTGTTACTTTAAGACCATGACTGAATTTACCACATGAAATAGAGTGTTGAGACAATAATTTCAATGTTCTAAGCAAAGACACCTGTTTCGTGGGGGGAAAAACGGGATTTGGAGGCCAATATTTTGTTCCCATATCATCTGTCTATTTTGATTAAATTCACAATATAAATGTCCAACTCTCTATTTTATATCTTATCTAGACAAAACCTAATGAGAAGGAGTGTCCCCTGATGGAAATAGGTTGGGGGAAGTGTCCCACAATCTCTTGGTTGGTTAGTCAGTACAAATGTTTTCTTGTTTCAAAAATATTCTTGTTATTGAAGCTCTTCTGTGTTAAAAAAAAAAGTGTCTTTCTTCATGACATTTCATTTTGCAAACATTTTCAGACTCAGAGTGTACAGAGCCTATGTAATGCCATGCATGATATAATGTACAAAGAAATACTGTGCGTGAGTAATAAAATTAAACCTCAAAGAGTCAGGAACTTAGTGAATACTTTAAATAAAGTTATGAATGGGTAACTAGAATTTAGTCTGTCAAAAACAGACTGAGTTTCAAGGGGGGAGGGGATTGTAAAAGATTGCTAACAAGGATTTACCAATAGATACAGAGAGTAAACACCTGAAATACAAGACCCTGTTAATAGGATTTATACTAGAAAACCTGTTGTGTAAACCTCAAGCACACATAATCTGTTTGGGGCTTGGTTTCATGTGCACATTTCATACCATGAAAGCATTTAATAAATGTTACCTAATTTAAAAGAGAAAAAGAAAATATTGTCCAAGATTATTTATACTGCTTAAAATATGCTATTTTAAAACACATGCTGACCTAAGATATCTTCTGGTGGATTTTGGGAGGATTTGGGGTTGGGGATGAAATAAGTATCTCCATCCATTCACTGTAATCCCTGGCTTTCTTTGATCCTTTTCTCTGGCAGTGGGAAGAGATGAACAGGAGGATTTCCATGCCCACTATATAACACTGGAGGCTTGGTAGGTTATTTGCCTACTCTGTTCTTATTCATGCCTCAGAATTCTTTCTCAATCACCCATTGATTAGCTAGTCCTTAGGGTTGATAAAGGGCTTATTATGTACAGAGCCCAGCAGGAGGTGCTAGGGGGATTAAAAAGAGGAAAACACAGTCCTTACCCTCTAGTTGTTCATAAATCTAGATGGAGAGCCAGGAGTTAGAGTACCTAAGCATGTTTATAAAGACTACTGGAATACAGCCACGTGACTTGAGTGCAAAAAGAATGAAACTAGATCCGAAATACTAATGGAATACAGAACAGTTGTACGATTGGACATAGAGATTCCAACATTGGAAAGATAGAAATCTCTGTGTCATCTGCACATTACCGCTCAACCAGTGGTGGGATTCAAATAGAACAACAACTGGTTCTCTGCCCTAATGACTGTTTTTCTTTTGAGTTTTGTATCAATGCTGTGTCATTTATTTCATACTTACAAAAAGAATCTCCTGCTCCTTGTTCCTTCTCAGAAAAATGGTCTCTTTTACAAACATTTAAAAATTAAAAACCAAATGAGTACAGGTTAATTTTGGTACAATTACTGAGGAATATAGCTTTCATAATTAAAGTTGCGATGTCCTACAGGTGATATTACCCTTATAAAACTCAAAAAAAAATGGTCATTAGAGCAGAGAACCAGTTGTTAGAGTTACAATGTTCTATAGGTGACATCACCCATAGGACTTCCCCAACTTTAATTATGACAGCATGTTGCTCAGTAATTATGCCAAAATTTTTAATTTTTAAATGTTTGTAAATGAGACCATTTTTCTGGGAAGGGACAAGGGGCAGGGGTCTCTTTTTGTAAGTATGAAATAAATAAACACAGCCTTGGATACGAAACTCAAAAAAAAAAAGAGTAAGTAACGTAAATTTGCTCCCACCTTAGAGAGAACCCTGATTACAAGTGCCATTTTAACAACAGGTTGGCCAAACTCAACATAAAATTGGGTATCAGTTTGGGCCAAACTGGTGCAAATAGGCTAGATCCCACCTCTGGCCTCAACCAATCCAAAAATGGAATAGCAATTAAAAATATCCCCACTCTTACAATAAGTTCACAATAGGCATGACCTATACTATTATAGTGGTGGATCACAAGACATCAACTTTTTGGAAAAAGTGATTTTTTTGGAGTCAGAGCACATACTTACCACTGCAATATCTGTTGTTTACTACTGATGTGGTTTCAGGAAAGTCACTGAAACAACTTTCTGGGCCTCACATATCTCTGTCTCTATCTTTTCTCTCTCTATCTCTGTCTCTCTCTGTCTCTGTTTCTCTCTGTCTCTGTCTCTGTCTCTCTCTCTCCCTCTCTCTCAATTGTATTTTATTTTTTCCAATCACATGTAAAGACAATCTTTAACATTCTTTTTTTTTAAATCGAGTTCCAAATTTTTCTCCCTCTCTCCCTTTCCTTTTCTTCCCTAGAAGGTAGGCAATTTAATATACATGTATTACATATGTGAGATCATATAAAACACATTTCCATATTAGCCATCTTGTGCTTTCTCTCTATCCCTTTCTCTTTCTCCATCATTAACTATCTCTATGATTTATATTGATCTATATCTATATCTGATGGCAGCTAGGTGGCACAGTGGATAGATCACTGTACTTGGCATCAAGGAAGACTGACCTTCTTGAGTTCAAATCCAGCCTTAGACACTTTTTAGCTGTTTGACCCTGGGAAAGTAACTTAACCCTGTTCACCCCAATTTCTTCATCTGTGAAATGAACTGGATTAGGAAATGGCAAACCATACCAGTATCTTAGCCAAGAAACCCAAATGGGGTCAGGAAGATTCAGACATGACTGAAAACGACATTGGTATATCTCCATCTATATCTATACGTATTACTCAATTTTATAATCAGCCTGGTAATGAGCTTCTTCAAACTTATCTGAGCTAGTCCTCTGATTCCTAAAACACAATCCATGACCAGAAGCAAATACAAAGGCTTTCTAGACTGCATGGTACTCTTAGCTCCTGGGTACTTTTCGCATAGCCACTGAGGACCCAGAAACATTTCTACAACACAAGGAGAGATAGAACTGGGAGATTGTGGAGTAGTGATAATATTCATGAAATATATTATTTATTTCAGGAGTAGCATCAATAATCATGTTCTCATCCTTTATGGTAGGGAGCATAGATAACTTGTTCAAGGACAAGTCACTATGCTATATTTTTCTCTTTTGTATAATGTTCTGAAGACTATTGCATAGGTGGAGAGAATAACTTTTGCTTGTTATTGAATAAGAGGAGCGGTATGTAAACTCATCTTTGGTAGGCATGGAAGCATTTCTGGGAAAATTCCAGGAGCAGATTGTACTACAGGGATGACATATACTTTGTTCTTTTGCAATAGAGTTTTAATTTCTTGATCTGGTTCCAGTAATTTATTGGCCAAATGATCAAGGACATTTTGTGGTTTCTGATTGGATTATAGTAGGGGATGTTGCTTGTTAGGTTATAAAGAATAGTGAACTTCTGTTGTAGAATTCAAGCCATCCGATTGTTTCTTTTTGGGCATTCAATACATGCTAATTTTTTCAGGCCTCAGTGGCATGCATGCATCACTCCCTTGCACAATCTGTACCAATCAGTAACTCTGGGTTCCTGAAGGATTGCTGTTGGTAACACTTTGATCTAAATTACTACCATAAATTATATTTCTGTTAACAAATATGCATTCCTTAGACATTTGCTCAATGCATCTTTTCTGACATATTGTTAGTTGAATTCTCCATAGGGGTGCCTTTTGATTCCACTCTTGGATTTAGTTGTTTCATAGCCTCTATCTGGAAATAAACACTTCTGTCCACATTTGACAAATCCAATGGCATATATTTGTTGTCAACCTTTACAGTTTCTTTTGGATATTAAGTCTTTTTGTTCTAATAGTATTTATGTGAAATTTAACCCCATCATCATATACTTTAAGGTCATATAACTATGTTTTCCTCCTTTTTGATGAGGAAGTTTTCATTATTCTGCAATTGCTTAGAGGCTATGGAAATTGCCCTGTTTCCTTAATATTGTTTGAGTTTTTGGTTTTGAAGCCTTCTATATCTGTTCTCCATTTTACCTGAAAATGTATACATTCAGGCTCATGTTGTTATAGGTTTTAATTTCTCTACATATGTCTTGTCCATTATGATTTGATTTCAAAATTTCACTCAGTGTTTTAACATACACAGCCTCAGCTTACTCCTTGATAGCTTTATGCTCAAGATATCTTAAAGAAGAATAAAGTTTTTATAATATTACTTCTTTCCTTTGGTGCAACATGGCCTCCAAATTCAAATCCAAAGACTCAGTCTCTAATTTTCCTTGCATATTAAGAATTTTATACTTATTGCATATCAATGAAATTTTCTTACCTTTTGAGAGAGTTTCCACAGCATAAAATAGTTGCTTATTGTGTGTATCTAAGGAGTATCAATGTCATTCATGTTCAACAAGTGATTAATATGCATTTCGATATCACGCAAGTAAAAAAATGTGAAAGTGATGCATAATCACATTCGGGAAGGATGATAATGGATTGAAGATTGAGAAATGGTATAGAGGGGCTTACACTGTCTCCCTGGAAGATAATTTTATCTTGACTTTGTTATTTTGCTGCCTCATTTTAAATCTTTTAACAGCTTTCCATGTGGACGTCAAATACTCTAAAATTTTCACTGTGCTTAAACATATTTGCATATGTTTACAGAAAAATAAGACTAAGATATGAGTGCAGAACTGGATTAAGGGCTATGAGATAATCAATAGATGATGTAATTTTAAAGTGCTTTTAGATGGCTTGTTTAATAATCACTAAATCAATAATAACCTGCTGTTATTCATTCTGGGACTTAATGGAACACCCTTTTTGCTTCTCAGCCAATATATTGATTTTGTATGTCTATATATTCATATATACGTATGTGTGTATGTATGTGTGATGCAAACTATAAATGCTTGGTATACAGAATATAAACATATTATTGACCTGTATTTGAAAGGGCTACTAGTGTTTTCATCTTTTGATAAGAAATATGTGATACCTTTTGTGAAAGCATTAGGGTAAAATCTGGGAAAATGTTTTTCTGGTAATTCAAGATGTCTTATCCAGACCTTTCACTTTCCAGTTTTACATAGAAGCTAGAGTTTTGCCATTTCCCTTCTGTCATTCATTGTATTATCAGTACCCAGGCTTTCTGCTTCACAGTTGATCCAACTGGCATGGCTGTTTTGTCAGACTTCTTTTGATCGTTGGAAGACCAAATGTTTTCCTTATCTTTTTTCTTTGGGGGTTTACTCTCTTATTTGTAATTTCTTGTTTTCTCAACTTTATATTCTGTTTGATTTGAATTGCTTTTTATCAACTTTCATTCATTTTATTGCTTTAAAAGTTAGAATTTCATATGTATTTGTTGATTAAGGCTTTCAAGAATTGCTAATATAATTTTACGTTTCATATTCTATACTACATGATTTTTTTTCCTTGCCTTTAATTAGCCCATCTTCAGTTCAAGGTTAATATTCTCCATTCCTACTAAATGTTGATATGGTCTTCTTATGTCTTTGTTTCTGAAGGCCTTCCATTTTATTTTTTCAAGCTGTTTATGCAATGATGATATGTGATACCTGACTTTAGGGTTATTGCTACATAGCCTCACCTCTCCTTCTATGCTTCTTACTGTGGTAATAGCCATATCCTGTAAGGTTGTGTGCAGGTCCTGAAATGTGTGCATATTCTCTGTTCCATATTGTGACAGAACATATTTGGTCATTGTGGTAAAAATCAATATTCAATTTTTTAAATTACTCTTTTTTCATATAGTTGTTTAATAGTTGAATCTGTGCCATCATATACAAAAAAGGGGCTTTAGAATTCCAGTCTAAATAGGATCAAATCCTTTTCAAAAATATTCAAGTCATTGGCATTTTTTGCCACCTCATTTTAATTTTAGGTAATACTTCTGGAATTTTATTAAGTGCGGATGTCTATTGCTTTTTCACTCTTTAGCTTTTTACCCTTCAAATTTAAAGAATTCCCCACTATTCTTATTTAATCAAATATGATGCTCCTTCCTTGCACTGACAAATAATACATTGTAAATAATTTTGAGATGGGTATATTATTGATGAAAAGCAATAGTAAGTCTTTACCCATAACTATAGAGATCTATTCCCAATTATTTTTACAGTAGTTCTGGTACATCATAAAAGCACTCATCCCTTGAGTCCATTTCATGGGTTCTCAGTGTTTGCCTACTTTAGTGGTTAGCACCATCTCTACTGAAGTATTTCCAGTAAGTGAGGCGTTGGTGTTTCTGATTTGTTCCAATTTATCTTGTCTTATAGAAGTATCAAAACATGAAGAAGTGTCACTTGCTCCACTGTACTCCACGTTAAGTGGATCATCCCAAAGGTTCAGAGTAGAGCCATTCTATGACAATATACCATCCCATATATTTCTTAGATTTATAGGAATAGGTTCTATCTCACACTCTGTGAGATGACATATTCAGTGGTATCACCAGTCCAATTGGCTGACATTTCTGGGTTCTGCCCAGCCAGATCATCATAGTTACTGTAACTATCTCAGAATACAAAAGTCCCTGATGTGAAGTACCCTGGTTGGCATTCCTTTATTTTGGTGTTGCCTCCCAGCTATTCCTTTCTTTTTATTATTATTATCACATCATCATCATTATTATTATTATTATTATTATTATTATTATTATTATTATTGTGTTAGCATACTAAGATTGGAAAAGGAAGTTATGTATGGGTCTTGCTGAGGCATTTTGCTCTTTCTATTTTTATGTTGTTCTGTATCCAGGTCATGGTTAGACAAACATAATGTATTTTCTGACTTTGTACTGTTCGTCTTTTCACATCATCCTTGATTGCACCTAGGAATAAGTATACCACTTTAGAGAGAAGATGAGAATGTAATTTGGAGATAGGAGGCAAAGGAACAGGATTTGAAAGGAATACCCTCACACAAATTTAAAATGGGAAGAAAAAAGAAATAGTTATTTCACAGAAACAACTAAAGCTTAACTCTACTTTTATGATATTGGCAAAGAACCTAGGAAGTTATAGCGTTCTATAGAGCACCACTGGGAAAAACCAGGTTTAAAGCAACAGTGTTTTACTTTTTCTTTTTTCCCCTTTCTGTATCCTATTTTAAATGTTTCTAATGTAATGACAGTTCTGGGCCATACTTGCAGCTCTTAATTATGCTGACTAACGAATGGAACATTGGCTTAGGTAACTGAATTTGGTGGACAATGTGGTTCATTGCGTCAAGACAAGACTTCCTTGTGATGTTAGGACTATTTTCCCAGGGAAAGTAAGAAGAAACCTTCACCCTTCTGAACTGTAGGGAAGTATGTTATGTTGTCATAATGACACACATTGGCCATGGTTCCTAACTACCCAGGCTAGTGAAGCGAATGTCTGGTTTTTTCTCAAAGTCTTCTTATAACACATTAGGGAGTTTTGTATAACCCACCAGTGACAAAACTTTGTCCTTTCTCTGACTTGGCAATACTCTGAAGTCTATAAAACAGCAACATGAAATCCATGATGATGATAACAATAACAACTGATTTTCTCTAGAGACAACATGATATATAAGATAAAGAAGTGGTTTCTGAGTCAGCAAGACTAGTATTTAAGTCCTACTTTTGATGCAGATTGATGGTTAACCTGGGTGAATCCCCTTAACCTATTATCAAGGTCCCAGAAAGCTTCCTAAGACTGTAAGTTATATAACAATGAATGATAATCATCGGCAAAGGGAATTTCCTTACTTGGGAATTCCCCACAGTTAAATTGTAGATCCTGATCAAATGTATATATGTGCACAAAACCAAACACAAATACACATATTACTTAAATGTTTGCAAATAATTTTTACAAATATTATCTCAATTGAAGTTCATCACCATCCTATGATGCTACAGGCATTATTACCTCCATTTTACAGATGGGGCAATTGAGACTGAGAGTGGTTGAGTAATTTGCCTAAGGCCAAATAGCTAGCATGTGTCAGAGTTGGGATAACCATTTGAATTATCCATGTGGCTTTGGGCAAATCATGTAACCTTTCTTATTAAAGCACCGACATCACAAGGTCATTGTGATAGTCAAATGAGATAACATAGGTAAAGTGATTTGCCAGCCTTAAAGTGCCACATAAGTATTATAGTTAGTTTGCCTACCCTGAAGAGACTGCAACCCTAAGAAAGGAAAACTAGGAGGAATAAGAAAACATACACTTCAAAGGCTATCATTACTCAGAGCATTTCTCTCCTTGTGAAATGTCAGCAAGGGCAGTCGAAGTTTTAATATACTCTTTAAAAAATAATTAATGTCACCGAAGTTCTGACAGAAAAGCTTCTTTTTTAAGAAGATCAAGGTGGTGAGTCACAGAGACAAAGATTACTGATATGAAATGATCAATTGGCAAACTGTAATTCAATCAAATGGTTCTGCCTAGATCATAAACCATGAGAGTCTAGCTCAGGCCATTTAAGAGATCATCAGAACCCTTTGCCTGAGCTCATATAGTCTTAGCAATCGATCACCACCTTTCCTTCCTTCTTTCTAGCTTTATGCTATCTGTCTTACCAACTCCCTTTCCTATCTCTTTCTTTTCCAATCTTTATCCTACTTCTTAGTTCACTTTTACAGTTCTTTTTCTTTCCTCCTTTCTGTCTTCTCTCCTTGACATCATCTTTCTGTTACCTCAATACACCTCATCACTCATCTTGTCTACCTGTCTCTCTATTTTTACAAAATGCCTGCCTCACTATTTCTGCATTTTCTTCCTACCCTTCTAGAATCCTTCCAACATCCTCACCCCCTCTGTCCTCACTTGCTTCTGCCACCAGCACCCCACATGCAGATTAAATGTTCAATACGTAACAAAGTTGACAGATGTTTTATTATTAAATTAAGGGGCTTTTTAATCTATGAAAACAAAAACAGTGATTTTCTTTTATTTTTTTGAGCTAGAGGGAATGGGGAGCATAAGAAATACATGACAGGGTGATAAGGAATAAAAACAAGAGAGGAGTTTTTGTTTTGTTTTCTATTTCCTTCAAACAGCATGAAGTTTCTGGATATCTGGTGTTTAAAGGGAATATCTGTACCTGTGATGGATTTGTAAAGATATCAAACGACAACTAGAATTTGGTATAAAATGTGTATGGAATGGTGGGCCGTTGGACATAGGTAGAGGAAGACGTGGCTTTGAATCCAAGGTCAGACAATCATTAGCTTTGCTGCACTAAGCAAGTCACCTTACCTCTCTGAGTCCGTTTCATCATCTGTAAAATGGAAGGATTCACTGGATTAATGTCTGTAATGTGCTTTATAAACCATGAAGTGCTATCTAAATGTCAGTTATTTTTAGTCATCAGGTATAGTGCTGTGACGTTAGAAACCTTTTGCTCTTGAAGAAGAAAACATCTTGGTGGCCACAGAGGGAGTTTGTTTACATTGAGCCTCTCATCATATATGCCTAAATCTAATTAACAAAAACATTTCCTTAATATTCTGTTATACAATTGTAGATCTGCGTTGAGAGGTGGATTATAGGTAGACGGTGAATCCTAAGAGATAGCTTGTCACAGTAGATGCCTATTTTTAGAGGTGATTCCCCCACCCCAAACATCTCTTTGGCTGTGATCCCAAAGATTATGAACGAAAAGGGTAAAAGGTGAGGAGAGAAAGATCAAGGCTAAGAAAATCATCTTGGAATCTATGACCCTAGAATATTGCTCATCCCAGAGGTCTGGTTTCATCAGGAATACCTACCTCTGTTCGTCCCCTTTAAGAATGAAGGAGGGACCACAACAACCCAGCTCTATAGCTGTGAAGTACTATGATCCCCACTACTAAGCTGAAGCTGGAGTTATAGCAACCCCACTTGATCCTCACCCCCAGTTAGCAGCTTCAGGCTAATAGAGCCAACATCACTCACTGTTCAGGGTTCACTGGATGAGGATAGACTGGGTCCTATCGGGCCTGCCTGTACTGAGAGCAACAAAGCCCATGGGTACCAGGGTTCCCAAGACTCCCCTGGGGTTGATTGCCTTCCCCTGGCTCTGATAACTCTGTTGGTATTTCTGGGTTGCCCTGGTAGTTGACTTGGAATGACTTCAGCAGAGGTGGTTCTGCAGTCTGGTGATTTGTTGCCTCCTGAACTTCTTTCCCACAAACAAATCCAAATGGTGAAGATTCATTTGGGTCCCTGGGGTGTGCAGAGCCATCTGCTATTTCTCTCTGTCACAGCTGTTGCTTCTGACTCTACTCACCCAGAAGTCTACATGGCTAGTGCTAGGAGCATGGCCCCAAAGAGTGACAGAGCAGGAGGATATGCTCATGCTTTTGGCAGTCAGCCCTCTCAGTCCTCCTCACCCAGAACCAACTGGCCAAAGTGGAGCCACCATTGTGTGCGTTGTGACTATAGTCAGGGTCGGGTTCCATTTTTCTCTGCATGAAGGGAGCACGCATCAGCCCTTAGTCATTAACTTTGCTGGTTATTTGCAAAGCTGCCTAAGAAGCTAAGCAGGAAGAAAAAAAAATCAACTGTCCTTTTGTGAAAAGAATATTGCATTTGGAAACTTAAGAGATCTGGGCTCAAAATCTACCTCTGACTCCTCTTAACTGTATGACCATGAACAAGTCACTTAACCTTCATCTAAAAAATGGATATAATTATCCCTGTAGCACCTACCTACCTATATCTCTTGTAGGCAAAAGGAGATAAGGTATGCAAAGCTCCTTGTAGGCCTAGAGTACACTATAAATTTCAGCTGTTATTCATCTCTCATAACCATGGATTCAGTCTCTCCAAGAAAGGAATTTAAGTGAAAAAATCCCATGCTTTATCTACACTGTCATCTTGGCTCCGATCTTCTTAGGAAGAAACTTTTCAGTGATTCTTTGGTCATTCATCTGTATTCCAATTAGGCAGATGGATAAGAATTAGTATTTTGCGTCTAGAGAAACTGAGTCATAGGCGTAGAATTCTTTATCCATTCAGAGAGTTAGAGCAAGGGTTTGAACTGACACCCTAGGACCCGTACATGTAGCCAAATTGCCTCCTTCTTTTATTTCCTTTGAAGAAAAGAGTGGGAAAAGAAGCTTATCTGTTCTGAATGAAATCTGACACTCAGTCAAAGCAGAGACTGTGGCACTTGGATGGAAGGGCCACCGGTAAATGAGGCAATCCAAGCTGTCAGTTCATTTTCAGCTGTTAAAAACATATTCCTCAGCTGAGTAGGTCATCTTTTCTACCTGCCCCTTTCATTCCCTGTACACTGATATGCTTAAAACACTTACCAATCCCTTTTTACCCTGAGCAGATGAGCAGTCCAACCCTGTTTCTGCCTGTGTTTTCATTGGCCTAACACTAATCACTGAATAAACGTTTGTTAAATACCTACTAGGTGCCAAGCACTATGATAAAACACTGATGATACAAATAAAGCAGATTTTCCATTGACTGCTTTGCTTGGTTTCAACTCCGCCTCAGGGTAAATTCACCACCTGAAATTTCCTCATCTTGGAAATCAATTCAGCTTTTATACTCAACCCCTCAGCACTCTGTTCAATGGCTTCTCCCATCTCATTGGAAGGCTCAAAGGTGGAACAATAAACTTCTCCCAGAGCCTTCTTCTATAAGCCACTCAGAACTTTTCAGCTGACTCCTCAGTCAATGAATGGGTGTGGCCTCAGAAAAACTGAGACCTGGGAAAGACTTTAATTTAGACAGGCCAAGATCACTGGCTGCACTTGGGGCCATTGCCAGTTGTCTTGATCTTTCTCTTGCCCCTGATCTTCGATGACTCTGGGGGAGGGAGTGAGGCTAACTATTTTGCCTCACTTAAATCAGTTCAGATGCGAGTCAAGTCATCATCCCATGATGTCACTGGTGCTCTTCAAGAACACAGGACCAACAGCAGCCTTTTTGGTCAGCTGCTCTCTGTGGTTTGGACTCCTGCATCGTGATGATTGCCCGTCCTCGTGCTGAGTACCCCCTGGCAAGGCAGGGGCAGTCTTTGGTTTCTTATGCATATCCCCAGTGCTTGGCACAATGCACGGCACATCGTTGGCCCTTAATAAATATTTATTGACTATTGACAATCTCCAATCTAAGGAGCCCCTAGCCTAATGCTATAGTAAGCAATTACTATCATTACTGAAAGGAGCCATTTTTAAGGAAAATTGGAGAGAAAAATCCTATTGTCAAAAAGCGAAGGTTGTTTTGTAACTTCCAGGTGCATGGAGAGGAGCAGTAGGGAGTAGGCAAAGTCATGGTGTATCATATTCTGGGATTTAAACTGCAGGGAATTACAGAGAGATAGCAGAAAGTGCTGTCTTTAGTTATTAAGAATCATAGACTGTCTGAAATGGCAGAGACTTTAGAGATCTAGTCTAACCTAGTCACTTAACACACGAGGAAAATGAAGCTCCACGTCTATAGTAGCCTGTTCACTTTGGGTCACCACATTTTGGAAGGACAGTGATAAGCTAGGGAGCATATGGAAGACTACAAATGGGATCATGATAGGCCTTGAGATCATGTTGGGTCAGAACGTGTCAAAGGAAAGGAAGATGTTTATCCTTTGGGGGCCATATGGAAGCTGTCTTTGGGTATTTGAAGGAGTGCCATGTAGAAGATGGAACAGACTTGTTTTTCTTGGTGCCAGAAGGCAGAAGTAATAGCAATGACTAGATATTGCAGAGACAAATTTCAGGTTGATGTAAGGGAATAATATATCTTGAGTGGTTAAAAAGGAAATGGTATTCCTTGGGAGGTAGTGGCACCTTCGTCACTGGATGTCTGAGTTTGTATGACTGGTTGTCAAATCTTGGTCATTGGTGGATTAAACGAGATGACCACTGAGATCCCTTCCAGCTCTAGGTTCCATGCCAAGGTCTAGGACTTTGCTCTTTTAATTCTTAAATTAATGTTCTTCCCACCACCCCAAACTGCTTGGAAAACATCTTGGAATCTATTCAATACAATGGAATGTATGGCTAATGCATTTTCTATCGAGAATCAAATACGGGTACTCTGAGAGCTACACATCCCCAGGGAATATCCCTCTCCCTTTCCAAGAGCAGCGGGACACATTATCCAAATCCCCACCCCACCCCACCTCCAGGCTCCAAGTCCCTCCCTGGTCTTTCAGACAGCAGGGCTGACAATCAGGTCACTAAGAAACTGTACCTAGTCTCTTAAGCACAGTAAGATCTATGCTTTACTCCTCTGGGAATCAAGCAGTCTCACTTGGGGAGCACAATCAACCAACCACCATTTTCCGCCTTCCTTGAGCTATTCTCGTCAAAGCTTTGAGTTAGCTATCTCTTCACTGTTTTCAGAGAGAAGACTTTTTTTTCCACCCCCACACACTTCACAACTTCTGTTCCCTTTTAAGTTTTTTTTTGTTCTTTTGTTAAGATCATTTCTCTTCAAGTCTTTCAAAGCTTCTTTGAGGAATCTCAGAAACACAAAGCACTCTTTTTTAGATTGTGTGCCTGGTTATTTCAAGTTTGTGCCTGAGAACAAGACATATGTACAACTGTGTCCCATGTCACCATGATCCTAGAAATGCATCCGTATGTTTGCTTAGGTTTATGCAGGGACATGTAGCCACATGGTTTATTCATTTCGAACAGAAGTTCTTAACCAGGTGTCTACATATATACATGAGGGGTCTGTGAATAGATTTCACAGGGTTCTTAAATTTTCATGAGGGAAAAAATAATTATATTTACTAATCTCTTATTGAAAAGTAATATTTTTTAATTATGTTTTTAATAATTCTGAGATGAAGTATGTGTACTTCACCAAGTCAATGACATTAAAAGAAAAATAAATTTAAAAAAGGTTAAGAGCCCCTGGTCTTGAATGAAATAATCTAGCATGCTACCGACTTTCCATTACTGCATTGTCCTAGGTTCTTTCTGTGACCTTGAAGAAGTCATGCGCAGAAATGTCATCCAGCCTTATTTTCCTTATCTGTAAGGTCAGTCAATAAGCATATATTAAATGCCTTTTTAGGTCAGGAACAATGACAGGCACTGAAGATAGAAAGGAAGGAAGCTAGCTATCCCTTCAAGGAATTTAAATTCTAGCAGGAGAGAGAGTACATACATTTAGAAGTCTATGAAAATATTTGTAAAGGTAAATGTTTTTTGAGGTTCAGGGAGGGGAGGTATTAGAAGCTGGCAGGGTAGGAAGCGGATCAGGAAAGTCATTAAATAAGGCATGGCAATTAAATGAAATAATAAATATTTAATAATAAATAATTTAATAAATAATATTTGATAAGTATTAATAAATAATATACCATTTAACAATAAATAATTTAATAAATATTTTATGAGGTGCATTAATAAATAATATAATATTTAATAAGTAATAAATATTTAAATAAAATCAAAACTATAAGATTTAGAGGTGAAGAGGGAGCTAATTCCAGGCAATGGATGACAGCCTGTCTAATGGTACCAAGATGGGAAGTCATGTGTGAGGAATATCGACAGCATCAGTTTCACTGTGATGAAGAATTGGTAAAGAGGAGCGATAACCATCGAGTTTGGCATGATAGATTGAGGCTGGATTATCCATAGAGAGAAGCCTGTATTTGATCCTAGAGGCAATAATAAGCCACAGGAGACTACTAAGCAACAGAGTTGCATGATCAGATTTCTGGTTGAGGAAAGACATTGGAAGCTTTGGAAGCTGGATTGGAAAAGGAAGAGACTTGAGGGAGGGAACCTAATAGAGAGGGTGCTGCAATGGATTTGGAGGCAAGAGATGATTAAGTCTGAGTTAGGGTGGTGAAGCAGGACGAATGAAATGGTTTATGAAAACGCATTTCATAGAGTCAGAAGATGCATCAAATTAGCTATTGTCATTTTATTACACTCTTCATCTGCATTTGCTCTTAGCTCACGAGAAGAAAAAAGTTAAATGTTGTTTGTCTTTCATTCTCAAAAATTATTATAACAAATAAATTATGTACTTAACTACAAAGCAGTTAAATTAATTTCCCTTGGAATAAGCATTGCATGTATGTGTATACACGCATACCCCTTCTGTGTACCTTGGCACCTGCCTATGCTTATATAGGAAATCTCATTTGGATCTGTGACATGGAGAGTGCGTTAGTGTACACACTGAGGCTTTTGTACCTGATCCTCATCGTGTGAACTTATGGTTGCTTTGTTTGAAGGCATATAGCCTCAAAGCTGCAATAGATGAACTGTTAGTGATGATGAATGGGAGATGGGAAGAGTTATGAGATGAGAAACCCAGACACTGTGGCTCTGAAGCAATGCCATGCAGGGCAGGTGATCAGTGAAAGAGGAACTTCTTTCTCCTCCATCACCTAGCAGCACGAGGGAACATCGTTATTTAATAGAGAGAGCAAGGGAAATAAACCAAAAAGGGGAGAAAGTGCTGTCACCAATATAGAAACCAGAAGGGTTCCTGGGCATCAGAGTGCTGACAGTTTCAGATGAAGTTGTTTTTCCTTATTGTCCTCTTCTGTAACCTGGGGAGAAATCTCCTAAGGGTTTCATGTTTTATGACTCTCTCCATCTTTGCTTCACACGTAATTAAATAGATTTTAATATTTTGATAGATATGTGATTTTCCTGAATATAGTTACACCCTCCATCATGCAGATGGTGACCTATCCATGCTCTCTCATCCTAGGCAAGTTTTGCCTCTATCTTTCTATCAATCCCACAAAGAGGATCCATGAAAAGCACTGGGTGCCTTTCTCTCATTCTTTCCACATTCCATGGCCATTAATAAAATCCTTATACTGTCCCTCTATTATCTCTCACTCCAGCTATATAAACAGAACACTTCCTTTTCTCTCATCACACATGCCCTTGATAAGGTTTTTTATAGCATAGCTCTTAGGCAAATTATCCTTGATAACATGCGGCAAGGTAGCACAGTGGATTGGATGCTGAACCTAGAGCCAAGGAAATGAGTTCAAATAGTGCCACAGACACTTACTACCTGTGTGACCCTGATAAAATCACTTAACCTATGCTTGCCTCAGTTTCCCTATATAGAAAGTAAAAATAATGTAACAGCTGCTTCCTAGGGCTTTCGTTGTGAGGACAAAATAAGATTATATCTGTGAAATTTCTTCCCCTCTTTCAGGATTATTATGATTATTGTTGTTATTATTACTGTAATTACATATGTTGATGAAAGAATGGTCCCTTAGCAAATTCATAGAGACTGGAATATAGCCTGGTCTCCCATTCATTTAGGCCCAGGTCCATTGAGAGGATGGAACCACCACTTTGGTGTCCCATCACAATCTAGCTTTAAATTTATGTAGTTAATAAGATCATAAAATCAAGATTTGGAAGGGAAATGCTGAGGTCCTTGAGGCCAACACTGCCCTTTCTTTCTTTGACAAATCAGGACAGAGTCTGAGAGAAGTTAAGTGACTTTCCCAGGGTCGCATAGCTAATAAATGTCTGAGGGCATATTCAGACTCAGGTTATTCTGGCCCCAAGTCCAATGTTCTAGACACTGTATCACCTAGCAGCATCTACAACAATCATAGATCCTCAGCTCACCTCACAGGGGGAAAAAGTGACAAAGGAATTTAAAGCTGCTTCAAAAGCACGTCGTTGTTCAATGGCTGCATTTGTGTTGTTATGATTCTACAAAGAATAGTTCTAAGTTGGCTTTGACCTTACATTCCCCCGAGCACTCCCAATAGAGTTTTCTAGAATTAGATGGAAAGTAGTTGAATGTGTATGAGACTGAAAAGTACCCTGGTGGCTTTCAAGACCCAGAAGTAACATCTTTGGTTAATGTGAATATTAATTTGATTAATTAATTAATTAAGTGTAATTAATTAATGTGACTATGTCTAGGATGAAGGTCTGGTTTTAAGGCAAGGAGAAAGCAATGAAAGTGGGGGGACATACAAAGGATAAATTCCAGTGAAATAAATTTTATGATTTAACCCTGTATATCAGCAAATTTAACCTTGTTTTAAGTGTACTTTTGCAAATTGTGAAATGGAGATTACAAGGTTTAGTGCTAAGAAGTTTTAATCCTTAGCCAAAAATGAAAAAGAAACTGAAATTCTCTTCATTCAGCCTTGAAATAAAGATCCTAAGAAAAAATTCTTTAGATTTGTTTTAAAATTTTTACTTTTGTATACTCTCCTCTTAACTTCAAGGCACACTTTCTCAAAGACAAATTGTAGATTTAGTAGAATGGTCTCAACTCAGCAGCCTGAGTGATGCTGTAAAGTTGATGATGTCTCTGCCAAATTTGTGCATATTTTAAATTTCTCTATTGGAAAGGTTGAAAGAAATATATGGTTCTGTCATTTTTGCCCCAAAAGCCTGAATTGGCAGAATATTTCCAAATGTAAGCACCATTTGGTCAGCTCAGTCAGGAACCTGACCCTGACTTTAACATATAGACAGATTTAAAGATCTGAGTTAGCAGATGTGAAAGAGAAGACCCAGAAAAGGGAAGGGGTTAAAAGTGAATGGACATGGAAGAACATGTAAAGAACAGATACTGGTGGGAAAAAAAGAAGATAAAAAACGATCTTGTTTGTATGCTTCATTCAACATTTCCAAAGTCATTCAATTCAATTTAATGAGCATTTTCAAACTACCTTCTATATGCCAGGTACTGTGTTTGGTGTTGCAGAGATAATGATAAATATAAAACAATTCTTGCCTTCAAAGAAATTGCAGCATACTGGGAGGAAATAATAGATATACATGTTAGCGTATATGTATGATATACATATACATGTGTATATACACACATATATGTATATACATATACATGTATGTATATACACACAGACAAAGGTGTACAGGAAGTTTTAATGACTGAGTGAATCAGAAAAGGATACTTGTAGGAAGTAGCACTTGAGGTAATCTTTAAGGTATCTGGGGTCTCCAAGACAAAGAAATGAGGAAGGAGAGTATTACAGATATGAAAATAAGGCTTTGCAAAAGCATGGAGGTAGAGTATGAAATGTGCTGAGCATATTTCAATGGGTACCAAGTTGGACAGTGTGTGAGGGGGATTCATTGTCTACATTCAAATACAGAACTCCGATTACCCAACTGGCACATTCGACCAAATGAAGACACATCCTCTAAATTAAGAGAAATGAAGTTCTCAAAGGCAGGATGGGGGGCAAGGGGAGAAGATGTTGAGGGAGAAATTACTAAAACGGTGAAACACAGTAGTAACCAAAAGAAATGAGACGGGGGAAAAAAAGTGTATAATGAGATAGACTGACCATCATGATGAGAAGAGGAGGCAAATCTGAATGAAGTGACAGATAGAAAAATAAAAGAGGGGCAGAGGCATTTGTGACAGTTTGGAACAGCTTGAGAAAGGTCACATATGCCCTCTGGGTGCCCAACTACACAAGAGCTGCTGTGGACTGTCATGGTAGATAAACAAGGGAGAGTGGGATTGAATACAATTTACAACTTGCTTGTCATCTGGGAAGAGAGCCGAGATGAATTGCACATCCCCCTCAAGTTGTCAGGTCCCCGGGGTGGTGGGAGGGGAGAGAAGAGGACATGCCTGTCAGTAAATAGCAAGTAAAGGAAGTCACCCCTTTTCTCAACTTCTTTCAGGGGGGAGGGAAACTTCTAACAGTTGATATAGCTGCTAGTGCATCATGGAGAGCTCAATAGCTTGAAGACCACTTAGTATAAGGCCGAGAATGATTTGATTAAGAAATTTGGTGGCTCTAGATTTAACTCTAGTTCCTTATAATGGTTTAAAGGTGACAATTTGAAAGGTGCTTTTATTTTTAGAATGTGGAATCTAGGAAGTGTTACCAAATCAAAAAGAAAAGGAAAGAAAGGAGAGGAGAAAGGAAGGAAGGAAGGAAGGAAGGAAGGAAAGAAGGAAGGAAGGAAGGAAGGAAGGAAGGAGAGAAGGAAGGAAGGAAGGAGAGAAGGAAGGAAGGAAGGAGAGAAGGAAGGAAGGAAGGAAGGAGAGAAGGAAGGAAAGAAGGAGAGAAGGAAGGAAGGAAGGACAGAAAGAAAGAAAGAAAATAGGAGGATGGTGCCTCTAAAAGACATAGCTCACTTTTGTTAAAAGGCAAACAAGTAAGAGAGGTTTGTGATGAGGTCATCCACAAAGGAGTATTTTTCAGCCATGACAATTCACAAAAGGGAAAAGAAGCATAATTTTCACTGGTAGAAGGAGCATGGTGCTGATGAACTTGTGGTTCCTTCAAATTGCCAAAGTAAAGGAAGTCTACTGGTTTTATTGTCTTTGTTTTTCTGAAAAGAAGATCTGGGGATTTAAGTGGACTGCCAGCTCAGTGTGAATCAGTGGGAAGGGATGGCAGCTATGAAATTAAAGCAATCATCGGCAGCGTTAAGAGAGGAGCACAACAGTGTCTGCTTCTGGAGTGGTGGTAATCTTGTGGTTTGGCCACTTCAGAAGCATTATGCTCAACACTGAGTGTATCATTTAAGAGGAACATTGATTTTCTTGAGAGCACCCAAAACAGGGCACCTAGAATGAAAAGGTCTTATGTCCATGCCATAAGAAGTGTGGTTGGAGAAACTGGGAATGGTTGAACAGGAGACAGTTACTTGGGATGGGGGTAGGGGAAGGAGAAGATAGGCTACCTTCGACTCTAGCCCATGGAATGGACATTAAATAGTTTTGTTTGTTCCCTGAGGGCTGATCTAGAAACAGTGAAAATTGTAGAGGCAAATTTATGCTCGATGTAAGAAGTATATGGGGGAGGGAGAAGAGTACTTCCTAGTAAAGAGAACTGTCCCAAAATAAAATGGTCAGCTCTGTGAGGCAACATCATGTTGTTTTTCACTAGTTTCAGTTGTGTCTGACTCTTCAGGACCCCATTTGTGGTTTTCTTGGCAAAAGCAATGTAGTGGTTTGCCATTTCCTTCTCCAGTTCATTGTACAGATGAGGAAACTGAGGTAAACAGGCTAAAGTGACTTGTCCAGGGTCACACAGTTAGCAAGTAACTGAGTACCAACATACTAACATCATAGTATCATAGATATAGAAATCTAGTCCAAAGTTCTCATTTAACAGATGAGAAAACTGAGTCACAGGACAATTAAGATTTTTGCCCAAGGCCACACACTCAATAGATACCAGATGGAATTTGAGCCTAAATCCTACAACTCAAGAACAAGCTCTCTGGTAAATTCTCCATTGTTGTCTGTCTTCAAGATAAGGCTGTACCAATACTTGTTAGATATGCCGTATATAGGGATTTTTGTTCAGATATGATTTGGGGTACAGATGGCTACTCAAGAACCCTCCAACTTGAAGATACTATAATCCCATGATGATAAAAGTTTCACTGATGAAATATATATATAGACTTCTTCATAGAGAGATAATGATATCTTCTACCTGATGGGACAAAAAATGTTATCACTAGAATAGGAAAACTTTCCCTATGGACTTGCCTTTCTCTTAGAAAAATCTGATGTCTTTAGGTGAAAATTCAAAGAAGGGAAATAAGGCTCAGATATGTGAAAATCAACAACAGTGGATGACATTCAACATAACTAAATTATTTTCCTTTTACTTTGAATCCTCATGACATCTCTTTTCATTTCCTTTTCTGAGAATGTACAAATACACTGCAATCTATGAGTATTGCTTCTTTTCCTCTAGAAATGGCCTTTTGGTTGGTGATGTGTCGCAGGGTAGGCCATGAAGCAGATTGTTTTTAAAAGAATATAGATTTTATTTAGCACTCCCCCCCCCAAAAAAAGTACATAATTGTTTGACAGTATGTACATAACTAGGGATGAACTTTCAATGGTAAGACCTATGATCAGGGATTTGCACTCTCTTGGAATGCCTTGGTGCTGGCCATTGCCTAAAGAGGGATGATGAAATAGAACTCAATGTAATTCATTCCCCAAAGCCAATTCCTCTTAATTTCTCAAAAACCAAAGGAGATGAAGAGCCATCATATCATTTTCTTGGATGCGGTAATTCTTTTCATTTATTAGGATCCATTGTCATTGGACAAAACAAGAGCTATAGATCTGCCAAATTTACCAATAATTAAGGACCCTGTGCTAAAAACTCAAATTAGGAAAAAAAAACAGGATGATAGATTTTAGTGGGCCTTTATAACCATCAGTGAGTCTTCCTACCAGGTGTACATCTGTATTACAGACGTTGACTCTTCCATTCCGAAGAACAGAATGACAGTGGAAAACAAAACAAAACAAAAACCTGCTTTGAGAATTGGAGGACTTGAAATTGATTCTGGGATCTGTGTTAGAATCTCACCTGTATTCTCCCAGATAAGTTACTTAACTCTTTGGGCCTCAGTTTCCTCAAATGTAAAATATATAATTAGAACCTGATAATATCTCAGGTCTGTTACAATTCTAAATCTAGCATCCTTTAATCCTGAAATTTATCCAGAGTAGGAATTTATCTGGCATGTTAGGCATCTTGCTTTGGTAATTACCATCAGCAACAAGGAAGTCCAAATGTCACTGATGCAATCTCACTAAGGAAAGAAAACATCAGGGGCATACTGTGTATTATTTGCTAGTGCCAGGTCTGTTTTCAGGAGAGTATATCATGTCAGGATTAAGCCTTTACAGATACCTAGGATCAAGGGCTGAGACAACTGTACCAGTGGTATTTTATATTTATCTCTATTTTCCTACCCAGGTAAAGATTTCAAAATCCTTAAGTTGTATAAACGACAAGAAGATGCAGGAAATCAGGTCTAACAAGATTGTCCTCTTTATCCTTGTGCTCTAGGGACAGTACAAATGACTGCTTTTGGTTTAGATGGCACCAGCTTTTCCTAGTGGAGTAATGGAAACAATTATGACCATGTATGTTGGCTTTATTATAGTTTGTGTCACTTTGTTGCCGGTTTGTTTGTCACATTCAGACTTATCTTGTTTCTCTGAATGCGTGGAACTTTGGAAACAAAATAATAAAAATGATACTCCTTACATTTCTTTATTTTTTTCAAATGGAGTATTGTGATGGCCTTTTTGTATCTTTGTATGTATTTTTATTCATATACATAGGAAATAGAAAGCTGGGGAGAGAGAAAACAGACAGAAACAATGAAATAGAAAAAGAGAGAAGGGAAAGAAAGGAAGGAAGGAAGGGAGAAAGAGGAAGGAAGAACAAAGAGAAAGAGAGAGAGGAAGGAAAGAAGGAAAAGAAGAAGGAAGGATATAATGAGAAAAGAAAAAGAAGACAAAAATGTACAGAGACACAGCATAGCGAATAACGTATTGGGAAAATCTAAGTTCAGACCACACCTCATACTTCCTAGCCATATGACCCTGGGCAAATTAGTTAACATTTATGAACCTCAAACTTATTTATGAAGTCATTGATAGGTCACATAATATGTGTCTGAGGAGGAAGCACTCACACTGAAGAAATAATAGATCGCTTACATGTTCATTTATCTATATTAATCTATTTTCATACATTTGTCCATACCAACACATATATACGTGAGACATAAAAAAACAAAATAAGAAAACAATCCTCTTTAGTCTCACAGAGCAACATAAGAGAATATTCTATTGCATAAAATATGATATCCTTTTGGATTATGTTTGTATGTCTGTTTAGCATGTGTTTGGCAAACATATGCCAACTGGCTGTCCAAAAATCTTCTTAAGTTCAACATGACCAAAACTGAATTTGTTATCTTTTGTCCCCAAGCCCTTACCTCTTCAAAATTTCCCCGCAGTGAATGGTGATGCCCCTGTCAACTAGGGTAGAAACCTAGGTGTGATTTTTGACTACTCACTCTCTTTCACTCCCATATGTAATCAGTTGTCAAATCCTGTTATTTGTTCCTTGGTGGTATGTCTCTTAAGGGAAGCTTGGTGGTGTAATGGATAGAGCATGGAGGCCTGGAGTCAGGAAAATTCATCTTCTGAAGCTCAAATCTGGCCTCAGATGCTTATCAGCTGTGTGACCCTGGGCAAGTCACTTAATCCTGTTTGCTTCAGTTCCATGGTCTAAAATAAGCTGGAGAAGGAAATGGCAAACCTCCAGTATCTTTGCGAAGAAAAACCTGAATGGTCTCACAAGGAGTTGGACATGACTGAAAAAGACTCAACCACAACATATCTCATATATACCCCGTTCTCTTCTCTGACACTGCTACTACCCTCTTGTAGGCTCTCCTCACCTAAATTATTAAAATAACCCTTCTGTTTAGTCTACTTGCCCCAATTCTCTTTCCACTCCTATCCGTCCTCCAGTCAGCCGTCAGATTGATCATCCTAAAGTTAAAGTCCGATCATGTCCCCCTCATCCTCAGTTCAGTCAATTCCAGGGGCTTTGTATCACCTCCAGGATCAAATATAAAATTGTGTGTTTGGCATTTAAAGCCCTCCATAACATAACCTGGTACCTTTCCAGTCTTTTGACATCTTCTCCCACCCCCAGGTACTCTGTAATCCAATGATAATGGACTCCTTCCTTTTCATCCCACAGAACATCCTATCTCACACCTCCTGGCATTTTTGCTGACTGCTCTCCATGGCTAGAATTATCTGTCTTTCCCTCTCTGCTGCCTTGCTTCACTGCCTTCCTTCAAGCATCAACTAAAATCCCAGCTTCTATAAGAAGCCTTTCCTGGGAGTCCTTAATCTTAGTGACTTCCTTCTGAGATTATCTCCAGCTTAACCTGTATATATCCTGTTCACACGTGGTTGTATGTTGTCTCGCCCCTTAGATTTGAGATCTGGAATGATTTTTCTTTTGCCCTTTTTAACATCTCTAGCACTTAGCACAGTGCCTAACACACTGTAGATGTTTAACAAATACATGCTTGTTGATTAAGTGACTCACACATTGGGTTCATCATCGTCATCATTGCTAGCATTTTGTAGTGCCTACTATGTGTCAGGCACTGCGCTAAGCACTTTACAGTAATAATGATGATCATAATAACAACAGCATTCACATAGTGCTTACTGTATGCCAGGTGCACTGTGCTAAACACATGAGAATTATTATCTCATTTTTTTTTCTTCACAACCACTCAACAACTCTGGGAGACAGATGCTATTATCATTCACATTTTATAGATAAGAAAACTGAGGCAAATAGAGGGTAAGCAACTTGTCCAGGGTCACACAGATAGTATTTGAGACCAGATTCGTACTCAGGGCTTTCTTACTCTATGCCAGCATTCTATCCTCTGTGCACACCTACCTGCTTATTTAAGATAATAATACAAATTTTTATATGATAGTTTAAACTTTGGAAAGCATTTTATATGCGTTGTTTTATTTGACAGAAACTATGTCCACATTGTAGTGATTTTCTAGTTGAAAATGGGAAGAAAAGTCAGTTACCCATCTAAATTATAAGTATCTGCCACTACCAGTCTATTAATATTTGGAGATTGGACTGATTTTTCTTTTTAGTTTTCTACAGATGATTGGCAGTGTGGCTACAGCCTTATTCCTATTGTCAAAACAGACATAACTGAAATTCTAGTTACTCTCTTCCACTGTTTTAGTTGTCCTCTTTTTTGAATCCTAGAATTCCAGAATTGTGGAGGTGTAAGAAGTTGCAGAGAGTGTATATGATTGAACCCTCCCTGGGAAGCAGGAATACCTTCTTTAACATTACCAATTCATGGTGTCCAGTGACAAGGAACTCACTATGTATTTAGTGAGACAGGTTAAGATGTCCCTGTGGATGCCCTGCCACACAGAAATGTGATGCCCAAAACATTGACATCTTGTGCTTGAAGTAGGGCAGAATGATGTAAAATGTCATACCTCTCTTTAGTCATAGATTTGGATAAAAGGTCTGTGTACATCATTGACCAAATCATCAAACATCTTTTTTTTTCCTCAAAATAAAATGTTATACAAAATGTCCCATTTCCCTTTTCCCTTGGGTTTCAAACAATGTCTGATTCAAATGTATCTGTAGACTGAGATTATTTAGGGGAAACCCCAGAGTTTCATTTTGTAATGTTTTTGTGATTTGGAGGGAAAAAAAGACTGCAGATTTTAAATGTTTTAAACCAAAAAAATTCCTGGAAATTTAGTGATGATAAGAGTTCACATCTGTTAATTCTTTTTAATGCCCACAAAGGTTTTATATGTGCTTTATCTCTCTTGATCATCACAGCAGCACAACACCACTCACCAATATTTCCATTTTGCTTATTAACAAACTGAGGCTCCAATGGATTAATTGCCTAATAAAAATCACACAGTTTATCTGTTTCTGAGGCAAAATTTGAATTAAAATCAAGCTTGGACTAGATAATGCTATCTTGGGATGGAAATACTGGGAGCGTAAATGAATTTTGATCCTTGAGAAATGAATACAAATATTTAAAGTGCAAAGAAAAAAAGGGAATTTTTTAAACTGCCGCAAACCTTAGAGACATTCAGAAAAGCTGCAACTGCAGTATGAATGGAGAAAAAAAAGTCAACAGGATTGTTATAAAAATAGAAAGAAAGAGAGACAGATATAGGGAAGGACAAAGGATCTGGAAGGACAAACTCACGGGAGAAAATGAGAGCAAGCCTTGATGAGAACAATTTGGAGGGCAGAAGGTGATAAAGATTCAGTGAGAAATAATGTACTGCCCAAGAGTTGTTAGAAATCAGTGTTTTTTTAATATTTCAATAAAACAATTGGGAGTGTGATGGAAATCAATAATAATAAGCAATAGAAAGAAAACTAAGAAAAAATAGAGGTGAACAGAAATTAGGAAGAGCTTTAAAGAAACAAAAGTCAGATAACAGAATCTCCCTCATCCTCAGTCGCTATATGCTCCAACCCTCCCCCATTATTTTTTTAAATAGATTTTTGATTCCTGATGTGTTCTTTTAAACTTGAGAATTTTGTAGAGAAATAATAACATCTGGAAACATCTATTCATTATAGGGAAATACACCTTTCAGCCTTTCGAGCCATATTAAAAATAGGAAAAATAACACTTTCCTGACAGTTATTTAACCTACAGTGACATTATCCAAACTTCAAAAAGAAACAAGATTTGAGGGTTATTTATTCCACATCCCACATGCCATTCATAAATAAATAAGTATTTATGGAAACTCATTCTTTTGCTATTGTTTAGCTGTCACTCAAGCGTGTCTTTCCGTTATTGACTTGGATGTCAAGAAGCCACAGCTCTATTAATTTGATGTCAGTTAGTTGGTGGAAGGAAGGGTATTTCCTGAAGACAGCTGGAGTGGGGGGAAGTTATTCTGTACCACACTGAATCTGCAAACCTTTCACTCCCTGTCAGCCAGACTTATGCTGCCTCTTTAGCACCACCGCCTGGTTTGACTGAGCCAAATGGAACACATGAACTGAAATTGCTACCAGCAGCCAAGATGGCGTATATAGCTGACACCTGCACTGCCTTCCTTGGTCTAGTTCAATTCTAGCCTTATTCAGGGCTAATAGCTCCGTGGTTGGAATAAAAGGTGTGGCTTATGGTCCATAGGCTCACAAACTGAGCCAGTCCTAGGTCCTCTCTAGACTCATTGTGGGAATGAAGATGGCAACTTAGCTCAGACAGCAGACAGAGTGTTATACCTGGAAACAGGAAACCTTTCACTTCAAGTCCTATATCAACCACTTCCTAGCTTTGTGACCCTGGACAAGTCACCTGGACTCTTCTCGCTTTTATTTTCCTAATCTGTAAATGTGAATAATAATACCATCTGCTTCATAGGGTTGTTGTGAATTCCAAATGGGACAATTTGTGTAAAGCATATTGTATATTGCATGCTTTACAGTGGTGTATAAATGCTACTAATGATAATAATAATAATGATGATGATGATGAAAACCACATAAGAATTATCAGAGTGCAAAACAAAGTCAAATTCTCTAGTGAAGGGAGTATTTGTAGATTTTCTTATTCCCAGAAGTCTCATTCATTCCAATCATTCCACTACAACATCTATGCAAATGATGCATAAACTATATATATATATATATATATTAAATAAACTATATATATATATATGGTACTAATATATATACTAATATATATAGTACTATATATATACATATGTATATGCATATATATAGTACTAATCTCTTTTCTGAACTCCGGACCTGCAGCTCCTGCTAACAACAGATCTGGACATCCCAGTGGCTCCTCAAACTAATTTATCCAAAAATCAGTTGAAGTGCCTTGAGGATAGGGACCTTCATCTTATTCTCTATATCACCAGCTCTTTGTAAATGCCTTGTGCTTAGGAAGTACTTACTAAATGCCTGTTCACTGAAGAAATGAATGAATGAGTCTGATTCATGGCTAGATGGGTCTTTCCGGAGTCTGGACCTGCCTTATTTAGAGCCAGAGCTGAATAAATCTGATCTAGAAGAAGAGAAGGAGGAGGGTGGGAGAGTTTCCTCCTTTTGCTAACTTTCTTTTCTAAAAGTTCCTGAAGTAACTTGTCTCCTTAATGTAACACTAATTAAAAGCAAACTAAATCTGAATCTTCCTTGGTGATCAAACCTTCCCACAGTGGAATGTGGAATCACCTGACTCCATTCAGGAATACGATGATAAAGAATTTGCTTTGAGTGTCACACTTTTCTGTCCAATTTCTTGACTGCCACTTACAGCAGTTGCTGCTATGCATGCTACTTTTTATGTTATAGTGCTCTGGAGAAGATCAGGTGACAGTTGAATTTAGGGACAGCCCGAATTATAAAGATTGCTCCCAGGCCAGAAATTAAGCATATGTACTATGCATATTGGTGTGCCGGCTTTACAAATAACCAAGGAATGGCAGCCTATATATTTCCATCCTGTCTTGCTCCAAGTGGAAATTATATTTGTGTGTGTGTGTGTGTGTGTGTGTGTGTGTGTGTACAGATATATGCACAGACAGGTACCCATATGTAAAAATGTAGATATGTGTGTATATATGTATTTATATTTTAAAGTTTGTGTTTATATATACATATTCAATTATTATAAACATCTAGGCAGCTGGTAGTACAATGTATAGAACACCAGGCCTGGAATCAGAAAGACCTGAGTTCAATTTCACCCTCAGACACTTCCTAACTGTGTGTCTATGAGCAAGTCGCATCAACTCTTTTTTTCTGCCTTGGTTTCCTCATCTGTAAAATGGTGGTAATAATGGCACCTAAATCCCAGGGTTGTTGTGAAGAGATAAAAAAGTAAAATGTTTAGTACAATGTCTGGACGGTGTAAATGCTATTACCTATAATTGCAATATTATTGCTATAAACTTCTGGGCAGCGAGGTGGTTAAGTAAATAGTGCTTGGCCTGGATTTAAAAAGACCTGACTTCAAATTCAGCCTCAGACACTTATTAGCTATGTGACACTGAGCTGGTCATTTCACCCCAGACTCAGTTTACCCATCTGTAAAACAGGGATAATGATAGCACCTATCTCATGGACTTGTTGTGAGGACTGAAATGAGATAATACTTGTAAAGCTTAGTACAGTGCTTGGCACATAGTAAGCATTTTAGTAAATGTTTCTCTCCCTCCCTTTTCCTTCCCTCCTTGTCCTTTCCAATGAAGGTCATTTTAATCATAACTAATATTTATCTAGCTCTTCGAGGTTTGTGGAATGTTAGCTTCACAATAACTCTCTTGAGTTAGATAGCAAGTAGTATGAAATGAGGAGACAGAACCTAAAAATAGTAGTGACTGGTCCAGTATCATCTGGTAAAATCTATCTATCTATCTATCTATCTATCTATCTATCTATCTATCTATCTATCTATGTATATATATACACATATGTATGTATATATGTGTATATATATGATACACATACATACACACACACACTATATATATGTATATATATATATATGTATGTATATATAAGGAAAAGGGATTGACCTATGATTTCCCTGGTATAGAGAATTCCCTGGTGAGGAAGCTCATTAAAAAAATGTGAAGGGGCATCTTCTGTGTAATTTAAGGTCAGAGTCACCTAACACTCCATGAAGTTAGATGCCTCATCTGGGATCAATGGGCATCAGAGACAGGACTTGAAAACAGGTGTTCCTGGCTCCGAAATTGGCTCTCCATCCATTGAACCATGCTGCTTCCACATTAATATATAATTATAAGCAATCAGTATATCAGTATGTTAGTTTATTAGACAAGAATTCTCTCTGAGGAAGTACACAGGTGGCTATTTTCCCATCTAGATCACACAGTCCCTGAAGGATTTGAGTCCTAATCTTAGTTTATCCACTGGATTTGCTGTGTGACCTTGTATAACCTCAGGATGTCTCATCTACTCCATTGATATAGTAGGATTGATGACAATATTGGCCAGTCCTACAAGATATTCCCTGAGAAATAAGTGCCTAATAAAGTGACTGGAAAGATACAGTATGTAATGATAATGCAAAGCATATAGGTGCTTCGTTGATGGGTGCTATATACGCTTCAAAGAGGATTGGAAACTTGTCTTCTCTTGAGTTTTCTCTAATTTATTCCTCTCGCTGTCCTACATCATATAAGTCTATAAAGTATTTGGAGGATATACAATTTGTATGAAAGAGGCTATAGAAAAGAAAGATGATTCTTTCTAAATATATATAACCCTCAAACCTTTTTGCAAGGATTCTATAAGAGAGAAAAGTGATCCTTACCTGATATAGAGTATAAGGCTTAAAAGTCAATGAGAAGAGCCTAGAAGCATGAGCTGCCAATTTGCAGTGCAAGGTTTGTATATTCGTTTATAGGATGTTTTCAGATGCTTTATGGCAAATGGCCTTAAATCAATGCCATATCATTATTATTAGATACACCAAAGGGATAAGTTCTATCTTTTGCAAGGTTGAGGTTGAAGGGAAAGCCCTGCCGGTAACTTGTGGAAAGCTTTGTTCCAGCAAGCAGCCCTTGAGGTGAGGGAAGTCCCTGTAGGCAGAGATGTAGTCCAAGCAGAGCAGAGCTGGAGAAGGCCTTGCCATCTCCCAAAGGTCACGTTGTATGTAATCACCTTCTCTTCTACAGTGTGTAATCTATGGGGCTAATGTGAAATGGCTTAAGCACATCCTGAACTTGGAACTCTATCCTAATTAAATTTTGAAGTATTTAGTGTGTTTTCATTTTGGTTTTCTAATGTGATGGGCCTCATTTGTATTATTACTACTTTTTTAACATTGCCTTGGTTATTAATTCCTTAAGTGGTCTGGGCTAATTCAATTCAACAAACATTTAGTAAGAACCCACTATGAACAAAGTGCAGTACTACGCAAAGCCTATACACCATGAAGAAAATGGGCAATGATCCAGAGAACATTAGAACACAAAATATGCTTACCTAAAATGCCCTACCTGGGGAGTAGAAGCTGGTGCATCTATTAAAGTTATGTAGGCAAAATGCCCTCAATTCTTCATTTCGATTCATGTATGTAGACAGAACCTTAATCATTTTGGGTCTAGCTCTCATTCTGTATGTCTTTGGGGAAAATTTGGAAGAAATTCACAACATGAAGATAGTGATTCATTATTTTCATCCAAGAAAATCCTTGCCTTATCAGGAAGATCATTCATTTGTGTTGAATCATTTTACTGTGGAATCTAAAAGAAACACATTGTTATCAGCCCAGTTTTTCTTTTCAGACTCTGCATAGCATAAGGCGCAGAGAAAACTCTCTGAGGAAGGGAAGGGCAGTCAAATTATTCCACCTCCATGAAAATCTGTAGCGAATTTATCATACACTGTTACAGTTTGAAAGCTGAAATGAGATTTGGAACCCATCTTCTTCAGTTCCCTCAATTTACTGAGGAAGATGTGGAGGCCCAGGGAGGTGACTTTACCAAGGTCACACAGCTCCTCTGACTCCAAATCCATCCCTCTCTTCACAGCACCACATGGTGGATGGCAGCCTGAACTTTGACTCCTGCATCAGAAAAGTAGACTGAATATGGCTTAGGAAAATCTGTTTGATATGATGTCTAACTTATGAAATTGTATTATGTTTCCCAGGTAGTTTTCTAGAGCCTGTTTAGCCCATGTTATGATTGAGCTATAGTATAAATGGGAAAATAGTGGATTGGACAAGAGTGAGGCCTTCACAATTTGGAAGACCTGGGTTTGAGTTGCACTCTTCCCACATGATTCTGTGACCCTGGGCAAGTCATTCACTCTCTCAGGGCCATAGACATCTCTCTCGGTTGCAAATTGTTTTCTATTTACATTGGTAAAGGGAATGTCTCACTCTCTACACAAAAGTAATCCCAGATCTGGACGAAACTAAATCACATAGTTTTAATGTGCTGCCAGCATTACTGGTCTTTTGTAGCATTGATTATAGGAAAAAAATGCCCTATGAATCCTGTCTAAGAGTACCAGGGGCACGTAGTCTCGGGTTATTCTAAGTTCCAACAGGCGATACTAGGATACATCACTTTCTCCTCCTTGTTACATTAGCATTGAATACCCGCACCCCACAAAGGAGGCAGAAATACTTCCTCCCCTTTTATTAGGCTGGGTACATGGAAGTTTCTGCCTCTGAGTTTCTGCTGGGCGACTGTAGCAGATAAGGTTAGGGGATGGTGTAGTGATTCTAGCAGTGGTGGGTAGGGTGGGGAGTACAGATCATGCTGTCCTAGGCGGCATTGATTTCCGCTGGGTGATGAGAGGGCATTGTGACTGCTCTGGAAGCATCAGCATATATAGAGGTCAGATGATTGGGCCTTTTCTCTCTTTGTTGAGTGTCCAACAGTGGGAGTAGGGAATTGTTCATTTCTATTGCTTATATATAAGCCAGGTTTTTTTTTAATGTAGGGAACTGCCTATACAGACAGAACTATTTTATAATTGTCATGGATGGTTTTACCTATTCTTGTGCTCATATTACCCGGGCTTTTTTGTAGCTAGTATTGTTCTGGTACATTTAGAAAAGACTGAGGCAAAGTTAGAGGGTTTTTTTCTGGGTTCATTTAGCAATACTTCCATAATTCAATTAATCTTTGATCTCATTAATACAAATATTCCCCCCATCTCAGACCATCATCACCTATCTATGCCATCTCATGTTATCTGATTCTTGTACAGGTTGCCCAACAGATATTACACAGATGAGAACTTCTCCATAGAGCCCGGGGTTTTTAACTTCTCTGTGCCAAGGGCCCCTTTAACATCCTGGTAAACTCTATGGACCCCTTTCTCAGAATAATGTTTTTAAATGCATAAAACTACAAAAGAAGCCAGTTATATTGAAATTGTTTTCAGAATATTAAAAACAAAAATGATTTTATGGTGCCCTGGTTAAGAACATTGCTCTAGTCTTTAAAAATTTTTTTAAGGTTACCAACATAGCACTTGGACTGTCCAATTGTTAGGTTGTATTCTTACCCTATTACCAGCTCACCTCCTTTTTCAGTTATGCATACATTTTCCAGATGACATTCATAATGCCACATCTTGTGAATAGACCATCAATGAAAATATGTTGCCATCTACTTTTGCCTACCATTACCTACACACAACTTTGTTCTTCAGAGACAGTGTTACACCAAGACGCCCAAGCATGCAGCACCACTGAAAGAACATCTATGTCTAAATGATGGGATTTTGCATTGAGGAATAATTCAGGATTATTAAAAGGCACTGTGCAATTTTACCAATGCCATTTGCTTTGCTCTGTACCCTCTATTTAGTTCTGGGACCAATTAATTGTTAGTTTATCTTCATTGCCTCTCCTAGGCAAATGTACTTGTCAGTCACTAAAAAAAAAGCATCTATTAAGCATTTAGTATGTTGCAGGCTTTGTGCTAAGTACCAGGGATACTAGAAAATGCAAATACACTGATCCTGCCCTAAAGGAGATCACATTCTAATGGGGCAGACAATGTGCAAACAACAATGTACATATAAGATATGTATAGGGCAAATGGGAGGTAATCTCAAAGGGAAGATAGTAGCAATTTTTTTTATTTTGTTTTTGTGGAGGTGGGAAACAAAAAGAAAGACAGAAGGAAAGAAAGAATGGGAGGAAGGAAGGAAGGAAGGAAGGAGGAAGAAAGGAAGGAAGGAGGAAGGAAGGAAGGAAGAAAGGAAGGAAGGAGGAAGGAAGGAAGAAAGGAAGGAAGGAAGGAAGGAGGAAGGAAGGAAGGAAGGAAGGAAGGAAGGAAGGAAGGAAGGAAGGAAGGAAGGAAGGAAGGAAGGAAGGAAGGAAGGAAGGAAGGAAGGAAGGAAGAAGGGAAAAGAAAGTGTGGACATAGAATGCTATTTGTGGCAAATGGCAACAAATAGAATGTTAGAATGCATGTAGGGAAATAAAAAGTAAGAAGTTTAGAAAGGTTAAAAAATGGGTTATGAAGAGCTTTATCATAAATATGTGTACAAAAGGGACATAAAAGAGACATATCCTCTACCACACCTTCCTTTTCCTGATGAAGAAAGACCCAGGAACAGTTAAGGGATTTGCCTAGGTTCACACCAGTATGATGGTTCAGAGGCAAAATTTGAATGATGATCCTTTAACTAAGTGACAAGGGTACTGTACACTTCTTCCCTGAGTGATAGATTGATCATTATGTGCCAGAGTATTGATAATTGGCATTTTTCATCTGTTTAGTTTTTCCCTGCATGGAATGTTAGGAACTTTTGAGCCATGAATACCAATAAGCATGCCCAGCCCTGTTTTAGAGCTTCGTGTACTCAATACTACATCATTTACAAATGGGAACATCTAGAGGACTTCCGTTTAATATGAAGTTCCTCTTCTATTTTAACATCACCAAAGCCAACCTCGCTAACAGTACTGAATGTCTTTGGCAAACACATACATCCCAACTTTATGCCTTGCTTGACATTAATGAATGGGGGCTAGGGTTGGGAAGCATTGAATGGATATATATCTTCATGATTGCATTTCACAAGGAATCTTTATAATCTCACCATATGCATAAGAAAGTCTGTTGAAAATCCTTTAAAGCTGTGTTTTGACTATGAAGTCAATTTTTAATAGTCACAGAAAAAAAACGCAACAGGTTTTTATCTACACATTTTAATGAATTATTTAACTGTAATGAAATTGCTTCCTATAAAATATTGGTTTTGAAGCCCAGCTTTTCCTCTCCCATATTTTCTCTAATATGTTTGTAGATCATTCTTATGAATATCTTTAAAAGATAAAAATATGGGCATGTATATTCGCTTTTGGGGGATAAGAATAGTGGCTATTATGGTTACCATCACTTTACTAACTCCAGTCCAATCTAATCCAATCCAGTTACTATTTATTAAGCCCCTACTGTGTGCTAGGCACTGTGCGAAGTGTTGGCATACAATTATTAAAAAGATAGTCCCTTCCTTCAAAAAGCTTATGATCTAAAAGAAAAGACAACACAGAAAAGGAGACAGGAAAGCTGGGGTAGGGTAGGGTGGGGTTAGGAGACGAGACATCTACGGTATCCAGAGCAGAGACATCTTGTTCCATGGAATTGAAACCATGCAGAGTAGCAGATACAGAGTGAAGTCAATTGATAAGTCCAGTTTCTGTGCTCTATAAGGGAAAGTATCAGGAGGAGTTTAGAGCTCCATCTTCTAGCCTTCCAATCAGAGAGAGGAGGCTGAGTGATGGTATCAATCAAGGCTTGAGTTGGCAATGTGGTGGAGAGTTTAGAAGTGATGAGCTTATCCTGAGAGAGGCAGCTTATTGGAATTGAAACAGGCAGGGATACCGATGCAAAGTAGAATGAGCTGCTCTCCCTCTGTTTGTAAAATCGAGTACCTTCTGATTCTCTTCTGAGGCGAAAAAAGTTTTCTTGAAATCTATGGCATGAGATTTTAAAGTAGTTCACAAATGTTTGGTCCCTTTCATTGCTCAAACCTTAGCCATATGTTCAAACATATGTTTTGCTCTTTTCTCTTCTATCTAACTTTAAATTGAAGTTGCCAAGCATCAAGGTACATATTGACGTGGTTGCAAGGATCTTATCAAATTCTTCAGAGAATTTCTCAACCTTTTCAACCTCTGGTGCATATATTAATTGTTGCATAAAGCATAATCACCTTCATACATAAAAGTATATATTTTGTTGCCTACCCAAACTCTTTGTCTCTCCATGGAGAACTGGTGGAGCCATTCTTCAATTGTGCTTTAACTTCCTTCTGCCTTCAGGTTCCATTTATTATGAAGAGGCCAGTCTTGGTTGTGATTAAATTGTTTTCCAAAAGTAGTTTGCCAATTACTGGTCATTGAGGGGGAAAATTTTGTATTCAGAGTATCTATTGTTAAGTTCATGTTTATACAGATAGTCTAATGAATGGATTTCTTAGTCTTCTTTTCTGTCACTCCAACCTACCCATCCACCAGGTTGAAGGGGACAATTTACAGAGTGGACATATAAAAAAAATCATTCGTGGGTTGCCATGACAAAATATTCCACTATTTCAAAATCAGATTACTGGTTATTAGCTTTTCCCTACTTAGCTCAGTTGGTTCTCAAGACGAGAGATTCATGTAATGAGAAAATACTGAAAGCATGCCAGTTCTTGTAGAATCTTTTAGAGCTTGGGCTCTATTGGTATGACTTTTGATATCCCAAAGTCACTTGTACCCTATGCTTATGCATCACAGGAGGCCTGTCAACAGAATGAGTTAGCCAAAATTCCAGAAGAATTCCCAGCAATGTCCAAATCTGTTGATGGAGTCCTTCTTGTTCCATTTTATTAACTGCCATGAACTTCTTCCAAAGGGAGCGAAAACTTTTTTATATGTACCGATAATACAGTCACACCTAGACCTGCAATGTTACTTATGGCCTTTACCCATAATATAACTGTCAAAGGTCAATATGGAGGAGCACAACATATAAAAGAGATTAGTCCATGGTGAATTAGCAGGACCTTTGCCTACCCCTGAATATTGGAAAATTAATTGGATATTATAG
>CM053622.1:533806721-533839084 GCA_028646595.1 Phalanger gymnotis | reverse complement strand
GAAAAATCCAACAGTGTTTGGAAATATTCAGATGTGTAGCATTAGCAATACAGCACACTTACATCCTGCCTCTGACTTTTACCACTGTGGTAAGGTAACAAAGGTAGCTAGGGGACCTAGAGAATATAGCACTGGGTTTGGAATCAGGAAAATTCACCTTCATGAGTTCAAATCCAGCCTCAGACACTTATTTAGCTGTGTAACCCTCAGGAAGTCACTTACCCCTGTTTGCCTCAGTTCCTCATCTGTAAAAAATGAACTGGAGAAGGAAATGGCAAACCACTCCAGTATCTTTGCCAAGAAAACCCCAAATGGGGTCACAGAGAATTGGACATGACTGAACAACAACAATTTTAAGTGAGTCACTTTTTATCATTGGGCCTCAGGTTCTTTATCTATCAACTGATAAGGATGGACCAGATGGATTTGTGGTTTCTTCCCCCTATGATGCTATGATCTACGATGCTATGATACTCTGCCATTCTCTCATGATAACAGGATCAAAAATAGCCCATGAATATGAATTAGGTGGGAAAAGTTGTGACAAGCCAGAGAGATCTCCTGCTGGAGCCTAAGGAGAATGAGTCAGAATAGTACAAAATTCAGTCAACCAGTTATGGGTCACAACAGGTAGTTTCACTGACTTACTTCCACTGCATTGATTGGCTGTTTTGGAGTCCTGAGGTTGCAGCTTGAGTACAGCTAAATAGGCTGCTTCTGCATAAAGGCTGTCACTCTGAATCAACCTGTGAATCAACCTCTGAGCCCAGATTTGTGAAGCCGACTTCAAGGTAGTGCTGGGTAAGCAACTTTTCTGAAATTCTTTTCGCACATTACAGGTTCCAAGCATGTGCCTGTGACCTGGAAGCTTGCACTCCAGTGCCCCTACAGGGCTGCGACGTTTTATGTTTTAGCAATTAAATTACATTGGAAAATGAAATGCTAAATTCAACACACTGGATTAATCAGTTAAGTGCCACTCACAATAATAAAGTTTGCCTCAGATAGATTTTTTTTTTCCTTGCTTCCATCTAAAACAGTCTATGAACATTAAAACCCAAGGACTTTCCTACCAGAACAGGCCAATGGCCCATCCAGCCTGGGATTCTGCTTTCAACAGCAGTTAATACTGAATGCTTCAGAAGAAGATGAAAACATTTGATAACACTCTCTGCCAGTTATAAAATCCTTCACTACCCAGGAGACGGAGTGAGTGTGGGTGTGGGTAGAATACAACTAACCTTCTATTCTACAACAGGGGAAAAATATCCTGCGTTTGGCAATGAAATAAGCAATGGATTTGATTTTTTAAAGTGATCTTTGGTGGAAACAGTGCTGTAGCTGGGATAAGAGGCTGGGCATTTACATCCCATTTCTATGTGTTATTCCGCAGGTAAACTTGGACATGTTCTATAATCTCTGTGGCCCTGGCTTCTTCATTCTTAAAATGAAGAAGGATTAGACTGTAAAATCTCTAACATAACTGTAGCATGAAAGCTTCTCGAGGACAGGGAAAGTTTCATTTTTGTTTTTATATCCCCAGCTCACAACATACTAATGGCTGGCACATAGTAGGTACTAATCAAGTCAAGTCAACAAGCATTTATTAAACACCTATTACATACCAGGCATTGTTAGTCCACAACAGTTAAATATATAACATAATAAATGTTTGTAGAAACTGAATTGAATCAAATCCCTTCCAGCTAGCTATACAACCTAGCTTCTAAAGAACCTTCATTCACTTCCTCCCCCCACCACTCCCACCATCATCTCTCAATGCATATTAAGAAGTTAGTCCAGAATCAGTGGTATAATCCTTTTCCAAAAGGTGATCAAGCTGTCGATTCAAATACAATAATTTGGATTTTCATGCAGTTTTGCATATAATTTGCATGTCATTTAATATGAAAACTTCTAGTATTTCTTACCCATTTGCTCTTCTGTGGCTTCTAAGCTTCCTCAGCCTTCTGTCCCTTTACTCAGAATTCTCCCACTTCTCATCTTTTTTTTTTCTTTGCTTTCCTTAATCCTTCCCCATGTTCAGCATAAACTAGTTTAGCCTGGAATAATTAGTTATGAAGCATTGCCCAAAGGCATTGTTTAGCATTTGTACTGCAACAATATAAGCATTGATAATGATCAATATAAACATTGACAGTGATCAATCAGTAAAAGAAATCGAAAATCCGCATATTCAAGCAAAACAAAACAAAATTGTAAACATTCTAAATCTTCTACCAACCTTGACTTCAGGCTTGACTTGAGGCAACCTGGTAGCGGAAGGGATTGAATGTCGGTCCAGAAGACTTAGGCTCTTAGGCCCTATTTAATGGAGCATCAGATACTTGCTAGCTGTTTGACTCTGGACCAGCTCCTTAACCTCCTTCAACCTCAGTTTCTTCATCCTTAAAATGGGAACATTGATAGCACTTACATTTCAGAGTTGTTGTGAGGACTAAATGAAGTAATATTGGTAAAGTATTTTGAGGATCCTAAAGCATTAAATAAAAGCTAGCTGCTGTTATAGCCCCCAAACTGCTAGCTGAGGAAGAAATAAGGATTTTGTATAACTAACTGATACTCTATATAAATATATGAAACTCTGGGAAAGGACCTTAAAAAGTTATTGGTCAAAACTCTTACTTTAGAGATGAAAAAATTGAAGCTCACAATGCCTTACCCAAGGTCACACAAGTTGTCAGTGGCAAAACTGAATTCAAACTCAGGTCATATGATCAAAGGATCCCAGGCGGTGCTTGAAGGGACCATTATAGGCCACGTGGTTCAATTTTATAGGTGAGAAAAGTGAGACCAGGAGAGGGTAAATGCCTTGCCGAAAGCCACGTGGGTAGTAAATTTCAGAGGCTTTTCTTTTCCTCCACTGTTGGATATTTTCTCCTTCTGAATACTCAAGAAATCAATAAAACAATACACTGCATTCATCACCAGGAAGAGTATTACACAGTGTAAAACAGGGTGTCTGCCCTTGTTTAACTGGCAAATCAATGAGATAAAGATATCTAATATCAATTTACAATATAGATAAATCAATAAAAAGAGAAATATGATATAAATTAGATTATAAGTACAAAAGAGGAGCACAAATTGCTAGGCGATCAGATGAGAGAGAAAGCACTTCCAACTGAGGGGCATCTGACCTGTGTGACAATAATGTTGTTGTCAGAGTCCCTGCTGAGCAACTGAGATAGAAGCCAGATGACAAGGGCTTTCCATCTCTCAGTAACTACCAACCTTCCTTTGGACTGTGTCCAACAGCCGACTTGCCTAACACTAAAGCCTGACCTATAATAGAAAACAATATTCTATTGGGTTGGCAGCTTATTTACATATACTATTCAAACGGGTTTCTATCCTACATTAAGAATACAAACTGTTCTTTCCAATTGTTTAGACAAAAGCCATGATTCTTTGATCTAAAATTTTTGAATTCCCAAGGATGGTAGCTCTTAACAGCGCTTGTTAAGTGTCCATCCACAGGTATCTCATGGTCTGCTAGACTTTATAACTCACAGATTAAAAGACAGAACTTGCTGTCAAGGGTAGATGGTTACTCAACAGATGCTCTAGTTTTTTCCTTTTCTCTTTTCTTCCAATTCAATCATGAATGTCCTCCAGACTTATACTTCTTGTGAGCTGTGGATTTCACAACCCGCAAAGCAAGGAAAAACTGTATCTCTGTTTTGCCCAAAAAGAAGTTAACAGAAAAGAAGTTAGGTAGATGTTTCACATGACCTCTTCTTTCACTCCCCTTCCCCATACATAAACTAAATTTCTCAAGGCTGGTTTCAGAATGAAATATTAAAGTACTTTATATTTCCCATGAATTCATATGCACTTGCTGAAATATAAATATATGTTTGTGTGTACACATAGATACAGATAGATTAGAAAGATGGATAGATAGAGAAATAGGTCTACAGACCTACCTATTTATCTACCTAGATCTGTAACATAGACAGACAGATAAATAGACAGATAGACAGATAGGTAGATAGATAGATAGATAGATAGATAGATAGATAGATAGATAGATAGATAGATAGATTTGTCTATACATCTGCACAGATATGTCTATAGAAACATACATAAATAGATATCTATGTAGATTTACAACTAGTTGTATAGCTATAGATAGTTATCTTTATTTCCCTACAGTCTCAGATCCTTGAGAACAGACATTATCTTTTGCTTTTCTTTGTATCTTTAGTTCTTAGAACCAAGCCTGGCAAACATTAGGCGCTTAATAAATAACATTGACTGACTGAGGAGGGAGGAATACAGGATCATAGATTTCACTCTGGAAGTGATCTCACAGGACATTTTACAAATAAAGAAACTGAGGCCCAGAGAGGTAATATGATTTACATAAGATCCTACCAGTAATAAGGGCCAGTATTTAAATCAAAGTCTTCAGATTCCAAATATAGCACTCTATGCCCTGAAGCAAACTGACTTGTAGAAAATAGTCCCAATAGAAAGAGATTTTTAAAAAATGAAAATCAAGTGTGTATTTTGCAGTGTACTATATTACAACTCCATTTAAATTTCTTCTTCCCCGATTCTTCTTGTCTCACTGCAGACCATAATCTCAGTGAGTACAGGTTACTGGATCATGGATGGAGAGTTGAAATGGACATCAGAATTATTCTGGTCTAACATTCTCATTTTACAGATGAGGAAACTCAGGATTAGGGAAGTTATCTAGTGTCACACAGCTTGTGGGCATCAGAAGTAAAGTTTGAACTCAGCCCTCTGACTACAAATGAGTGCACTTACAACACTGTGTTGTTACCTTCTTCATTTGGCACCATTGTATCTAAAGATAGATATGGCTACCATTCAGACATCACCCACTTACTCACGGTTAAGACTGAAATAGCAGCTGTTTTCTTCCTCTCTAAATGCCTTTCCAACCCAGATGCCTTTGGCAGAGTCTGATAGTACCAAGTAGTTTTTATTTGTCTTGTCATTTCCTGCCTAACACATTTTTTAAATTCCATCTTTAGGAGATGGGGGACCTGGGTTGGGGGAGATGATTTTATTTTGGCTCAACTCTGTTATGACTATTATCCATGATTCAACATTCAACAATCATGAAAATAATACTAATATCTCACCTGTAAATATGCTCTATTGTTATAAAGCAATCCATAAACTACATCTCATCTGCTTTTCATGATCATCTTATGAGGCACCAAGGACAAGTGTTATACCCATTTTACAAAGTAGCAAACTGAAGTTCAAACAAGTTAATGATTTGACCAAGGTCAGACAACTAGTCAATGGTAAAACTGGCACTCACATCCACATCTTCTGACTTCTATTCCAGTGCACTAAAAATCTATTAATTCTAATTGGGCTAAATTAAAATGTTTTTCTTATAAGCTTTTCTCTGGTTTAGATTTTATCTGTTATAATCTAATACTTATCAATTGCCCATTTGATTTATTGGCTTTAAAAAAAAGTCTACTGAAATGAATCAAAGACAGATTTGCCCCTTGTTTTCGAGGAATGAGCTTTTTCAAGCAGAGTAAGACATTTCTGGGAAAGGCAAGATGCTTTTTTTCATGGATTTTAGATAAAAGAACTATTTAATGAATGTTAAATGAATGGATATATGCATATATACACACATATATTACATGTATGTGTGCATATATGTGTATATGCTACAAAATATTTGTATATTTTCAGAATATTTGGAGGAAGTGTGGTAAAGTGGGTCTTGAAATTAGAGGACCTGGGTGCAAGTCTAATCTCTTACATTTACTATCCACAATTCCATTTTTTCTCATTGAATTTAGGAAAGCATTGGCAATGTACCCTAATGTTGTGAGGGGTGATAATTTTCCCACTTGTTCCTTTATTGGCATAGAAGAGACGCATTACTCATCTTTTGGCTTCCCATATCCCATTAGCAGACGAGCTAGAACCTGACACTTTAAAAGTCCTAGTACAAAGATGAGGGCCTTGATCAGATGTGGAATACTGAGTAGGTGCTCTCCAAGTGATGACAGGTTCCATCGATGCCAAGTGGAAAAGCTTACTTATATTCCTTTTGGGAAATGTGAAAGGTAAGACTCTTTGTGGTGGTGCTGCATTTTAAAGTAGTTGGGAAGTCCTTGCTCTATGTGGAAAGTCATGCATTGGGGTCTTCTGACAAAGACCTTTATTCAGTCCTCAAAAGAGGACAGTGCTGTTGATCAGCAGGTTAAGGTGAAGATTCCAAGCTTTCCAGGATTTAGGTTTCTCCTCTGATTTCTTCCATATATCTGGGGAAAGTCAGAGAATGGAGACAGTAAGATAGGTAGAAATCAAAAAGGGTTCTTTAATTGCTGAAGGACTAGCAATGAAGAGCAAAGATGAATCCAGGAGGCTAAAGTATCCTTGATTTAAAAACCATAGATGCCCATCAGAAGTCCTCAGAGTAACTAGTGTCAGACACCTCAGGTAGAAGACATGACTCCAGGGAGCTTTGCTGCATTGCACCTTCAGCCTTAGTTTCTGATTCTACCCTGTAGGCTTTCAAGACACAGCTTCAAACCCTCAGACTAAGACACAACCTCTTTTTTCTGACTCTATTACCCAGACTAATTGTGAGAGACTCAGTCTGTTCATTTTCACATGTGCTATAGTTATGTACCGTATAGAGCTAGAAAAGACCTTAGAGAAGATCTGGTACAGAGGTTCTTAACCACTTGTGTATCATGGACCTCTTTGGCAGACTAGGGAAACTCAGTCACAAAATTGTCATGTCCTGGTTTTTTCTGTCCAAAATTTTGTTTATAGCCCTTCCTTGAGTAATTATTGCATGGTATAATTTTATTCCACATGTAGTTTAAAAGGTAAACAGAGCAGCAATGTATTAACCAGTGGTATATGGACATGCATTTATCTCTCCCACTTTGCTAGCCATGAGCCTAGAATTCTCAGTGCACAAGCATTGATTGTCAGTATATTTCCAAAAGTCAAATTGTATGGTTTGTTTAGAGCACTGCAGTACTAATGGTATTGTCACTCAACTTAATGAAGAGCCATAGGTGCACAGGTAGCTGGAGGGCAGGTAAAGCTACCATGAGTAAGTCACTTGATATGGGAAGGCAAGTATCTTCCTTTGCTAACTAAACTGTACAGTTTGTCTGCCAGTGATGCAGTTTAGTAATAAATGATTTTTAAGTAATACAGGCACAACTTTTTAAAAGCTTCACATAATGGTCCCACCATACTTTTTTGCAAAAAAATGTTTGTCGTAATGTCTCCAACAATTATGCAGTAAAATACAGTAAATGAAAGAAAGGCTAAATTTCACTTAGGAATTAGTGGAAAATTTTAAAATGTAATTTTTTTTCCCATTGAAGTTCACAGATGCCCTGAAATCTGCCCCCAAATTTTGTCCTCCCCTGATCCCTACCTCTGAAGGTCAATGCACTCCTAGTTAAATCTATTCCATTTAGATCTAATTTACAGAGGAGAAAAGAGACTCAAGAGCATGAAGACAGTGGCCCAAGGTCACAAAGGTATTAAATGGCAGATCTGGAACACGAATCCAAACTTTATGACCCTAAATTCAGGTTGTTTTTTTTTAAATGATACCAGGCTTCCTTTATTTTAGAAAACAATATATGTCTTACTAAGTAAGGGATGAAATAAAATGTGATTCGTACAATCAAGGAGTCAAAATTATATAAGGCAGTATGATAGAAATACAGTTTCAATGAAATTCAATTCTACAAGCATTCATTATGTCCCCGCTATACGTCTAGAATTATGCCAGGTGTACAAAATGACAAAAAGAGAATGATTCCTATTCTCAAGGAACTTGGGCAAATCATTATGTGATAAATTATTTGAACATAGGATCATAGAATCATAGCTTAAAAGCATACTACATCCATCTAGTCTAGTTCCTTTCTTTTACAGTTGAGCAAAATGGAGAATTAAGGAGAATTAAGTGACTTACCCAAGGTCACACAAGTTATATCAGAGGCAAGATTTGGGTTCATAATCTCTGATTGAAGATTTTGTTACCTTATTGTTAGTCAGCTCCTTGACTCAGACCAGTAATTTTATATTTGCATAACTATCAGCCAGACCCACTGGCCAGTCAGTCCTGACAAAACACCAGGATGCCTGGCAAGGAGGAAGCAGAATTTAAAAATTCAGAGAGTAAAGTGAGAAATGGAACAATAATTCAAAAGAAAGAGGAAGTGGTGAGGGAAAAATATAAGTAAGGGTGAGGATGAGAATGAGAGAGCTCATTATCAGCAAAATAAATCAAAGTCCAACTGACCAACACCACTGTGCAGAAGTTCCACATTGTTTTCTTTGAATGTTGGCCTATCTCCATCAAAAGTGTGATATCCATTGTTAATATGTGACCTACTGCCCCATTGCCTAGCATATAAAAGGCTCAACTTCCTATCACCCACACTAAGCATCTCCATGATGAGTAATTCAAAAGGCAAAGTGTCAGGGAATCAAATAACAAGGTCACCATCTTGGGATTACTCAGAGTACAAGAGGCTTGTAAGAGATCAGAAATGTCACAGAAGAGCAAAAATGACCCCTGAGGAATGAATCTCCTTGATGAAATACTACTGTTGCTCTACCCTGGGAGACAGAGGTTTGAGGTACTAAGGGGGAGGGAGCTCTAACCCTTCATTCTTCAGAGATCCCAGTTTCCATAACAACTAGCTTTAGGTCTTCCCTTCATGTGTCCATGTTATCTTTTCATGTCACTCTCAGAACTTCACTTGCCATAACAACAGAAACATTCAAAAGGCTGCAAGATCTCTTTGGGAAGTCAGAACAACCTTTGTTTTATAAGCAGATGCGTTATTCTTTGGAAAGCAAAGTGCATACAAAACACAGATAGATATAGACTCATAGAATGTCTAATGATGATAACAATAATAAAAATAATAAGTATTTATATAACAATTAAGATTTGCATATTTCTTTACAAATATCATACCATTTTATCCTCACAGCAACCCTGGGAAGTATTATTATTATTATCTTCATTTGGCAGATGAGGAAACTAAGGCAGACAGAAGCTAAGTGGGGATTACCCTTCTTTTTCTTTCTGAACCGCTAGTCCTCAGTATTCCAATTGTCTATGAAAAGAGTAAGACACTGACCAATATATTGGCACTGTGTATGTTCAGGCCAAGTCAATTGGAAAGATCCAAGCAAAATTTACTGGCATCACACACAAACAGACACACACACACACACACACACACACACACACACACACACATATGACCGACAGAATAACAATTCTAGAAAAGAGAAATAAAATAGTAAAACACCATTTAATATTTATAACTATTATAACTTGCACCTATGGAGGAATATGTTCATTATTGGTTTGAGCCTGAGTTATAAATTTTAATTTTTTTGGTTAAAATTTGTCATGGCCCTTGACTAGAGTCACACAACTAGAAAGTTTCTGAGATCTTTCCGTATATCTATTTATATTTGTCCTTTAACGTGTATTTTCTTTGTTGCTTATCTAAAAATTCTAGAACTGATGTGAACTTCCTAAAATCAGAGCATTACCATGAAAGCAACTCAGTGTGTGATGATTCACAGAGTTACTGCTATATAGTCTGGTGTTTTGCTTATAGCGATTCTTATCACACAAATGTTGCCATGCATTTCCCTCAGCATGTTCTATCCCAGCAGTTCTCCTTGTGGGTCCCTCTTGACCTCTGCCTATAAGATTTGCTTATTTTTTTTTTATTTCACAAGAGAAGCATGGTACCTCAGGCTCAAGGTTAGTCTTTAATTCAAGTCAAGAAAATCTGAGTTCAAACTCTGCCTCTGATAGTTACTAGTTGTGTTACATGGACAGGTAATTTGGCCTTTATATACCCCTATGTGATATCCGAAGACTTTAATCTGAACTTTCAGTCCTCATCATCACTGGGGAAAATACAGGTCCAGACCAAATATGCCTAGTTGGTCCATATCTGTGTGCATGTGTGTTCTGTATATACAGATGGATATATGTATATATCAGGTACACACATATGTAAATATAGATATAATAAACAGATACATATATACATTTGCTTATATATTTATTTCTTTGGTCCAGACCAGTGTGTGCATGTGTATGCATTATGTATGTGTGTATATACATATATACACATGCATATACATATATACCACATGGGTGCTATGTATTATGTATATATGTGTATATAATTTTGTCTATACATAAAAGTATATTCCATAAAATTGTCTCATTCATAAAACATTTTTTGCTCAAAAAAGTGTCAACTAGACTGTAAATCATAATGTTCCAGAAGAATGGTGGTCTATGTGATTCCTTGGCACTGCCACTTTTTTTCCTTGAATAATTTGCTGGATTTCTTATCTCCTCAACAAGGGCACACCCTCCTTACCATCACGTACTATGTAATTCTCGTCCATATCTGTCTTCCCATTCAGCATGGGACATCCATCCAATTTGCTGAAGATGTTCTCTGAACCTTTTGGTATTTTGCTGATAAAAGTGATATACATCACTTACTTTCCCTGGAAGACTAGCCTGCCACCTTGTCTGGTTATTCATGTCTTTGATTGTATGTCTAATGCCATTTTTTTTACATATTACCTCTGGTAACGTGGTCAGATCCTAAGTATTTAAGACTTTTTTTTTTCATTACTGCCATTAAGCAGGGAAGCTACTGAATCCACGGAGATCAATCATTTGTTTGAAGAACAGCATTATGGTATGCTGGAAAAAGAAAGAGATGTGGAAGCTGAGGATCTAGGCATTCAGATTCTTATTCTGTCACCTACTCCCTGTGGCTTCATTTACGTTAGGCAAATCAATTAACCTCTGGGCTTCAGTTTCTTCATCTTTGAAATAAAGACGATAATCCAAATTACTTCTCAGGTCCCTTCTAGCTTTAAATCTATAATTCCCTATGTCATAGAACTGAAATGAAGAATGTTACAGCACAAGGGAAAGGGCAGAAGGTATGGAAGAGAAATGGAAAGAAGAAAATAGAAAGGAAAATAGGCCTCTTCAGACTGGATGTGGATATATCACCTATAGTAAAAATCACATTTTGTTTTGTGAGCTCCAGAAGAAAATTTAATATCCAAGTGAGAGCAAATCAGTGCTAAGAGAATGAGAAAGTTGTTTTTTGGCATCTGAATAAATATGAGATACAGAGGGAAGAGAAAGCAAAGGAAATAAAAACAATTATAAAGGCAAATCTTGATGAGACTTTAGAGGTTATCTAGTCTAACCCATTTATTTTACAGTTGAGAGAAATGAAGACTAGGAGAAATGGTTAAAGTGATTTGCTCAAGCTCATAGAGGTGGTAAGTTGCAGAGGTATGATTCAAACCCAGATCCTCTCATAAAGGCCTCTAGTTAGCAAATTCTTAGCCTTGATTCAGGAAGACCTGAATTCAAATATGACCTCAGACACTTTCTAGCTCTGTGACTCTGAGCAAGTATTTAGCCACTGTATGCCTGAGTTTCTCCATTTGTAAATGGAAATAATAACATGTCTTCCATGACTGTGATGATCAAATGACATCTATTTGTAAAGCATTTAGCATAGTACTTGGTTCTGTGCACCTAATCTGTTGCTGTTCAGTAATTTTAAGTCATGTCTGACTCTTTGTGACCCTATTTGGAGTTTTCTTGTCAGAGACCCTGGAGGATTTTGCCATTTCTTTTTCCATCTCATTTTACAGATGAGGAAACTGAGGCAAATAGGGTTAAGTGACTTCTTCAGGGTCACACAGCCAATAAGTGTTCTGAGGCCAGATTTAAACTCAGGAAGACTCATATTTCTGACTCTAGGCTTAGTGTTCTATCCACTATGCCACCAAATGCTTGTTTTTTTCCTCACTCCAAATCTGGGTTTGTTTGTTTTTTGCCTTTGCACTGCATTTATACACATAGTCAGGGATATGAATTCAGAAATCTTTTTTCTACAAAGTCACGGAGGAAGCAAGGCTAGTAGATAAAAAGCTGCCTTCGGAATTGGTAATTCATTTTTTTTTTTTTTACAACAAGTGTTTATTTATTATTTACCATGTAAAGGGCACTGAGCTAGGTGCTGAAGTCAAGCAAAAACAAAAGTCTCTGCCCTCAAGGAGGTTCCATTTATTAGGGGTCAGAAGAAAAAAATATAAACACATGTTTAATATGTCTAGTATTATTTGTGTTTTTTCAATTAAATTATTTTCAAATAGAAAGTATTTATTTTTTTCTCTTTTTCTCGCTAGCCCCATTAGAACAAAAAGAAAGAAAAAAACAAAACAGATATGCATCATGAATTAAGACAAATTCCTACATTGGGAATGCCTAAAAATGTGTGATTTATTCTGCATATATAGTTCACTATCTTTCTGTTAGGAAGTAAATAACAATTTTTATCCTTCTTTTGGAATTCTTTGGATTCTTCTGGTATTATGATAGACTTAAAAACTCTCATTAATGAAATGGCCTTTCAGAGTTGTTAATTTTCAAAGTGCTGCTGTTACTACTAAAATTGTTCTGTGCTTGCTTTACTTTGTAGCTGTTCATAAAAGTGTTTATGTATATATGTATGTATACATACTTGTGCATGTATGTATATTATGTGTGCACATATGTGTGTATGCATCCAACTATATATATATGTATACATATACATATATATAGCTACTTTTGTTTTCCCTCTGCTATACCTTTTTTCATGTGTATTAGGCAGGAGATTGAATGCTTGAAGAGAGCTGCTAGGCGCAGATACATGGTAATGTTATAAAATTCCTTGACAATAGCCCTACCTAGCTAAAGACACGGTTAAGCTTCCTTCAGGATTTTGCAGCTGTGATTCTCTGGACACATGCAATGAGCCAGAAGAGAACCCAGGTTACTCTGCGAATTTGGGAACTTTACAGCAGAAATCATGTTTCTTCTTGTTCTGGAAGTGTTTTGTAGCTAAGTGGAGTATCTTGAAATGTTTTGACAGATTTCCTTGCTCAATGGTTAATTTTGCCGCATTTGTTATGAAATTTTACATTCCTGCTGGCAAAAAGCACCTTGCACTTATGAAAAAGAAAGTCATTTGGAGAGGAACTGGATGGTTTAGTAAATTGTTAAATGGATGCTTTTATTTTTAGGAGGCAGGTAATGGTGCTTACGATCTCAGAAAAACAAGCTTGTAGCTTCAGGTCAGTTAGTGGATGACTGTCACATCATAAAATCACTACCACCAGAAATTAGCTTTTCTACCAATAGTCTCTGTAGAAAATTCAGGGATTGAAAGAACTAGAGAAACCTTTTCCATCCAATCTTGAGGCTAGAGTTATTTCACATTTTTACATATGTGAAATTTGTATCATGGGGAAAAAAGAAATTAGTTGGAATTGTTATACTCTAGTGTGTATGCATGAGATTGAGTCTAGATTTTGTTTAAGTGCAGAAACTGGAAAGAGTCCAAAAAAAGAACAATAAGATAATTAATGATAGGAAAGAGGTACCCATGAAAAATATTTAAAGCTGTAGTTGTTTAGCAAAGATGAGCAGATTAAAGAAGCACCATTGTTTGATGGAAAGATCATGAGACAGAGTCAGAAAACCAGAAGATTTGGATTGATATTCTCACATTGTAATTTATTATCCTTCTGACATTGAGTAAATCATCTCCAAGTCTCATTATACTTTTTCTATAAAATGCAGATTCTTTCCAGCTTCTAATCTATAGTATTTATACTTTGATATTTCAATGGGTCTGTTATGTTATTGACAGAAAAAGCATATGTAGACATAAAAACAATGTCCTAAATGAATATGAGATAAGACTAAAAGCTCATCTATCAGATATATGGAGAACCTGAGTTGGAATCCAATTCTTGTACGGTAGAGATAGTTGGAGAATAGGTCTAGGGCAAGGAGGCCTCATGGAGTGATGTGGATTTTCGCTCCTAAGGTGAAGATTTCAATCCATTAATCAGACAAGCCATCCCCAGCTGGAGACACGAAGAGCATCTCCAAAGTGTGGATTCCAGAGATGAAGTGGATTCTTGGGCTTTGGGATGGAGACCTGGCACATGGTGAGACTTCAAGATGGGAGAAGTGGTAGGGAGTAAAACTGAGAAAGTAATGAGGATATAAGGAAATTAGGAAATAATAAATAAAAGAGAGTTTGGAGATAAGTACACGTGGGAATATGTGTTGACATATGTGATCAAATGAGAAAACTCTTAAAACAGAAATATCTCCCTTAAGCTGGAATAATGAAAAATGAATATAAAAGTTACATCATCTAAAAATTTTCATTCTCTTTTCTTCATGTAATGATATATTGAAGAGGGAAAAAAAAGAGCCAGAAGCAAAAGCTAATGTTAAACCAAAGCTATTTGATCTGACAATTTAAATGAGGGAATTAAGACAAAAAAACTGAGTCAATTTTTCAGTTAATAATACCTTAATACTTTGCATTCATATAACACTTTTATACTTTTCAAAGGACTTTCATGCAGATTATCTCATTTTATCCTTTCCAACAATTTTGTGAGGTGGGTAAGTCAGATATTATAATCCCCATTTTATAGATGGGAAAACAGACACAAGGAAATGAAGTGATTTGCTACACGACGGAGGCAGTGCCAGGGTTTAAAATAGAATGAGCCCAGGTCTCTAATTTCTAGTCCAGTGCTCTCCTTTACCGACTTAGGGGAAATGAGAACTTTCAGATCGTAGATCTAGGACTGAGAAGCAAAATTAGAAGTCAAGTCAGCGAGTCCAAACTCTTGAGTGATAGCTGAGGGTACAATGGCCTAAGGGGGTGAAGCGATTTGCTCATAGTTACAAGGGCGGTGAGTGGCAGAGTCAGGATTGAAACTCGGGTCTCATGATTCCAAGTGTGGTGCTCTTTCAACAGCACCATAAGGAGAATTGGGAATACCACTGTCAAATTGTGTAACTTTGAGTGTCTAAATTTCAATAGAAATTTTAGCAAGTAGTGGGAGTTGAGAAAAGGATTAACAATCAGTCCCGGGTTTACCAACTGAATGGCTTTTTCCTAATACTGAACAATAATAGCTCAATAAATACGACCCATTTGACCCCCCAAAAATGAGATCCCAAGTAATAAGGAATGCCCCCTCCTCAGGATATGTTCTTTTAAAATCAATAAAGGTGCTTCACTACACAGGAATTACTTTAGGGTCTGTACTTTGACAGATATGGGAAGGATAGATTAGGGTGAAAACTTGATTAAAGGAGACAAATTAGGAGGCTATTGTATTAGTACAGGTAAGAGGTGTACGGTGTGTCATTTTGGTCATGTCTGACTCTTCATGGCCCCATTTTGGGGTTTTTTTGGCAGAGATGCTAGAATGGTTTGCTATTTCCTTCTCCAGCTCATTTGACAGATGAGGAAACTGACGCAAACAAGGTTAAGTGACTTGCCCAGGGTCACACAGTTAGGAAGTGTCTGAGGCCAGATTTGAACCCAGTAAGATCAGTCTTCTCGACTCCAGGCCCAGCATTCTATCTACTATGCTACCTAGCTGCCCCACTGTAAGGCCTGGGGAGCCACTTAATGATCAGAATGTATATTCTATACCCTAGATTTTCAAGGGTACCACCATCCTTCCAGTCACCCAGACCTCAGTATCATGAGAGTTTCACTCACTTGTCCAATATTGTCATTTCTACCTCCACGACATCTCTGGCCATGTAGTCCTATGTTTCCTTCTGTCTACACAACCTGGCTCAGGCCTTCATTACCTCTCAAATGAAGTATTGAAATAGCTTCCTAATTGATCTTGTTAAATCAAATCTTGTCTCCTTCCAATCCATCCTCCATACGGCTGTCAAACTGGTCATCCTAACTTACCGGTCTGTCCATGCAAGTCCAACTCTGGTGGTTCCTTATTTGCCTCCTGCATCAACCCCCGCCCCGTTTGGCATTTAAAGTCCTTTACAACTTGGTAGTATCAACCTTTCTGGCTTTTTTACACATTGTTCCTTTTCACTCACTTTGCAGTCCAGTTGAACTTTTTTAGTGTTTCTCATATATGATCTTACATTTCCCATCTCCATGCTGTTTTTTATATTAACTATGCCTTGAATACATTATTTCCTTGACTCTGTCTCATATATTCCATAGTTTCCTTCAAGATACAGTTCAAGCAACATATTCTACATAAAATTCTCTATTTTCTATAACCTTTCCTACTAATGCCTTTCTTCTAAATCATCTTGTGTCTATTTTATCCATTCTGTATAGACAAATGTATATGCCTATATATATATATATGTCTATGGATATGTTTATATAAATATACTTGCATGTGTATATATATACATACACGTGTGTATATAAAGGTTTATGTGTATACGTACATATACACATATATACACGCACTCCTAGATAGATAGATAGATAGATAGATAGATAGATAGATAGATAGATAGATAGATAGAGATAGATATATGTTAGGAGTGTGTGTATATGTGTATATACATAAGTATAAATCTATATATACTCTTGGTACTCCAAGAGCCTCAGTGTAGCTTTTAAGATACGTGTGTGTGTATGTGTGTGTGGCGTATGTATGTGTGTGTGTAGAAAATTATACACACATTGAATATGGGTAACACTTAATGGTTACTTTTGTGCCCTCTTGGCTCAGAGTGAATGTAAATAGTAATTGTTCGCTTTTGCACAGCAACCATGAGGGTCTTCCCCTCCCAGTTTTATTTTTTTGTTAAATGGGCCATCTCTTGACTCATTTCTTAAACAGGGCTATTTACTGAATGAGTGTTGCCTCACTCAAAGTGAGAACTTGGAAAGACCTTAGTCTGAAAGGGCCAGGGTCTCTCACCACATCCTGAGCCATTTCCAGTCATCCTGATCTATATCTGGCCACTGGACTGAGATGGCCCTGGAGGAGAAAATGAGGCTAGTAACTTTGCACAGCCCTCCATCACTCAAATCCAACTCAGTTGTAAGTCATGTCATCATATTCCTGATGTCATGGTCCTCTTCAAGAACAAAGGACAAACTACACAATATACATATATACATGCATGTATGGGCTATCTCACTTTTGGTTTTATATTCCTAGCAGTTAGCATAGAGTATGGCCAAAAGTCAAGCATTTAGGTGTCATAGTGACCACATGGAACTTTGAGTGAGGAAGATCTGGGTTCACATCCTGCCTCTCCTACTTACCATTTGTTTCATGCTAAGTAAGTATCTTAACCTCTCTGGGCTTCAGTTTCCTCAATTTTAAAAGGAAACAACAATGCCACCTATCTTATTGAGTTACTGTGAGAATCAAATGAGACAAGGAATCTAAGTTGCTTTTCTGTTATCATCATAACAGAGAGAGCTGTCCCCCACATGTAGCATGGGGAATATTGTATGCCTCAAAGGAAGGCAGAACTAATATCGCTAGCCTCCTTTTTCCTACCCTTCTCAAAGAAAGACTTTGGTTCCTGCCAGGAGGGGAAGCAGGAGGTAGGGCCCAGAACCTCGGCCACTCTGCTTTCTTCAGAGAAAGGGGGTACTGAACTGGAATTATATCTTTCTGGTCCCTTAAGTATTACTAGTCTAGGGCATGTGCTTTTCAAGATCTAGCTAATTTCTGACCACGGTCTCTTAATGGGGGAAAAGGAGCCAGATCATAAGCTTTCTTTTTTAAAATTTATTTATTTTCAGTTTTCAACATTCACTTCCACAAGATTTTGATTTCCAAATTTTCTTCTCATCTCTCCCCTCCCCCCACCCCAGGACAGCATGCATTCTGACTACCCCTTCCCCCAATCTGCCCTCCCTTCTATCACCGAATTCCCTCTTTTATCCCCTTCCCTTCTATTTTCCTGTATGCCAAGATAGATTTCTACACCCCATTGCCTTTATATCTTATTTTCCAGTTGCTTGTAAAAACAATTTTAACATTCATTTTTTAAAGCTTTGAGTTCCACATTCTCTCCCTTCCTCCCTCCCCACCCACCCTCATTGAGCAAGTAAGCAATTCAATATAGGTTATACATGTGTAGTCATGCAAAACACTTCCATAACAGTCATGTTCTGAAAGACTAACTATATTTCCCTCTATCCTGTCTAGCCCTCTATTTATTCTGTTCTCTTCTTTGACCTGTCCCTCCACAGAAGTGTTTGCTTCTGATTACTCCTCCCAATATGCCATACCTTTTATTATCCCCCCCGCCCCCTCTTATTTCCTTCTCCCTTGCTTTCCTGTAGGGTAAGATAGATTTCCATACCCAATTGAGTGTGTGTGTTATTCCATCCTTAAGCCAAATCCAATGAAAGTAAGGCTCACTTATTCCTCCTTACCTCCTCCTCTTCCCCCACCATTGTAAAAGCTCTTTCTTGCCTCTTTTATGTGAGATGATTTACTACATTCTACCTCTCCCTTTTTCTTTCTCCCAGTACATTCCTCTCAACACTTAATTTTATTTTTTAGGTATCATCCCTTCATATTCAGTTCACCCTATGCCCTCTGTCTATATACACACACACTCACATATACACACACATATTATACATCCATATATACATATACATATATACACATATACATACATACATACTACATACATATGTACATATTCCCAATAAGCCCCAAATATTGAGAAAGGTCTCATGAGCTACAAGTATCATCTTTCCATGTAGGAATGTAAACAGTTCAATTTTAATAAGTCCCTTATGGCTTCTGTTTCCTATTTACCTTTTCATGTTTCTCTTGATTCCCATATTCGAAAGTCAAATTTTCTATTCAGCTCTGGTCTTTTCAATAAGAATGCTTGGAAGTCTTCTATTTCATTGAAATTCTATTTTTTTCCCTGAAGTATTTAACTCCATTTTGCTAGGTAGGTGATTCTAGGTTTTAATCCCACCTCCTTTGACCCCTGCAATATCTTATTCTAAGCCCTCTGATCCCTTAGTGTAGAAGCTGCTAAATCTTGTGTTATCCTGATTGTGTTTCCACAATACTTAAATTATTTCTTTCTGGGTGCTTGTAATATTTTCTCCTTCACCTGGAAATTCTGGAATTTGGTTACAATATTTCTAGGAGTTTTCCTTTTGGGATCTCTTTCATTGGAAGGAGAGTTCAAGCAGGTCCCTGCTTCTACTCTGCCTTCTTGTCTCCACCCTCCAACCATAAGTTTCATATCCAAGGTGTGACTCCCATCCCACCAAATAGTTTCACAATGAACACACATAAGAAGTAGCAAAGAAACCCAGTTATTCAAGAAAGTAGAAAAATGCAAATCAGAGAAATTATATACCTGACAATACAGAGTGAAGGTCATCTCCAATTTGGGAGCAAAGTAACAGCTCAACCGAGAGAGAAAAAGAATCTCAGACTTCACCCAAGGGAAAGTTCCCCAAAGTCTCTAGTGTAGCAAACTAAGGATAAAAACACGATAGAGACTGTCAGATCCTCTCACTTTGGCTTCTTCCTGAAGTCTCTTCCTTCAGCAATATGAAGTGAGGTTGGCATTGTCCAACTTCTGTCTCAAAGCTGGAAACTAGGAATGCCTAAAGACAAAGAGACTGAAGAGAATCAAAGAGCCTAGAGCACTCCCCTCCCCAATTGTTGTTCTTTTGTTTGTTTGTTTCCCCCATGCCTCACATAGGCACAGAGCACTGATCTCTGCTAACGATGACAGGCTTTGGGGTTAGTGTTACAGTCATAAATGCTTGTTAATTGATTGATTGATGGAATGATGGATGTGGCAATATTGTAAGTAAAGCTGGTGCAACTGAAAAAGAGTCACCCCAACACCACAGCCCACAACTTGTAGATTGAATAGTGGGGAGGGAAACCCCTTTTTGAGCCATCCTAGTGGGGCACAAATCAGTCATTTCTGCTTGGAGGAGGAGTGTGTGGGTTTATCAGTCCTTCCAATATTTAGCATTTCTCCTTTGCTGCAATGATTTTGCATTCAGCACTAACATTACAATCTGGCAGGTTTGTGAGCCCCGAGAATCCAACAGATTGGGCTTGGATCCTTGCTTGTTTGTCAAGGCAACAGTGCATGTTCCTGTCAGTCATTTTGCCTTTTCTGGCCTCCTCAAAAACATTTTTACTCTGTGCTAGTCTTGGTTACATTTCTTAGATATGTCTCTATGACGTTTTAATGAAAGGTACTACTTAAGTTGAAATTTTTTTTTTTTTTTTGGCAACTGGACTATGCTTTGGTAAATTATGATTCTAAATCGGGGAGGTGTGTTTGTGGCGGGGGGGGGGGGGGGGGGGGGGGGGGTGGAGAGATTCATTGGAATAGCGTGAGTTTTATTTCCCTCACAAATACAAAGCTATCTGGTCATTGTTAGTCGAAAGCACAACAGATAGCATTTTGGGAGTGCCTACTGTGTGCTGAAACTGGTACTACTAGTTGCTGTCAGAATGTACCAGACAAAGAAAAGACCTATGTCGTTGTTCTAAGGAATTTGTTGCAAATGAGGAGGCAGACAGTCAAGCAATCAACAATATTTATTTGCTAAAGCTATGTGCTAGTCACTAGGCTAATTACGGGGGATATAACTATATTGAATGAACCAATTCCTACGCAAGAAACTTACATTCTAATGGGGCTGTGAGGGGAATACAGATATGATTCTATACAGAATAAATATAAAGATAATAAATACAAAGTAGTTAAATAGAGAGTGGTTTGAGAGGGAGGGCACCAGCAGTTAAGAGGATCAGAGAGAAAACTTTCTGAAAGATTATACACAAATGAAAAATACTTTTAAAAGTTTGGAGAGCATGTCACTTACAGACCTCTAGATGCTCTGGGGACTTATAAATACAAGGATCCCTGATTAGGTAACTTCCTCCACGAAATACAATGAGTCTTTGCCTTAAGAAGAGAGGTTTTAGAGTTTCTCAGGGATTGTAGAATTTGAGTGATTTATGAGGGCTTGGTCTGCTAAGGAAGGAAAGAGAGAGGGTTTGAATCCAAATCCTTCCTTGCTCAAAGTCTAGCACTCTCTTCACAAACACTGCACTGGAAACAGGAAAAGTCCTGGTAAAGTGAATATAAAATAGGGGAACAATGTTGTAGTTTAACCTTTTTGGCCCCTGGCTCCATTTGAGAAACGGGATATACTGGAGCCCACAGGCAAAAAAAAAAATGTCGAATTTGCTGTGTGAGTACTTACACCTAGGAAATTGTCTAATACTATAAATCTGGGCTTAATTGTTTCCCTGATCGTCTAGTATAGACTTAAGAAAGTGATGAGAGGAAAATAATGAAGAGTAAACTTAAAATTGTCATGCAAACATTGTTTGTTTGTTTGTTTTTTTCTGGAAAGCACACCACTGAGCATACTCCTCCCATTCCCCCAACCCAGATTACTTCCTGGTAGACACAGGATCAAGCCCTAATTGGGTTTGTTTGTTTGTTTGTTTTTCTCTTTATTTTTCTGAACCCAATTGTGGTTTGGCTGAAGGAGCTCTGGATTTGGTATTAGCAGACCTAAGTTTGAATTACGATTCTGAAATTCTTCCCGTTGTGACTGTGGAGAAGTCATTTAACCTCTTCATGATTCACCTTCAGTGGTAAAGAGAAGCATTCGGCATTGGTATTTTCTAAGATCCTATGTGGTGCTAAATTCTAGGATTAATTCTCCATGCCATTTCTATTTCTAGTTACTTGCCTGATAGAAAAGTCTCAGTTGAAGGCTAGAGTATTGTACTATGCTTCTGGACTTAGATTTTACTACTAACTCACGAGGTGATACTGCTTTCATGCTTTTTTAACTATAAAGGCTGAATGAAAATAACTAATGATAACAACCAACTCTCACCCTTGGATACCATTGTATATGTTCCATATAGTTGCTTGCCTGGAACACCTAAGAATTTTGCCTGGATGAGGAAGAAAGTGGCTGTTTTTAGGCTGAATAAACACCTCACTAGACCAAGGCGGGGGAGCATTGGAAGTGTTTGAAAGCTGAGAACATGGAAACCCTACATTACAAAGGGCAGCAATAGGAATGTGGCATGTTCTCACTGATTATAATCCCCATTATCCTATTCATGGCTGCTGCACGAAACTTCCAAAGCTACCACCACAGTCATCAGGGAGGAACAGATGGGTGCCAGTGGCAATGATGGACAGCAAAGGGATAAATCCTGACCATATGTGTTGCTGCTCATCTTTTCCCTCCTTATTCATCCAACCATAAAGGTCAGATTGCCCTAGAGATTAATCAGTCATTTCTTTGATAGCCCCTGGAGTGAGCTGGAGATTTGGGAAGAACTGGAAAGAGAACACTAAAGAGCAGATGTTGTCTAGCACCCCTGAGAAGTTCTTCTGAGGAGCTTTAGAGTCTTGGGAACTATCCCAGTCTGCTTGGGGAGGGGATCCAATTCTTCCCACCATTTGTCATTCTCCTCTTCCGCCATGTTCCTTTCTCTTGTCGTGTATTTCAGTGCTGTTCCTCCCGAATTGTTTTGCCCTACTCCTTGTCCTTGATGTTTTCCTCTTTGTATCCCTTTCTTCTCCATTCTCTGTTTTTCACTGTAAATGCTTAGGTAGGCCAATCAATTGTTTGTGCCTTCCCTTCAAAGTCAAGGCTTAAAATGTATGGTTAATGTGAGCTGATAATCATGAGTGTCAGCTGTTATCAACAGATGGAGGTACTCTGCTTTGAGTGGGAGTCTGGTGACCTTGGACAGAGTCGACGTTATTTGGCCAAGTCTGAAAATATTTGGATCAAGCGAAACTCTCTTGATGTCACTTAAAAGAGCGAGATAGCACTATACAGTGAAATGAGCCCTGGTTTCAGAGTCAGATCACAATTCTACCTCCATCTCAGACCGTTATTATCTATGTGATACCAAGGAAGTCATTTAAATTCTCTGGGTCTCAGTTTTCTCATCTGTTAAATGGGGATGGTAATAACTGTACTATTTACCTCAAAGAGTCATTGGGAGAAAAGTGCTCATTTTAAATTGCTATATAATGTGACATTTTCTTCCAAGGATATAGCCATTGTTTACTTCTTTGCCACTGTGATCATTGGAACCACGGAGAGGTGCTTGCTCTATGGCTCTGGTATCCTCAGCAAAACCAATATTTTCAGTTCATTCTGGACAGCAATGTTTCTAATGGAATATCCAATCCCATTCTGTACTCAATTCTAGTGTCTTTATCCTTTTTTAGGGAGGCAGTCACCTTCTTATAATTATTTCTTACTAACCCACATATAGTATGTTTGTACACATTTATTTATTTGTTGTCTCTCCAATTAGATTATGAGCTTCTTGAGAACAGAGACTGACCTTTACCTCTTTTTATGTCTCTAGGGCTTAAGCACACAATATGTACTACCTGGTACATAGAAAATGTTTATTGCCTGAATGACTGTTTTACTCACAGTATGGTTGTCTTACTGCCTATAATTTGACAGACTTGCTGACTGACCATTTTGGTGCAGCACTTAGGGCAAACATTTGGTTGATTTCCAAAAGCCCCAACTATCTCAATGTCTATTGGCTCTTTAATAATGTTTGTTGACTCGAATTGGAGAAAACTATTGCCCCAAGGGTAATGACACCTAGGATGGGAAACCTGAGTGAGGAAGTTGATTCAGAGAAAACTAGAATCAGGGGGTAATGTTACACAGAGTCTAAAATACATATCATGAGATCACAAATGTGGTCAAGTGTCTCCGACATTTTGTTAAACTCCAAGTATCCTCTTTCTCCTGTACTTGAAACTTCTAAATGGTCTAGACCATTTATTTCTTAGAGGCATCTCTAGTGCAGTGGTGACCATGGACTTAAAAGACAGAAGACCTGAGTTCATATCTTGGCTCCACTACATGATACCTGTGATAGTGTGGGTAAATCACTTATTCTCCCTAGAACTTGATTCTTTCACTTGTAAAATGGAATAGGACTAGAGAGCTACTAACATTCTTTCTAGCTCCAAACCTGTCGTTCTTTTTAGGTTTTGGCATAATGTATTCATTTGAAAATGGGCAGACACTTACCAGTTATGCAGCCTTGGGCAAGTCACTTAGAATCACATAAGCTCTAGTCTAGTCCCAAAGAGTCAGAAATGACTGAATAAAATTATTTTTACAAAATTCTTTAAACCTATGACCTTTCTTATCTACTCTAACACCAGTTTACCTGGTAATACTGCCCTAGCATCATAGTTTCTTCTCACACTGTAAGAACATGATAAATATTGGTCAGGTTGGTTATAATTTTCCTCTCATCACAGTCTTATTCATTCAGACATTCTTTACTTGTCATTCTATTTTTGCTTTCTCTGTTTCAATTTTGCCCTTATTTTGTCTGTCAATATTTATTAGCCACTTCTTCAACCATAAATATTTCTTCTGCTCTTTAAAGATGTTTGATTTGTTCCTTCCTTCTATTACTTTGTTTGCATTTTGTTGTATCATAGGGTTTAAGAACTTTCTCTCCTAAAGTTATCCTTCTTAATACAATTTGATTTTCGCCAAATATTCAGATATGTGCTGAACTGTCAAATTCTTCTGCAATGTAACCTACTTTTACAAAAAAGAATTTCTGTACTTAGCATTATATATTGTGACCCAGCAACCCTTTGCACCAAATCATTGGTGAATTAAGAGTACCTCCTCTAGCTAAGGCAATTGATTTGAAATATATCATTTTTCACTGATGTGGAAATTAATCCAGGGGATCATAGATTTTTGAGTGAGAAGGGACCTTAGAGATATCCTAGTCCTATGCTACCCTCTTTATAAATGAGGAAACTGAGGTCCAGAGAGCTTGCAAATTGCCCAAGGTTGTCTAGATAATAAATAATGGAGCAGAGATTTATGCTCCTTTCTCTGAGCTATAGATCCAACATCCTTCCATTATAATACATTATCTCTCTGCCAAGATAGGTTGTACAGGCACGAATTTTTTCCTTTGTTGATGGGGCATGGTTACTAAACAGATGAGAGATAGAGATGTGAATAGACACAATAAAAGACAGCAATGGAAAATTGTAAGAGGAAGGAAAAGATATTGAGTAAAAGAAGGTTGAAGATCCATTCTTGAACATTTGTCTTCAATTATATGACAGGGGGAAAAAAAAGATTCTAGTTAAGGGAGATTTCTGAGGCTGAGATCCAAGTAGATCAAGTATTTGCAATTTAAAGCCATTTAAACATAAAACCATGTGATGTATGTTAAACTATGGACTTGGTTGTGAGTTCTCTGTGTTTTATATTTTTAGAAGATATAAAATATGACCTATATTTAATGTATTGTTAGCCTAAGTACTTACATGGGAAGTATAGGCCCTTCACCTTCTCTGTAGAGGTGTAGAATAGGTAAAATTCTGATGTTTCTAGACCCCGAACTCTGGATTAGGGCAGGACCCAGAAAGAGAAATTTTAGAATGATGCTCTTAAGAATATAAACCTGCATGTCTAGTTCTGATCCATGGATTATATATACATCACACTTTTTAAAAATAATGTGGAAGACCAGACAAAACATGACCTCTTTGACAGTGGGGATAAAATGTTTTATCAAAGTAGTTTTTATTCCTTTAATTCAAGTCCTAGCTATGTGCTCATTTATAAACTGGTATTGTTATGGCAGGGAATGGGGAGGGAGCTAACATTTATTAAGTGCCTACTATGTTCCAGAAACTTTGTTAAATGCTTTGCAATAAAAAAATGAACTTACTTTTTATTATCCTAGTAAAAAGAATTCAGCATAACTTAATTTTAACAGTAAGATGTATTTAAATTATACATATATTAAAGCATAGCTACACATTTTCACAGTAGAACCAATCTAAATGCCTTTCTGCAATACTTTCTCTTCTTTGATTGTGCTTTCTGCCAATTTGTTTCTGAATCAGCCCATGTACATATATTTTTTTCACCACTTTTTCATCAAATCTTATTCTTTTTAAAAATTTAATCAATTTCTGCACAGTCCAGGCAACAAATACATCTGTCCTTCAATAAGAAAGTCAAATATCGAGATTTAGTTGCTGGCACAGTTCCTTCCAGATCATAGGTGCTTAATAAATGTTTTTGATTGACTGATGTCATCCATTATTATTTATTTATCTAGAGCCTCCAGTACCATAGACATGGCCATAACTACAGCCATTCTGAGAAAACACCTTCACCTACAAACCCAGAATGGCAGAATGCAAGAGTATTAGAAGCAGAGAGCACTGGCATATATCCAGTGATTACTTTTTAGGTCTTCCCTTTGTGACAATAATTCAACAGAATCCATTACAAAAACAAAACAAAACATAAAAACAAACACAAAAACAACCTTCGCGGATGATATATAATTTACTCAACTTTGTGGCGATGTAAATGGGATAACAAATAACCAAATACATCTGTATATTCCCCAAAATGAGAATTTTACAATAAATTATCGAAATGAAGTGCCATATATGTTGGGATAACACGTATTTTCTCTCCAGTAAACACATAGCAAAATCAAGATCCAGAGGATTTTTAATTGTGGAAACTGAAAAAGCTATTATAGTCTCCCAGCCTGGAACACCTTTCCAATAACAACATGGCTACAGGGCTTGCCCTCATAATGGTATTAGCCCTGTATTGCATTTCTCTCCATCAAGAGAACCTGTTTCCTTGTTTGTCATGAAGATGCCTCCTGTATTCAAAGGAAATACATGAATCCTCAGTTTCAACCTTAAGATGCAGTAAGGAGGCACCACCTAACCCAGAAACTACTTTTCTCTTCTTGAATTTTTATTTGAAATAGCTTGCCCAAATCCACCTTCATAGACATGCAAAAGCCATGCCTCCTTTTTTGTATAAATAAGCATCTACCCTGTCATTTCAATGTAATTCAATTCAGCAAATAGTGATTAAGTACCTACTAAGTGCTAGGCACCTCTTCCATTCACCTGTTCCTTTTGATTTCTTCTCAATGCATTCTACTTTGAAAGTCTCTCTCCGCCCCAACCTCCAATACACACATGCACACATTTGGGATTCAGAATAAAAGAAGTGACTATGTAAAGAGGGCAATGAACATAAATGATACCTGTGGGTAATAGGTTTGAAATTGCTATGTTACTTGGTAACTGGATATAATTACAAGTACCACAGATTCTGCTGGGCTGTGGTGCAATTATCACCCTCATTTCTAAAATAAAATGAAAGTATTACTACAGTGTTGTCACAATTCAGTACCGTGGGAACAGGGATCTTATTGGAAAGATAACAGTGGTTCAGCATATATTTCTTATTTCTCATCCCACGTTGGGAGCCTTTGAGTTCGGAAACCTTAAAATGCACAATTCTGTATGATTAAACCCATAGAATCACAATTCATCATCATTATCACACGGCAACTGTAGGGTTCCTGAGTAAGGAGAAAGAGAAGCGTGATAAGTGATATAGCTACATTATAACAGCGGGCAGGTTACTGTGTATTTTGGTAGTAATTAAGGACTATTGAGTGATACTTTTCAGCCTAATGAGTGATATTGCTACTGCCTAACAGCAGGGAGGCCCCTGTGTGTTACTGCATATTTCCATAGTATTTACCGGGTAATGAGTGTTATTGCCAGGGTCTAACAGCAGGGTGCACTGCTCGCTATGATTCCCTGAGAGCTCCATCGTAATTAGGAGGCGGAATGGGATTGTTCCTTTGGTGTAATATCAAGCATGATCTAGTTTCTGTGTTGTTCCATCGTAATTACCAAATGACCCACCATATTTTCCAGAATGTTTGCTTTGGCAAAATGGGAAGAAATTATCAGCGTTGAAGGCCTAATGATACTGGTATTTCCAATTTGGTTAGAAGATTTGTAACATGCACAAATTGTATTACTGTAGTCTTGCAATCAATCACTGGAAAATGCCAGCGCACTGCGCATGTTTTTCCTAACTGCGGCCTTGTTTCTCCTGGCTTTCTGCCCTTTGGTTGAGGAGTGTGCCAAAATGGTGAGGCTTTGTTCAAGCTGCTGAGGAGAGAAGGGACGACAGAAATTTGAGCATCTGAAGGAGATGCCTTCCCTTGTATCTTTATACATACTAAGGATGCTCTCACTTGTGACCAGAGAGATAATTGGAGTGAGACAAACGGAGCTTTGCATCACAGCGCCAACTTTCATGGCAGGAGGTGGAGATTGGGGTGGGCAAGTGTACATCCAACTTTGGCTGCTTCTATCCTCTGGCTCCACTTCCCCTTGTGACCTTCCCCCAAATGCCACCCTCAGTATCTCATTCCCCACAGTGCATTGCCTTGAAGCTCCTTGGAGTTAAGGCTGAATTACCCTTCTTTTAGTTCATGGTTTGCTTGCTATATGGAGCTCACCTCCACCTCTCTCTCTCTCTCTCTCTCTCTCTCTCTCTCTCTCTCTCTCTCTCTCTCTCTGTGTGTGTGTGTGTGTATGTGTGTCTCATCACACTGAAAGAAAAATGTTCCAGTTCTATATTCTGCATCCACATGCTTATCCATACCTTCTAACCAAAATGGATCATACCCATTAATGGAAGACAAGAAATCAAACTGACCAACTTGTGGTCAAAAATTCAGAATGATAGCATGAAGACCTGGGTTTGTTGCCTAGCGTGGCCACTTTCTCACTGTGTGAGTATAAGTCAAGCTTCTCCTCCTTCTCCTCTTCTTCCTCTTCATCATCATTATTATTATCATCATAGCATTATAAATATAAAGCTGGAAGAGACCTTAGAGGTCATTTAGTCCAACTCTCTCATTTTAGAGATAATGAAATTAAAGCCTAAATTGGTGAAGTGAATTGCCCAAGGTCCCCATTTCTTTGAGCTTCAGTTTCATCTGTAAAAATGGGAAAATTAATATTGCATTGCTAATCTAACATGGTCGTTGCGAGGAACCGCTTTTACAAACCTTAAAGGACTATAGAACTATGCATCATCATTTTTAAGACATGGTGTGTATGTTTTCCTGGGTTATATCTACAAACACAAGTTGGAAGAGAGGAGTGAGGTAATTATATAAATCACTTAGGCCTGCAAACTATTGGCATAAAATGCCCAAATAATTGATTAGGTCCTCTAATTCACTTGCATATGTACAAATAGCCCCATAATTGAAGAAAATTAACTGGGGCTTAAATGAGGGAAGGCTCAATTGTGAGATAGTAGAGATTTTCCTTTAAAGGAGATATGCTTTCTTGAGGAACTCATGTGGGATAGAATGAAATTACCCTCACATTTGGAATTTCTCTGAGAGTAAAGCTTACAAAATGAAAATACCAAGAAGTCCAGTTTGGGTTATGGCATTTTTGCATCTGTTTCCCCCCATGGTCTCACAGGAACCACATTTCTAGTTCTTCTAAGATATTGTTTTTTGTTTGGCTTTGCCAAGCATCCACTAGCCCTGAATTTCTATTCATGTTGTGTCTTCGACACCTCAGCCACGTATGTCTGCATGTCTGTCAGTCTTGGCAGGCACTTTTTTTAATTAATCAGTGTAACATTTGGTTCTTTGAAATTGAAATGGATTTTAGTCTTCTTTGTATATTAATTATTGATAAATGGAGCCTGGGAGACAGAGATGAAGCCTGGCATGATTAAAGACAGATAGTTTTTAATTTTATGTCTCTTGCAGTGACGGAAAAATCTAGTTTAATAGGAGCCATTTTTCAAAAAAGACATGATCAAGAGGGAGGGTGGGTGGATAATGGACAAGAAAGAATGGAAGTATAGGAAAACTGGAATAATTCCTTATGAGGAAATGAGATTCTTCCCTTGCTCTTGGTTGGAATTGTTTGAAGCATTTAGAGTAGCGCGGAAATTGTAATAGGATCCTGAAAAAGAATTGGGGGTATGGGGGGGCATATATAAAGGATTTATTATCGAAGAAACCTGTAGAAGTATGTGGAGCTGGTAACATGAGAAAGCTTTTGGATTCAGGAAATAGCCACCATTTGAGATCTTCAGATTAACTAAAACACAAAGGCGTTTGTCAGACTGATAAAAGGGATTGAGGGTGACATCTTTTAGAAGCCTGGGTTTTGAAATAAGAAGAGCAGTCCCTGCTGGGACATGCCAACCTCTGCACAAAGTTTAGGGGGAAATGGAAGCAAGATAATTTTTTTTCCCCAGGGTGGTTCCAAATTACCTTGCAGCCAATCTGATCTACTTGCTATTTATACTTGCACAGGTTCTTCTTCTTCCCACCTCTATGCCTCTGTATAAGCATTCCTCCCTGTTTAGAAGGAAATCCCTCTTTATCTCTACCTTTTGGAAGCACTAGCTCCTCCCAAGGCTCATGTCACATGACATCTCCTATCCTATTTGAGACTCTTTGTGATCCCTTCAGTGGTTAGTATTCTCCCCTCAAATTATTCTATTTCCCATTAGCTCCTTTTTCCCCTCCCTGACCCAGGAGATTCTAAACACCTTGAAGGCAGAGGCCCTTTCATTTTTGTCTTTGTTATCTCCATAGACTGGAAGGAGATCTACCACATGATAACTTCTTCATAAATGATTGTTGAATTGAAATAGGTGATTCTATGGTTAGAATGCTTGGACTGGATTCAGGCAGACTTGGCTTTAAATCTAGCCTCGGACACTTATGAGCTGTGTAATTTTTGAGCAAGTCACTTACCCTCTGTTTGCCTTAGTTATCTCAACTATAAAACAGAGATTATAAAGCACCTACTTCCCAGGGTTGTTTTGGTGATGGAATCTGACAATATCTGCAAAGTGCTTAGTGTAGTGACCAGCACATAGTAGGTGGAATAAAAATGCCAGCTCCTCCTGCTGCTGAAATGAATTAAAGGTTACATATATAATTAGATAGCCTTAAGAAAATATGTAAAGGAGCTTAGCTTCACCAGAGATTAGTCTTTTGTAGCAACCCATTGAATGATTATGCCAGACCAAGTGGAGAAAAAGAACAGGAATAGGGTAAAACACCCCAGTCTAAACTGTGCCAATCAAGCTAATCTGTGCCTAATAACGATAGGTCCTTTAACTTTAAAAAAAGTATTTTCCCCACAATATCCTTGCAGGGTTGATAGCATGATTATGTTTGTCTTCACATTATGGATGAGGAAACTGAGACTCAGTGATATTAAGTAACTTACTGGCTAGTAAGTGGAAAATGAAATAGTTCACTCTATTTTAACCCATTTAACCCAATTTATATTTTACTGTCAGCATACAGTGTCCTTGAGGGCCGGGATTGTATCATGGCGGGGGGTAGTATTTTTAATAGCACGATTCCTTGTAAATAGTCATTAACCTAGCAGAGTTGTTAAATTGTATCTTTCCTCTCCTCTCTTCTAAACTTCCCTTTTACTATCAATGGCAGCAACATTGTCCTCATCAACCAAGCTCTTGAACTCTAAAATTCTATCACACTGTGAATTGCAGTTGTCCTAGACAGAGCGCTGGACCATACCAGAAGCCCCATTGCTTTCCTGACTGGCTAATTCTCTTATATTCTAGTGGAATCAATGAAGTTGGTAGTGAAAATGACCATGTAGAAAGAAGAATCTTGTTTGGTGTCTCCCCCAAGGAGAAATCTAGAGGGAAGTCTTCCTCCTTCCCTTACCCTTTATCCTGCTACTACAAGCATATCGGGTTTAATTTCTACAAAGGATTTGAGGGAGACAAAAAAAAAAAAGATTACCTAGGATTGGAAGGCATGAATGTACTCCTTCCTTCATTATTAGGAAGACTAATCATATGCATATCAGTGAGACAAAGGTCGATTCAAGTTCCAAGTTGGAAAATATTTGAAACTGACCCAATCCCAATCTCACAATTTCAGTTCAGTGAGAAATCAATGCCATGGCATTCAAAAAGTTTCTTTCTCCATCTGAAAACATTTGTTAGATCCTTCCTTTTCACAGTACTTTGAACAGTCATTTGCAGCAAATACATATAAGAACAGGAGCAATCCGGTCTTACTCATCTTTCATGTATGTACCCTCTTCTCCCTTCATGTATGTAGCCTCTACTGTGGTACAAAGTCTCATTGTATATCAGCTAGACTATTAAAATAGTTTCCTGATTGGTCTCCCTGCCTCTAGTTTCTTTCCTTTGTCATAGACAAAGCCATCAAATGTATATTCCTAAAACACTGACCAGATCATGCCCCTATTCAAAAATACTCTTATGGTACCATGCACAAAAAAATAAAAAATAATAAAAAATAAATTAAAAAAACTATTTTTCGTTAGTCCCTTTCATAATTCTATATAAGGTATCTCAAGAGTCAGTGTGAGTTTAAATTTTTAATAATAACTCTGCATTTAGACTTTTTGAATACCTATGTTCTAGTCAGTATGTACTTTTAGCTGTTTTTCATACAAAATTGTCTTCTAT